>OU342746.1:61586573-61955331 GCA_910589775.1 Avena eriantha
TCTCTTCCACTACACCAACATGTGAGTTGTCACAAGGTAATGATATGGTGAGTGGTGATAGAACTTGCAATGTGGATAGTGAGATTTCCATTCATGATCCTCTATATCTATCTCATTGCAATGGTGTATCTTTGGGCATGAACACTTGTAGGACTATATGTGATTTACATCCTAGTGTTGATTGCCCTTGCATATCATGTAGAAATGGATTGAATATATCTCATGATGATATGCTTGCTTTGCCTTGTTGCCATGATAAATGTACTTCTATTTCCTCTAGTACTTGTGTTGCTAACTTTGTAGAGGAAATCGAAGAATGTGTGGGCCAAGGCAAGGTTGTGATTGGAGCTTCAAGGGTTCCCCCATCATCACCTTCTACCAACATTCACTTATGCCTCATGGCTAAGGAATCAAAGGTAACTTCTCCTTTGGATCCCAATGCACCTCTTGATGATGTGAATATTGACTTAGATGAAGTAGATGATGATGTTGCTTCTTTAAAAGAGAAGGGGGAGCTAGTCCTTCGTGCTCTTCTCAATGATAAAAATGCTTGCTCCACTTTCATTGAAATATTGAACTTTGCCATTGAAAGTAAGCAACTAATTTATGAGCATGAGGACACAATTGAAAAAATGTGTAGTCTTGAGCGTGAGTATGCTAATGACATTGCAAACTTAAATGAAGCTCTTGAAGAGGAACAAACCACCAAGGAATCTCTTGAGGAGACCTTTGCCCTAGAGCTATCTAGGCTGAAGAAATCCCATGATAGAGATCTTGAGGTGGCAAGTCACCTCCAAATTAAAAATGATGAGCTTAAAGTTGCCTATGCTAAACTCCTTGAGGATTTTGAGCACCTCACCAATGCCTCTAGGGTCATAAAGGGGCAGCTCATCAAACTCACCGAGTCACATGAGCAACTTAAAGCTTCATACTCTAAAGAGCTTTCCAAGTTGCCCTCACCTCTTACTACCATTGAGATGCTTGTGCTCCTAACTCTATCTCTTGTGAAGCATCTATTGTGAAGGAGAATGTTGAGCTACATGCTCAACTTGCTTTGCTAACTAGCAACTATGGGAAATTGGAAGAGAGTCATGCTAAGCTCTCAAGCTCGCATGCGGATCTTCTAGTTTCCCATGGTAGGCTAAAGTTGGCTCCTGAGGCTACTATGTCAAAGGTAACATCTAATGAGCCTCATGTGGACATTAGCACTACATCTACTCCTAGTATCATATTGCCATGTGCTAGTCCTTGTAATTCATCCACTCATGCTATTGCTATATCTTGTGATGAATTGCATCCCTTGCCTTGTTGCTCTAACAATGTAGCATCTACTTCCTCTAGTATTGTTGTTGATACTAACCATGTAGAGGAAAACAAGAAGCTCAAGGCTCAAGTCAATTCTTTGAAGAATGACTTGAAGAAGTGTCATGAAGGGAAGACCACACTCAATAACATCTTGGGTGTGCGAAGATCCCCAAATGACAAGAGTGGGCTTGGATATAACTCCAACATCAAGAACAAGCCCACCAACATGTTGAAGCACAAGGGCAACAAGAAGAATGGCCAAGGTCAAGTGAAGAATCCGGCCAACATTGTGTGCTTCAAGTGCAAGGAAGAAGGCCATCATGTGAGATGTTGTCCATTGAAGAAGAAGCAACAAGGGAAGCGGCCTCAAGCTCCACCTCAAGCTAGAAGCGAGCCTCCTCCCAATACTCAAGCTCTTCCTCATGGGGTGGCATCTTCCAAGAAGAAAGATGGCAAGAGAAGAA
Organism: Avena eriantha; assembly: GCA_910589775.1. NCBI lineage: Eukaryota > Viridiplantae > Streptophyta > Magnoliopsida > Poales > Poaceae > Avena > Avena eriantha. The sequence goes on from OU342746.1 coordinate 61,588,343, forward strand.
CTTGCTACATATGCCGCGAGAAGGGGCACCTCTCTTCCTCATGCACCATGGGTAACTCCTCATCCAATCCTATCTTGATATATGATGCATATTCTCTTGGTAAGGATGAGGTGGGCAATGTGTTTGCCAAATATGTTGGTGCCCAAAGTGGTGTCAAGAAAAAAACCATTTGGGTGGCCAAGCCTATTGTGACTAACTTCTTAGGACCCAACTTGGTTGGGGACCAACAAGCTAAAACTTGATCAATAGGTGTTGGTTGGAGGGCATTGGGGGCTTGGCTACATTATGAAGAATTGAGGGATCTTCGTCATTTATTTTTGTCAAGTCAAGCCAATTGGATTATCTTGCTTCTGCCTTATATCCAATGTTCCTCCTTGTGGTAACATGTGCTCAACTCCTTTACTTTGAAAGTTACTTGCTCCCTTGTGCATGTGTTGGTTTTGTATCATTATATGTGTCTGTACATGTTGTGCTTCCCTCATACCTATATTGAGTTGTCTAGTATACTTGTGTATGTTGGTTGGCACATCATGTATTTGTGTTCTTGTGTTTGAGCCTTTGTTGAATTTATTTAATATCTTTCTTGGCTCTTGCGAGAGATTAATGGACTATCCCATTTTGGGGGAGTGTTATGCTTGGGCATTCCACAATCCTAAAATGTGTGTACATGAGGAATACCACTTAGTATGTATATTACAATTTTATCTAGTCTCTATGTGGTATGTCTTTCTCATGATAAATTTAAGTTCCATAATGTCCATTAATCATCTCTATGTGGATGTTTTTACCTCTTGTTGAGTTTTCTTGGTTTATCACATTATGGGGGAGTCATATGCTTGGTGCATATTACAAACCTAGAAAATGTGAACATTTGAGGTCGTGCCACTTAGAATTGATATTGAGAATTATCTAGCTCCTATGTGGCACATTTTGCTCAAACAAGTTCTAATTTTCTTTGTTTCTTTTATTGCTCATCTTGTGGATCTTGTTTGTGAGAGCTTTTCTTGATATGTGTTTTCCTCATATTTGGACCTCCATATCCTACATGGAAATCATTTGCTTCAAGTTACACTAATCACTAGCGATTGTGTGACTATTTGGAGCTATCAAGAATGTCTCTCGAAGCATCAAGCATATCTTTTATATCTTGTTACATGCTTCTATGTGTGAATATGATCATGATTTCCTTGCAAACTACCTCGGAAAAGTTTCCCCATAATTCTTGTCCTTCGACAAGTGACTCTCCATATATGGTAGGATTTATTGTTCATGTTCACTTTGGCCTTTGCTTTTCTTTGTCCTATCTTTGGCCAAGAAAATGTTTTCCTTTTTCTCCCATGTCTTCCTTGCCTCTTGTGGATCCCTTTTGTTTTATTGACATTCTCTTGTGTTTTATTTAATGTAGGTAGTAGTGATGATATCATTTGTGTGCATTTTGCATTCAAAAGCAAAATTCTAAGTAATGCACCACTCATGGGGAGCTCTCCTATATTATTTAGAATACTCATGTTTATGCTCCTTAATTTGACCCATATAGTGTTTCTTGTGCTTGGTTGCTTGATCTTTTCTTTTGGTACTTTATGCCATCATGAAAAGTGTAGAGAGTTTGGTTTGTGTGTTGTGACCTTGATCTATTTGGGAGGTAGTTTTGTCTCATCCTCTTTACTTGTTTGATCTTTTAGGATGAGATAAATCCTTGAGCACTGTGTGTTTTGTGCATCTTTTGCTCTTTGGCTTTTGCCTTGTTCATTTGTTGAATTGGGGTCCTTTCATGTGTTGATTTGGCTCTTTGATATAATTTGGACACCTTTTGTCGTGTCACACTCTTGTGTGCTACTTCTTGGTTTACTTGGTGCTTTAGTTCAAATTGTATCTCTTTTTGGTTCTTGGGAGTCTTGTGCATGCATATTACTACATGTTTATATCATGGCATGCTTGCTTTCTTGATCCAATATATAGGGGATTCTCCACCAAATCCTATCGGCTAAGATGTGCATGAAATTCAATTTCATATCAATATGCACATATTTATGTGGAGGATCTCCTATGTATTGTAGTTTCACTAACTATTTTGGACCCAATTTGTTTGGGACCATAGTGTACTTAATTACGTCTTAGGTACATTGGAGATATATTGGATGCTTGTCTCATCCATTAGGAAGAAGTGGTGCCTACATGTCAATTGGAGGCAAGCTAGGATGATCAACAAATTCTTATCCTCTACATCCTACCTATTATATCTCGGTAACAAGTATGTCTCTCGTGCATACACATCTTGCTTCCAACCTTTTGTAGGTTGCTTGTTGGCATGAGTTTGTGTTTTTGCATATGTTGTGTTTCTTTTGTTGGTTTTTAGGAGTGCTCTCTATTACAAATGTGAGTATGTTGAGAGGAGTTCATATAATGGGTACTATACAAAATCATGCACATGATTCACTTATCCCAAATATGTCATTCTAGCAATTATATTGCCTATCCTTTCCTCAATTCTCTCTCATGTGCAATAGTGAGTATTTTGCAAAGTTGATTTCGATTTGTGATTCTTGTTGCCTTTGTTCATATATTCCAACTATTCCTTTTTCCCTTAGTAATAGTTGAATGCATGTAGTGTGTTGGTGTTTGAAGTTCATTGATGTACAATAAGATATATTTGAGCCTTTGGCAATGCTTTCTAGCAAAAATCTTATTGGTATATTATATGACTTTCTTTTGTTGTTCATGTGCTTGTTGTGTATCTATTTTGTGTGTGCATGTTTCTTCGTGGGCATATGTATTTGTGATATTCTCCACCTAGAAACTTATACACACAAGAGAAGATAAATCTTCGGTTGTTCTTGTTTTCCTTGGAGACCACCCTTTATTTCTTTCTGACTCTTCGGTGGCTTCCAAATTTATTTTCCTATGAGTTCTTGTCCCATGTGTTTGCATCTACGAGCACTCATAATTTGCTCTCTCTTGTCGTGTATTGTTAAATGAGTTGGTAGGAGTGAGGATTCCATGATTGTGCACTTTGTTTCCAAATATAATTATTATAATTGGTGCATAATCCTTGGGGAGCTTCTCTAACTCACTTAAGAATGCTAATTTTCCTTTCTCTTTGTTTGAGGTTTAAATGTCTATGGGGGAGTGAGGATTTCATACTTGTGCATGATGTATTCAATTCAATGATTCTAATCTGTGCACAAAGATTGGGGAGCTTCCCTATTACATCTAAACACTCATTTGTTCGTATCTTTTTGTCTTGTGTTGTTTTGGTATCAATTGATGTTGTCAATTGGTATTTTCGGATCTTTTGATTGCTTGCTTCATTTGTTGAAGCTTCTTTCATTTCCTCTTATTTTTTGCAATCTTTGGGTCCTCAATGTAGTCTTACTTCCTCCCAAGGATCCATCATTGGATATGTGCATATGCACACCTTTGGAGGAATTCTCACTATATTGGCCGTCTAGAACTTTTCACCCATTTTGGCAATCGATGCCAATGGGGGAGAAGTTTTGGAGGGTTTAAGGGAAGTTGGTTTATGCTTTGAGTTCGTCCTTAAGCATTAGCCTTGCATGCTCTTGCATCTTTGTTGTTGCTTTGCATGTTTAATATATAGAGGAAACTCAACCACCCGTAATGGTTGGCAATCTATGCAATGAAATTCAAGTTCATCACACATGCATAGATTGTGGGGGAGTTTGCTCTATATATTCTGTTTGTACCAACATCACATACTTGTGTAGTATTTGATGTTGGGGCAACCATTTTGCTCGTTAAATTCCATATTTAAACCCTCTCAAAGGGATTGTCATCAATTACCAAAATGGGGGAGATTGAAAGGGCATGTATGCCCCCATGTGTGGTTTTGGTAATTAATGACAACCCCTATAGACTAATGTGCAAATTGAGTCTCACTTGTATGTTTGTCCATTGGCATCGCTTGGACCATGTGTTGATTTCAAGGATAAAAAGAAGAAGCATCGTCCAAGGGCTTTGTGCCTATTGGAATCAAATAGAAGAAGAAGAAGATCAAGTATGCCTTGAAGAAGAAGAAGAAGATGGAGTTCCTCATGGCTTTCTTCAAGACATCATCATCAAGATTTGATGTGCAAGCTCACGGTGCACATCTCTAGAATATATCATGCTTGGAGCTTGCCATCCTCGGTGTTCATGGAGTGATGAAGACAAGGTCAAAGAAGTGGTTTTCCCATGGAGTATGGGGGAGTCATTCGCAAGTCTTCATCAAGCAAGAGCAATCAAGAAAGGTGTTCCATCTTGAAGGTGACAAGATCGTCTACATCAAGCTCAAGTGAGATGCTTAAGGCAAAGGTATGATCTTGATAGGGTTTCTATTTTACCGGTCTCGTGTAGTGTTGGGATATCGGGTTTAGGATAGATAGCCGTACTATCAAGAGGGGCTCTCGAGTGGGTGACTCGTTCGTATCTTTCGAAGAGAGCTCAAACATTTGCATACATAGAATCATCTTTCTTGGTTGTTGTTTGGTTCTTGTCCATGTGAGGATCTAGAGCTTGTGGTTATCTTCATATCAAGCTCTAGTTCATCAAAAACTGATTTCCCGTGCATATCTCATTGCGTTTTTGATCTTGCGGGTTTTCCGGCTCCACACCTTGGGAGGTATCTCACATATATATTCATGGTATTTTCTCCCTTGGTGATACACAATATTTAACCTTTTGCTGGATTCTAATCTTTATTATCTTTCCAACAAAATTGGTTTCATCCCAATTAGAGTTTCCAAGCTCAACATCTTGTGTTTTGGGTTCTAAAAGTTTTACCGGTCCGTCGCTTCTGAGAGGTCATATCTTTCTCCATTTTATTTTTATCCTCTCTTTTTGGACTATGATGTTTCTTTGCATAATATTTTAGAGATTTTTGTTCTCTACAAAACGAGCCCAAGATCATCGAAATCGGAGTTCGGAGTCAACAGTTATTGAAGTTTTCGTGCAATGTTGTCCAGCGTTTTTGCTTGAGCGGTAGTACCGGCCCAAGTTCCGGCCAAAGTTCCGGTAAATCTCGTTTTTTCTTCTGTATCTTGTGTTTCTATTTAGAGGTAGTACCGGTGGGGCACCGGTAGTTCCGGTGGGGCGCGAATCTGGCCCAAACGGGCAGATTTCTCTTGCCCTATTTAAGGGCCCCCTCTTCCCAAAAGTTTCCCCAACTTTTGAGGTCATTTTTGCTAGCTCTTCCACTCTCTCTCCTCCATTGTTGACCTTCAAAATCTTGCCCTCTTCCCTTCTCCCCCCATGATTCTTGCATCTCTTTGAGGGATTTGAGAGAGGAGATTTAGATCTACAATCCCCACCAAATCAAATCCCTTCTTTGTTAAGGAATCCTTGGGATCTAGATCTTGGAGAGTTTTTGTGTTCTCCTCTTGTGTTCTACCTCCCTTATTTCCCCAATAGCTTTTGTAGCTTTGGTGGAATTTGAGAGTGAAGAACTTGCCTCTTGCATTTGGTGCATAGGTTTGAGTTCTCCTTGGAGATTCGGCGAATTCAAGCTCTTGGGCTTGTTTCTCTTGGGTTCTTGGAACCCTAGACGGTTGTGTGGAGTTGTGGTGTGTTCTTGGGGCTCCAATTGAGTTGTGGAGGTTCCCCAAGCTTGTTGGCCTTTTGTGGCATTATGGAGCCTTTGTGGCGTTTCTTGGGAGCCCTCCAATTGAGTTGTGGAGATTGCCCCAAGCCTTGTACGGGTTCGGTGACCGCCCTCAAGTGTCCCATAGTGGAACGTGAGTAGACCTTTGTTGTGAGCTCACGGGAGAAAATGGTGAGCCTTTTGTGGCGTCGGTAGGTTGCGTGCCTTCGCATCTTGGGGTGAGGCCTTGTGTGGCGTTGGGTGAGCATCGAGCCACCACACCTCGAGGTGAGCCATTTGTGGCGTTCGAAGTACATTGCGCCCTCGCACCTCTCCAACAGAGACGTAGCTTCTTTGGAAGTGAACTTCGGGAAACAAATCATCGTCTCCGCGTCCATTGGTTATCTCTCAACCGAGCCCTTTACTTATGCAATTTACATTGTGATAGCCTTCGTGCTTGAAGTACTATATCTTGCTATTACCTTGTTGCTTGTCTTGCTTAGCATAGGTTGTTGGTGCACTTAGTGAACCTGGTGGATATAGGTTTTGTCTTGATAAATTAAACGTTAAGTTTTATTCCACATTTATTAGAGCCTAAACCGTAATATTTTTAAAACGCCTATTCACCCCCCCTCTAGGCGACGTTCATTTCCCTTTCAGAGGTATTGGATAACGGTATTGGATACCGAATTGGTTGGTATGAAGTGTCATACAGGACAACGCAATTCATGAACTACAATGGCCTAAGTAACTAGCAAGAGAATAAGTGATGATGTTCATCGAAAACAAATAAAGTGTTATTGTGTTTTTCGTTGTCGTCAAACCTAGCCTTCAAGATTTGTTTTAATAATTGTTATTTTGTTCCAGTATTATGAGAACAATGGTTGTTCAAATAATTACCGTATTCCATAAAGGATGGATGAACTTTTACAAGTCTAGTAGGAGAAATCACATCCATAAACACTATTGCTAAAATGTCGCAAGACAAATGATTAAAATATCACTTATGAAGTGACATCGCTGTTTTAAATTATATTGGAAAGAAAACATGAAGAAACTCCATGTTGATGGAATTTTGGAGTCTTTGATTTTGATCAATTGACGCTTGTGAAAGTTTCCTCGAGATATTTGAAACTCTGTCCATAGGCCAAAGAGGAACGGATGACTAACTTATTGGATATTATACATATTGATGTATATAGTCCATTATATGTAGCCATATGTGATGGATATTTTTGCTTCATATGCTTTCTCCAGAAATTTGAGTGAATATATCTATATATTTACTTAATAAGGAAGAAGTATGAAACATTTGAAAATTGTTCAAAGACTTTCAAGATGAAGTGAAAAATCATTGTAACAAGAAAATAAAGAGTTTATGATTCGATCATAAAGGAAGATATTTGAGTTACATGTTTAGCAAAAACACCTAAGACTTGAGGAATTGTTCCATGATTTGTATTTTCCGATAAACCATAGCAGTATGGCATATTCAAGAGATGAAATCAAACCATGTTTGACAAGGTAAGATCAAAGGTGTCATTTATAAAACTGCCATTATGTTTTAAGGATTGAAGCTTTAGAGACTACCGCTTTTACACTAAAAAGAGCACCATCGTGATCCGTTGAAATAACACCATATACGTTATGGTTTGGGATAAAACCCGAATTGTCTCTTCTTAAATTTTGGTATGCTAAGCATAAGTAAAATGTTTACAACCAAAGTCGGATAAGCACGTCTTTGTAGGTTATCCCAAAGAATTTGTTGGGAATTTCTCCATAACACCGAGGACAAAAGAGTTTGTTACTTGGAACGTCAAGTTTCTTGAGAAGGAATTTTTCGTGAAAAGTTAAGTGGGAGGACAATAGAACTTTGATAAGGTTGTTGAACCTTAGCTATATGTGCTAAGTAGCGCAGCACCGGAAAGTGTCCCGGTAGCGGCCACAATGCTCATGGCTCCCGTGATTACAAAGGGTGTGATCTCAGAGATTAGAGTTCCTATTGAACCGTGTGGGTCGGTAAGAATCAAATAGTGTGATTTGATAAGCAAGTCGTTATTGTTTTGACAATGATGAACCAGCTACATGCAAAGAAGCGATGATGGGCCCTGACTCCATAAAATGACTAGAAGTCATAGAATCTGTGATAGTATCCATACACGAGAAATCAAGTTTCTGAACTTGGAAGACCCTCCGGAAAGGCGTGAAGCCTATCGGTCGTGTTTGGATCTATAAAGAAATAAGACATGGTTGTTTAACATCTATGAAATAGTCGACATGTCGGAAGAAGTTTACGACAATGTTCAAGGAGTTGACTATGACAAGATTTGATCTTTCATAGCGATATTTAGTCTTGACGGATTAATGTAACAACCACTACATATAATTTGATGTATGGCAGTTGAACAAACAAAACAATGTTCTTCTAATAGAATGGTTACCTAGGACGTGTACAAGACACAGTCTGAAGGGTTTTGTTAATTCAAATGGTGCTAAAAGGGCATGCAAACTTCAATAGTTGAAGTAAGCATAGCGGAGTTGGAATCTTCACCATGATGAAACTGATAAAAGAGTTTAAATTCATCGGAGATGATGAAGATGCTTGCATTTGCAAGAAATTAAGTGGGAGCGCTGAGACATATTTCTAATACATTATGTAGAGGACATATTTTTGATTGGAAATGATGTATCTTGTATTGACACAAGTTAAGAATTTCATTAAAATAAGATTTTGATGAAAGACTTGGGCAAACCAAGAATATTTGGCATCAATATCTATATGGATAGATTGAGGCGCTAATATGGTTGTGTCAGACATACATATATGAGATATTGAAAGGGTTCAATATGGAAACAACAAGAAAGGTTCTTGCTGCATGGGAAGGATTGTATCAAAAATAAAGTGTTTCAACACTTGGTGAGTAAAATCACATGAAGATTTAGATCGATTATACTGTGATATGTATATATCCACATATGTCCTATGCTCTAAATGTTATGAGCACATACCAGAATGATTCATAATATGATCATTGGACAATAGTAAATATATTCTTATGAGCTTTGGAAGAACTAAGAATATATCATGTGTAAGTGACAAATAGTTAATGGTAGTTCATTGTAAAGTGTTACATTGATACTAGTTTTGTCACAAGATACAAATTAAATTTATCTCAATTTAGACTATGGGTGGCACAATGTAATGGAAAGGATGTTCCATTATGGATTTGGATAAGTTCCAAAGTTGAAACATTGTGACGGATACTACAACAAGAGGCTAAGTATATGACTGCTATAGTAGTAGCAAAGGAGGGCATTTGTGTTAAGAAGTTTGTTATCAAACTAGGTGTGGTTCAAAGTGGGCTAATACTATGAAGATATATTGTATGACAATAATATCAACATATTTTAACCCGAACGAACGAAAGGTCTCACCAAAGGACCAAATTTATACAATGCCATCTAATTTGAGAATGAGTGATGCGTAGAGACGCAAAGACATGCAAATACACACGGACCTGAAACTGTCAGATCCAGAGATTATGTTAACCACAAGTAATCGCGTATATGCAACACCAGAAAGCCATAGGTGTTCAATACGCAAAGTTTTTCAAACTAGATTATTGACTCTAGTGCAAGTGGGAGACTGAAGGGAATAAGCTCGAGAGGTAATAATAAAGTGGTTATTATCTTATTCCATGTTTATGATAGATGTTTATTTTGCATGCTATAATTGTATTGATCGGAAACGTCAATACATGTGTGTTTAATAAACAAAAAGGGTTCCTAGTTATGCCTCTCTTATAGACTAGCTTGTTGATTAACAAGATGATCAAGGTTTCCTGATCATGGACATTGGATATTGTTAATAACAAGGTCACAACATTTGTGAAATGATGTGATGAACATTCATCCGAAGTATAGCATTACGATCAAGTCATTATGTTTATATTGCTATAACATCATACGAAGTAATCTTTGTCCTTAGACCATGAGATCATGTTCATTGCTAACACCATAAGAGTATCTTGATAACATCAAACGTCACACCGTACTATAAAGATGGGTTCAGTGCTACGAAGGTGTTATGTTGAGGTTCATGGATCTAGAGTGGAATTTGTCAATCCCGATGACGGATAGATATACTCTGGGCCCTCTCGGTGATATCACATTAAGATAGCTTCCAAGCAAGTGATGTGATCACTAGAATGTTATATCACGGGAACGAGAAAAGAGTGCATGTCGGTAACGAGATCAAACTAGGTATTTGGATACCGATGATCGAATCTCGGACATGTATTATATCATGAGACAAAGGGATTAAATTACTAGCGTTAAAGGTTCTCACGATCACAGAAGTCATCGTTGAATATGAAGGAGTCAGTATGGATCTCCAGGTCTCGCTTCTGATTATTGATCTGAGAGGAGTCTCAATCATGTCTGCATTATTCGCGAACCATAGGGTGACACACTTAAGAGTTACCGGACACCATTTTGGAGCACATATGTTTCACACGAAAGAATTGCAAGCGCAGGAATTGTTTCGATAGAAATCGGAATTGTTTCGAGTGAAATTGCAGAAAGTGGTTTTGCATGTGATATTGAAATATTGCAAGGGGTTATATGTGAATGTTTGTTAATTAAAGTAATTAACAAAATTATGAATAAATTTAATAAAAGAGTTTTATTAAATGAGAGAGCATTAAATTTAGAGAATTTTAATGCATTTAAAGTGGAGACTTTAAAAGGGAATGTGAAGAGGCATTTTAATGTGGAGGGAGTTACCACCACATGAATCGAGGAGGTCATGAGTCACCTCCATGAGGCGCCGGCCATGGAGGGGGTACCCTCCTCCTCCTATAAAAGTCCCCCCTCTTCCTCCTTCTTCCTCACACCTCCTCGTGAAGGATCTCTCTCCCCCACTAGAATTATTCCCCCAAGGTCTCGGATTAGCGAGATACATGTTCCTGGTGGCATTTCACCTGGAAGGAGTTGCTGCTTCCGCTGGATCGCTAGAGCGAGGAGGTGGAGGTTGTCCGGTGGCTTGAACGTGTGTGCGAGGACGGATGCGCTACTGATTTGCGGCGCTCGGACTTCCACACGATCTTGAGATCGGCAAGTGTACGACTACATCAACAACGAGTTCCTACTCGTTAACAAAACTCGTTGTCTTCGAGGGGAAGTTCTCGATGGATGTATGTCCACCTGTTGCTCTGTACCTAATAGATAGATCTTGGCGTATAGTTCTCATCGTAGGAATTTTTTGTTTTCTATGCTGTAGACCCAACAGCCAGAACAGAGACTTTCTGTCCCCCAAATCTCCCTTTCGGTGGCGGCGGCGCTGCAGAACTTTTCGTGGCTGGAGGCTGGACGATTAGGCTTTCTGCATCGGGGGCTTCTTATAGCGAAAGGGCAAGGTTGGTGGAGGCCAGAGGGGCCCACACCACCTAGTGGCGCGGCCGGGGGACCCGCGCCACCCTATGGTGTGGCCGACCCCTGGCCCCTCTCCGTCTCGTCTTCTGGCTCCGTGTTCCCCTCGGTGAAATATTGACTTTGGCTTTTGTCCCGTCCAATTCCGAGAATATTCATTTTCTGACTTTCCTGAAACCAAAAACAGTAGAAAACAGGCAACTGGCAGTGTGGCATCTTATTAATAGGTTAGTCCAAGAAAGTGTATAGAAATACTCCAAAGTGTGGATAAAACATAAGAAAGTAGATATAAAACAAGCATGAAACGTCAAAAATTATAGATACATTTGCAACGTATTAGTGTCCAACCGGAGAGTAGTTCAGAGTAGTATCATAAAGAGAAGATATTTATATGAGAGTGTTCACTAGTGAAAGTATGATCCCTAGGTCTTGTTTCTAAACATTGAAACACTGTTTGCAACTAGATATGTTACATGTTTGCTTGCTTCCATCTTTTTGTCTTTAGTCTCTTCCTACCCGTCAAGTTGTTTCTGGCACCGTTACCACTTATAATTATCCATACCATTTGTATTTCACTATCTCTTCGCCGAACTAGTGCACCTATACACCTAACAAGTGTATTGGGTGTGTTGGGGACACAAGAGACTTCTTGTATCTTGATTGCAGGATTGCTTGAGAGGGGATACCTTTGACCACTTCCTCCTTGAGTTCGATAAACCTTGGGTGATCCACTTAAGGGAAACTTGTTGTTGTTCTACAAACCTCTACACTTGGAGGCCCAACAACTGTCTACAAGAATACAAGTGCGTATACATCAAGCTATTTTCTGGCGCCGTTGCCGGGGAGGTAAGGTAAAAGGTACTCACATCCTCCGGTGTGAGTGCTCGAAGTTATTTCCTTTAGATTATGCAATTTTTCCTTTTTGTTTCTTGTTTTCACTACTTAGGCTTAATGGAAAACAACAACAAAAATTAGAGAGCTTTATAGTATTTATCTTGAGTTAGGACATGAATGGTCTGAAAAGAAAATTAAAAACCCCATGGAACTTTCTTTGGATGCTAATAGCAATATTATTAGTATGAATTTTTGAACACCTTTGTTACTAATGCTATGGAAACATCTAAGCTTGGGGAAGTTAGTTTTTATGAAAATGATCTTTTTAGTTCCCCGGCTTTAAAGAAGAAAATTTGCTCTGATGATACTTTATCTCCCATATGTGGTAATTCTAATGATACTTGTGATATTTTAAATCCACATACTGAAAGCATCCCTTTTAAAATACCTATAAAAATTGTTGAACGTGTTATGAATAACTGTTATTTTGGTGATGGAACTGTCCATCCTGGTGATCATTTACTCTTTATACATGAATTATGCGAGTTGTTCAAGTGTGCAGGTATTTCAATGAAACAAGTTAAGAGGAAGCTATTCCCTTTTTCACTTAAGGGCAAAGCAAGGGAGTGGTATGAGCTACTAGATGATCCTCATCATTTGGAGTGGAAGGAACTTGAATCTCTCTTTTACTCTAAATTTTATCGTCCTCATGAAATTCATAAAGATAGGAATTACATTTATAATTTTCATCCATAATTTTCATCCACATGATGGAGAAAGTATTGCCCAAGCATGGGGGAGATTGAAGTCACTAATGCTCAAATGTCCCATTCATGAGATCCCTAGTAATATTTTTATTAATAATTTTTATGCAAGGCTTTCAGGACATTACAAGGACTATCTAGATACTTGTTTAGAGGGATCCTTCACAAGTAAGGAGGTCAAAGCTAAGTGGGATCTTCTTAAAACAATTCAAAGCAATACCGAAGATTGGGATAACGACAAAGGTAAAGAACCAGGTATAAACTATGAGTATGATTGCATTAAGTCTTTTGTTGAAACTGCTGATTTTCAAGAGCTTAGTGCTAAATATGGTCTTGATCCTCAAATTCTTGTTGATTGTTGTATAGCCTTTTCTTCTCATATTAATGCTCCAAAGAAAAATGGGACATGTATCATGAGCCTTTTAAAGACACTTGCATGGAAAATGAAATTATTATTAATGATAGCAATAAACATGCTCAAACCTCTGAAAGTACTATTTCTTATAAGCATGTTAGTTTTTGTGCAATACATAGACCTTGTGAGAATAATCAAATTGAAGAAGAATATTGTATCACCCACAAGAATGAAAAAACAAGAACATGCTTTAGGGCTCTAAATGATCTTGGTAAAAAAGTGTGTGCCCTCTATCCTTTTATTTGTGAACTTTGTTTTGAAGTGGGTCATTTCAATTTTCAATGCTCAGGCCATAATAATAGCCCTTCTAATCCAATGTGTACTGCAAGTTTGTATTGTGATGACATGATCACTCCTAATCGGCATGATGAACTTACATTATTTTTGGGGTATGAAGAGTTATCAAGAAAAACCTCTTTGGTAGATATGAGTATTTTTGATATGAATAGCGTCCTGCATGGTTGTCATCTTTATTGTGTTGATAATTGCCACACAAATATTTACATACAAAATATTATAAAAGATGAGATCTTACCAAAATATGACAGGATTAATATGTGTTTTGATCTTATTAATGAAAATAAGGAATCCTCCAAAGTTTCTTCTATTGTCTCTAACAATAAACCAAGGTATATGGAGAAACTTCCTTTCAAGCCTCTCCCTCCTAAAGAGAAGAAGAAAAATAAGAAAAGGAGGAGTAAAAGGAGAGAGGAAACAATATTTTCCCCTAAGCATGTTGCTCCTATTATAGTTTTTGATGAGTCTAAACTCGATGATGTTCCTATGCCTCTTACCTATAGTAGTGATCATGATTGGGAAAAGCACACTACTTTTGATATTGAAAATCTCTTTGGTGCCAATTCTGGAAATGATGATATTAATAATTGATGTACTATTAGTGTTATCCATGTTCCTTCCAATGATGATATGTTTACAAATGAACACACTTTGGAAGATAATTATTCTATTGCTTATGATGATACTACACCTCCAATATATGATGATTACACTAATGAATATGATATTTTCAGTCCGCCTACTATTGAGGAGAGAATTAATTATGATTACAATATGCCTCCTATATTTTATGATTATGGTGATGAGAATAATAATGATAGCTATTTTGTTGAATTTGCTCCCACTAAAATTAATAAGAATGACTATGTTTATGTGGGGAGTATCAATTCTTTTATGCACGTGGCTCATGATAAGAATGATTTATGTGATATTTATATTGTTAATTTTATTCATTATGCTACTGAAAGTTATTATGAGAGAGGGAAACATGGTTTTATGTGTCTCAACAATATTAAGTCTCCCCTCTTTATGTTGAAAGTCTTGAAGTTGCACTTGTTTTGCTTTACTATGCTTGTTGCTTTGTACTTTCATGACTTGTTTATTTACAAGATTCCTATGCATAGGAAGTGGGTTAGACTTAAATGTGCTTTGAATTTGCTTCTTGATGCTCTCTTTTTCTTCAATTCATATTTCTTATGTGAGCATCTTCTCAAACTATCATGCCTAACTTAAAGGCGTTAAAGAAAAGTACTTCTTGGGAGATAACTCTATAGTTTTCTTGAGTCTTGGAAGTTATTACTTCTGTAATAACCTCTCCTTATCCTTTTTTTATTTGACTTTTGTGCCAAGAATAACCTCTAATGATAGGGAACTAAGATTTGGGGAAGTGCTGTCCTGAAACAGATTTTTGTGCTTTATTGTAAAAAATCATGAAAAATCGCTGTATGTCGGATTGAGCTCTAATTTTCTGAATAAATCCCCCAGGTTATTATATAACTTTCGCTAGTTCAACACTTTTCGATTTGAGCAATAGAAGGTCTTCTAAAAAATCGGTTTTCACCTTCTGGTCTGTTTTGACAGATTTCTGCCATTATTTGCATTTGCCTCTTTATCGATTTCTTTTTGGGTTCTTTTTGGTGATTTGAGATTTTTGAGGGAATTGCTACAGTATCTTGTGTTTATAATGAAAGTTTTGTTATTTTAAAACTAAACCCCAAAGGTTTATTATCTCTTGAGTACACTAATGTTGCTAATGAAGATTGTGTGAAGTTTTATATGAAGGAAATTTTCAGGTATAGGGAAAGAATGATGTAAGGAGATGAAGAATGGACAAAAGATCAAACTTGGGGATGCCACCCCGTGTAACCCCAAGAAATATTCAAGAGGTACAAGCGTCAAAGCTTGGGGATGCCCAAGGCATCCCCTTCTTCATCAATAAAAATCTCAGGTCTTTCTAGACACTTCGTTTTTATTGTTTCATGCACTGTTGTGTTGTTCTTGGAGCGTATTAGTTTTTGTTTTTAGTTTTCTTTTGCTTGGTTTGCTGCAATAAGTTGGTTGGATCCCAGCACACTTCTTTTGGAGAGAGACACACTCCATTTTTATTGTTTAGAACACTCTAGTTTTCATTCTTATTGTTTTGTGAGTGTTCTCTTTTGATAGCATTGTGTTTAGCCTTAGTTTTCTTATGCTTTCCGCTTAGAGCTTTTTAGTTCTTCTTTGTGGATTTGTGAGACAAGCTCACTGATCTTTATTTAGCATTATCTTTGTGAGTTGTTTCAAATAAGTCGATTAGTGTTGGAAGAGAGTAGAAAGCTTCATGCTTTAGTGGTACAAAAGGGAGCTTGTTTTGACTATGGCTTAGACTTTATCATGTCATGATAGATGTTTCTTTGACCCTATGCGTAGTGATTATTGCTGTAGCATGAATTGTTCCAAACAATTGAGATTGCTTAATGTGTCTTGAAAGAATCATGCGTTGTTTTAGCATACAAAAGCATAATATTGTGGTATTCTCCTTTGATGATTTGTTTGGGTTGACTTGGCACATGCTCACACCATGTTATGACTATGAACCAATCACCATAGCCTCTATGATCATTGTAACACCCTCGAATCGACCCTATGCAGATTTTAGCGCTTCCTGCCAAACCCGCAGAGAAACGATTCAAGGACGCCCACCAGGCACTTGCGTGCGGGAGGTAAACGAAGTAGTACCATTAAACGATAGTTCACGATGGAACCCACAGAACAGATATATATACAATACGACTCCATGGGTCAAGAATACATATATACAATACAAAGATCCAAATCACCTTGAAAACGATACAACATCCGAGTACGGATAAGAAGCAAATTGAGCTAAGAGCCCTAAAGAATAACCAATGGCGTCCATAACCCTGCCCAGGCCAAGCCGGAAGGGTAACCCTGCTGACGACGTCGATCTCAAACCTGCTAAAACAAAAGGGGTGTCGACAAAGGGCAAAGGAAAAAAGGAGCGTCAGTACTGAGGCCAGTACACGGCGAGGCTAGAATTCGGCGGCTCTCGCCTACATAGGTATGGTGGACTGAAGCGGCAGCGCAGCATGCACTAAACAACCTATAGAGACTCAATACATCTGTCGGCTATTAGAGAGGGGTAAGAAAGACCTATTCGAATCCAACCTGATACTAACACCAATCATACCCATCCTGGTATTCCCCCTCGAGACCAAACGAGGAAGTCAAACCAAGGAATTCACAAAGTTGGCAATTTTATTCATTCCGTTATAGTTGCAGCACTTACTAGTCAGATATAGATATCATGAGTCATCCTGATAGCATAAGTAGTGGGCAATTTTAGTTAACCCTTCAGTGGTAGTTGCAGTACTTACTAGTCAGATATAATTAACATGTGACATCCCAAACCCAATAGTTGTTGGCACTTTTATTTCATTCCATTGGAGTTGTGATACTTACTAGGCAGGTATAACATGACACGATACACCCCAGTTCCACCAGTTGTCGGCACTTTTATTATCCATTCCATTGTAGTGAAGCTGATTACTAGTCACACATTAAGTCAAATTTATAGCACTACTTTATTTATGCTTGTCTATGATCGAGATAATGTGCTCCAAGTCGTCCATAACCGCGGACACGGCTTTCAGAAAGATTTACCCTGCAGGGGTGCACAAATAGCAACACACACATGATCAACCTCGGAAAAACCAAATCAAAACCCAACGAGGCTTTCACGACAAAGCAATCACAGGATTCATAAAATATTTCAGGGGGCCACCCCACTAAGCTACCCGCAACGAAGTTGGCCGGCTCCGGAATGGACCCAAGGTTTGTGACGACGGTTGTAAACGACTAGGAACCCAAAAGTGTGACTGGGCTTATCGATACCGCGAAAACGTGGCACGATCCAAAACAGTACAGGTGCTCCGCGCACAATCTTAAATAAAGCAGTAAAACATGGCATAAGTACAGGATAATAATAAAGCCCCAAACTAGTTTGTGGCCCCAAGAAATAAGAAATGAATCAAGCTCTGGCTAAGGGGATTCATGGTCCCATATGCGGATAGTGCGATAGTCTAGGAATAGGTATCAAGTACTCGGGGTCCTACGGGACACAAGTGAGCGTGGAAGAACCAAATAACATCTATTGCCCACTGATGCCTCTGCATTAGTTATATCTATTTCCAACATTTTAACACTTGCATATAAAGTCATGATCATCTCCACCATTAAGCATCTCCACCATTAAGCATGTGCCAACCTTCCAATAACGGTGGAACAACAACGACGCGAAGCAACACATGAGTAAGCAACTACGACTCGCCAGGCCGACTATTTATCAAACAACAGGCAAAAGGATGTGTCCAAGGCAATATAAAGGCTGCAAGGGATATATCTGGTACAGAACACTAAAGCATCGTGACATAGATAACAATAGATCAACAGGAGGAAATAAAGACTATAAATGCAAAATAGGTAGAAAGGGGGAGAATGCTCGCCTGGGAAACACTACCGAAGGATCATATCCGGAGAACTTATCGATACTCGCATAAACTCATCGGCCTAATCCGCGAAGAAGCAAACACTAGAAGAAACACTGGATGCAATATTTAATACTATGGCAGAAGATCCGGCATGATTATGATATGATGCAGATGCGGTGCAATTAGGCAGTATTAAGCGGAACCGGGGTCCCGACAATTAATTAATAGGTTCCAGTCATTTAGATACCCCACAATTTAAATGTTGGCTTAATAAGAACATGGCATCGATTCGCTATACAAATTTAAATGGAGCCAATACAAGACTAGATTCGCCCACATATAGTCTCCATATTAATTTAGATGAATCGCCTAAATACCCCCAAACCACGATGATATGAATGCGAGATGGATGATTTAATGCAACAAGTATATATCGTTTATAAAAATAGGAGCTCGGAAAGGGGTCACACATTTGGTCTAGATATCTTGGTGGTTCGGGCTCGGCGAGATCGATCTTTGGACTCCGGGGTTGGGTTCGTGAAGGAGAACATGGCATTCCGTGACGGATCTATTCGGGTCATCAACTCTGGGAAGGAGATCTTCGGGTCCATGAAGGAGCACTCAGGTTCTCACATCGGTTTCCGATCTCATCGGCAAACGATCTTGACTTGTTGGGGTTGTTTGAGGAAGTTCTTGTCGTTGTAACACTTGGTAGCGGGGGTCATCGGAAGGTCTTGTGCCAGATTTTATGGGCGATGGCACAGATGATCTTGTGTTTGGAGAAGAGCACAGACACCGGGAAAGAGATACACAAGCACAGATAAGAACAAACATAGGAACAACATAGCTTGATCAACAAATAAAACAAGTAGAAGGCCACTAATATGCGTCGAGCTACAAAGGACAGAGCGTGGCCAAGGATAGGCGGTGGCGTGCGCGGCCAGACGAGGTCGAGCAGGAACGGTAAAGGCGCGCCTCGGGGAAGACTCTGGAGCGGGCCGGTGAGGTGCGGCCTTGCAAACGCGCGGGCGTGAGGCCAGGGGAGGAGGGAGAGCAAAGGCCGCGAGGTCGCCAGACTGCAGACAGGGGCGTCTCGGATGTGCAGGTCATCGGGTCGCCGCGGATAAGCGACGGCGGAGAAAGGCGCGGAAGGGGACGACTCCGCTGCGGCCTGGTCAAAGAAGAGGAGGCCAAGCAGATGGCCTGCTTGAGGGCGCCGACGCTGGAGCAGGCGAGGGAAGCCATGGTTGGCGAGGTCACCGGCACGCAGCCACACGCGATCGAGGACTCCGGGCGATGCGGTCCTTGAGCTGATTCTGCCAGGACGACGGGGCCGAGGCGCGCGCCGTCCTGGAGGCGAGGTCGTGCGACAACGGCGACCCACGTACGGTGACAACGAGACGCGAGGTTGGCGACAGGTCGGATTCCCGACGGCGCGGGCCTAGAGGGAGGAGGCCATGGAGAGGCGAGGCTGTCCATGGCGGCTGAGGGCCTGCGAGGGGAGAGCGGGCTAGGGGTGGCAGAGGGCCTCGGGGGAGATGGCGAGGAAGGGGGATGCGCTGCCGCGGCGGCTGGTGAAGACACGGGAACGAGGGGATCGCAGGGGAAAGCAGAGGAGGTAGAGGGTCCCCATTGCAAGGATGAGAGAGGCGGCGAGGTGCTAAGTGCAAAAATCTAGGGGGTTGGTGGTGGTTGTCGATGTGTGTAGGTGGGCGCGTCCCTGTGCGTGTGTTGCCGTGCATTGCAATGTCATAGGGTGTGGCGGCTGTGTGTGTTGGTGGCGACAGGTGGAGGCGTGCGTGTTGGGTGCAGCGGGTGGCGGCGGCGGATTAGGGATTAGGGTTTGGTTTGCAGGTGGGGTGGTAGGTGGCTGCCGGGTGGGCTTTTAGGCCAGGCCGGTGGCTGCCTCCCCCACTAAAACATTTTATTTTATTTTATTTGTTTTATTTTTAGAAAGGCTTTTTGTAAATAGTTTTTAGACAGATAAAAGGCTTGAAAAAGACCGGAGTTTTGATTTGAAATTATGACGGGGGATATTTAGAAAACAAAGATAGGATTTTAGAAAATAGTTTTAGGGAAACCATATGTGATGTCATGACGATGCTCAAATGCAATGTGGCATGTTGATATGAGCATGTGGTCATGATGATGCACAAAATAAAAATAACACGCGATTTTCTAGTAGTGGTTTTACCGGGGTGCTACAATCATTTAGTTTTCGACTCATAATATCACTTTATGCTTTAATTAATGATGTTTTGTCGCTTTGCATGATTATGGCCATTATTGCTCTCTTAGTTAGTCACTCCCAGTCTTTTGCTAGCCTCCATACCAAGTATGAGTTCCACTCATGCATCCAACTCCAAATAAAACCAAGTTATTCCAAAGAGTCCACCATACCTACGTATTAGCATTTGCTATTTCAAGTATATTCATGTTTTTATCTACCTTCCGAATTAAACTTGTTATGTGAAAATTAGTGATTAAAGCTCTCACGAACTTGATGGCACACTTTACTTTTCTTGCCCCTAATAAACTTGAACCATTGTGTCATCTATGTTGTATATGCTTGCACTTATATGTTGGAGATTAGCATAACCATGCTTTCATGGGGAAAACTTTCAACATTGCACTTGTACATTGTACCCAGTTGATATCATGCTCTTTTGTTTATGGATGTCGTCGGTGTGAAATGAAAGGGGAGCTTGTAAGTTCATGGAGTTATGTATGTGTGTTAGAGAAACGCTTGGGCAGCTAGTCTAATCCATGCCTAATCATGGTGGAAACCTGCAGCGTAACCATAATGAGCAACCTATGAAGCATTCTTCTTATAAAAAAGAGATTGAGATTGAGAAAAAAAAGAAAAAAAGATGAGAAAAGAGGAAAGGGAGAAAAAAGCACCATTTTCCCATGGTAAATAAGAGGATGTTGAGATGCTTATTGTCTGCTTGCCTTGTCATTTTGATATGGGGATTCTTCCGTATCATCGGGCAAGGGGTACCCCGTTGGCGGTTCTCTATGATACACATGTACTTACTATGACAAGAACTTACCGATAACTAAACTTGAGTAGCATGAGGAGCGACCCTCGTATTTAAGGGACATGAGATTGCCAACTTATACTTTGTCAAGCATATACTCCATAGTTTGTTCACTTTAACCTTAATAACTTCAAGATGCTTATGATAGGGGCAATGAGAGCTGAAAGCTAATAAGTACCATAATTTTTGGAAGCTCTTTATGAGACTTGAATCCCTACTTCCTTCTATGAAGGCCTTTCTTTTACTTTTATGTTGAGTATCCATCTTCTATCTTTATGCACCTATTGAGAGAGCATAGTGGCCATTCTTAGTTTAATGTGCATTGTCCCAAAACTTGTTGATTGATTCATAACTTTGATATTGTTTGTTCTTAAACTATTTGTATCTAGTCATCCTTATGAACTTTGAAGGTGTCCTATGCATTTATGTTTTGCTACACTATGAGGGACAAGATGAATACCATTCTCATTATGTTTTCTATATGTGAAACAAACAAATGTCTTTCACAGCATTGCTATTCATGAATCTTTTGTTTGTACATTTTCATGTTATAACATAGTTGCTATGTCTTATTGATAGAACTATATCTTTCATGCTATGCTAAAGTACTATGATCCCAGCTATCAATGTTTTACAAATACTTTGATCAAGACTATGATGGTGCATGTCACCTCAAAAATTATTCTTTTTTATCACTTACCTACTCGAGGACGAGCAGGAGTTAAGCTTGGGGATGTTGATACGTTGCAAACGTATCTATAATTTTTGATGTTCCATGCTTGTTTTATATCTACTTTCTTATGTTTTGTCCACACTTTGGAGTACTTCTACACATTTTCTAGAACTATCCTATTAACAAGATGCCACAGTGTTGGTTGCATGTTTTCTTCTGTTTTTGGTTCTAGAAAAGCCAGAAAATGAATATTCTCGAAATTGGACCGGACAAAAGCCAAAGTCGGTATTTTACCAGAAGACTCACGGAGCCAGAAGACGAGACGGAGAGGGGCCAGGGGATGGACACACCATGCGGTGACGCGGGTCCCCTAGCCATGCCACCAGGTGGTGTGGGCCCCTGGTGCACCCTCTGACATCGCCTCTTTGCCTATAAGAAGCCTCCTGATGAGAAAACCCTAAATAATCCAGCCTCCAGCCATGAAAAGTTCCGCAACACTGCTGCCACCGAAGGGGAGATTCAGGGGACAGAAAGTCTCTATTCCGGCACCCTGCCGGGACGGGGAAGTGCCCCAGAGCCATCTCCATCAATCTCCACCACCATCTCCATCGTCGTTGTTGATTCCCATAATGATCAGGGAGTAGTTCTTCCTCGAGGCTAAGGGTTCTACCGGTAGCTATGTGTTCATCTCTCTCTCTCTCTATGCATGATCATATTGTGATCATGAGCTTTGTAATCAAGTAGATCTACCTTGCTACTCAAGTGCTTTAATAGATCTCTGGCTCTCCCCACGTGTGGGAAAGTGATAGCGTGCACACCATGGTGGCACTTAGGCTTGAGATTACAAATACTTGTTATGAGTTATATTTGGAGTTGGATGTCTCTATGAAATTGTGGTGTTTGTTGGAACCATCTAGCGCTCAAGGTGACAGTGTGGGGTTATCTAGATGGGGAAAGTGAACTTTGAGGTGTGCTGTTATAGCCCTACCATGGAAGAGATTGTCCAACCGGAGAGTAGTATCATAAAGAGAAGATATTTATATGAGAGTGTTCACTAGTGAAAGTATGATCCCTAGGCCTTGTTTCTAAACATTGAAACACCGTTTGCAACTAGATCTGTTACATGTTTGCTTGCTTCCATCTTTTTGCCTTTAGTCTCTTCCTACCCGTCAAGCTCTTTTCGGGCACCGTTACCACTTATAATTATCCATACCATTTGTATTTCACTATCTGTTCGCTGAACTAGTGCACCTATACACCTGACAAGTGTATTGGGTGTGTTGGGGACACCAGAGACTTCTTGTATCTTGATTGCAGGGTTGCTTGAGTGGGGATACCTTTGACCACTTCCTCCCTGAGTTCGATAAACCTTGGGTGATCCACTTAAGGGAAACTTGTTGCCGTTCTACAAACCTCTGCACTTGGAGGCCCAACAACTGTCTACAAGAATAGAAGTGCGTAGACATCACATATCATACAGTAAAACACAAACTTAGTAACAATGAAAGGCATACTCTCTTAGGAAATCAATCTTGTGTTAGCCACACGAATGAATGGAGTGTGAGGATATCTTTGAAGGTGAGGCTAAAGTGTCATGGTGGTGGCACGGCAGATACCATGGATAGGCTAAAGATGGGGCCAATGTGCACTAGAGGAATCCAGGGAGGGATAATGTGGTGATTCCACACACAGCTGTTTGTATTTCTCTCTTGTTGGATGTGGATTACAAGGGCTCATCTAGCTTTCCGTGAGAAGGAGACTAGTTCTCTTACTCACCACTACAAAGCCCTAGGGTTCTTCCTTAACAGAATCATCGATCCCCCTCTATGGAGGTCCTGGTACTCCTTATATAGGGGAGCCCAGGTTACAAATCCAGGGCACACGTGGAAGCATATTCTCCGAATATGCCCTTTGGTAAAAGCAAGATGCCTCTTTATTCACTTTAAACGGCTAGTCCAGACTCCGCGTGTAAGCGTCCCTGAGCCCCTCTGTGGCGTTGCATCACCAGACCCGTATCACGTCAGCCGACGCTGCTTGCGTCACCTTTGTCGGCCACGCCCCGCTGGTCCTCCCCTCTGCTCGCTTTGCTCATGCTACAGTGGGCAGAGGCCACCTTTTGACCAGCGGGAGATTCCTTCCTTCTCTTGAAAGTCAAGTGGTAACCCGGCTAGCGCTTGGCTAAGCCGACTATGATGGTACCTACACATATGGTAAATCATGCATAGCCAACATATGTTTTATGTCGGTTGGGTTAATGTTAAGTGAACACCCACCAAGCCGGATTACCCCGTAAGTCGGCCTGCCTTGAGGAGATCTGGCCAGACTTCGCTTTGACCGCGCCATACCTCGGCTAACTCAACCTTTATACCCCAGCGTGACCCTACCTAGGGGTATCCCCCAACATAGAGCTTGCTAGCCATGACTTTAGAGCATCAATGATTCGTCCACACGTTCGGTCATTCTAATGTAGTAGGTCCGATTGAGGCTATTTAAAACAGAAAGAAAGTTTGTCTAGCAAGCGAAGGCTATTCGATGACATTAAAACATTGTCAACACCCGGATTTTTAATCCCAGATGCCCGTTATGCCATACCTCGCAATCCCAGGATTACCATTTTTGCGAGATATAACGGATTGGATATCATAGTACATCATCCATTACAAACCATACATAAGGTCTTACACAAATAAGGATCTCATGATCCAGTCTTAATACAACAAGCAGCGGAAATAAAAGATAGCGTAGCGGTGGGTTCCATCTTCAGGGGCACAGGCAATGCTGACGAAGGCAGATAGTCCTAGTTATCATAGCCGTCCTGTTGACCATCATCTTGATAATATCCTTCATAGTCTGGCCATGATAATAGCCAGGGACAAAAGCCATGAGTACTCTTTAAGTACTCGCAAACTACCACTAACAAGTAGTAGAATTCTAAGTTAAAGTACTAGATCTAAGTTTAACTATAAAGATAAGTTTGGAACCTAAGATGAGTTCTGAAGCAAAGAAAGATAAAGTAAAGTTCTAGAATCACTTAAGTTGGGAAACTATTGTCATAAACACCACCCTGTTGTGGTCAAGTCACGATTCATCATTCATTTCAAAGTATTTAGAAAACATTTGACAACGAAACAGTATGGCCATTCCAACTGTCCATCACCACGGACGTGGCTATTCGAATAGTTTGACACTCTGCAGAGGTGGTACACTTTCACCACAAGATTCGATACATCTGTCAGGGATAACCCTGAATCATCATACTTAGTATGCAGATAATCAAACATAACCTTTCCTTTACACACCCTAGTATAAGCACCTCTCATATGAGCATGGCCTCCCAACCATGACCATCAGTCATCTTGGGCACTGCATAGGTGGACAACATTGAGAGGTAGCCTCAGCTCAAACCTCTCCCGTGAGGGAACTAATACTAATGCATATAAATTTCCAGCTAAGCCTTACCCAATTCAGGTAATGTGGTTGTACGGTAAATTTGGAATGGTATCGCATTCGAATCCAACCATTAGTTTTATAAAAAGGTTAAGGCTCATGCCTCAACATTTTCCTCATCATCAACCATTTGTGTTTCTCAACACATGTCAAAACATCTCAATAGAATGACTCATCATTCCAAGGTTTTCACAATTCATTTTCACCAAGTGTTCCCATCTAAAGTGACTCAAGTTTTTGATCTACTCTAAACTACTAAGTTAAGAGTGTTCACTAAGGTGGAACAGATGGGTTCAATCTCATGCCATAGAATGACATCTAAAGGGTTCTAAATAGGTCAAGTTTTATACTTTTTATGCTACCTTCAAAACAAGTAAAGAACTTTGTATAACCTAAGAGGGGTAAAACTTGTAACTAAGACTTGGGGTACTAATAGTTAAAAGGGAGTGTGATCAAAGCATGCTTAGGGCATCTTTGCTAAACCATCTAGTTTGATTCTAGTTTGTTAAGTACTACACTTGCAAGTACTAATTTGCAAGGGTTAATCTTGGATAGTGCCAGCTTGCTAATAGTAGCTTGCCTTAGTTGGTGCAGTGGTTGAAGTTTTCTTCTTCTTCTTCTTGGTAGAACTCCTCCTCCTCGAGAGCTTGGTCGGTACTATCGTCTATAAATACATAGGGAGTACTATCGTCTATAAATACATAGGGAGTGCACAATCACCACACAATACTTAACTAGGCTAAATAGTATTCTAAGACACACATTTGATGATCTATTATCATCACAACATCACAAGTTTAAATTTCAATAGCTTCATCCTTTTTATTTTAGAAAAGTAATTTCTACTCATTGAAATATTAACTACAATTTAATATTCACCACCAAAATATGGGATCATGTGGACACATGTCCTCACCACATATTCTAACATGTGGGAATGAAATTTAAAGGTTGGATCAACATTACTTTGGTTCAAGTTCATTAGTAAATGATTTAAAGTGACTAGAAATGCCTATATAGCATTGTTTTGGTACTAGTCCATAGTCACTGCATGTAAACCTTAATATTATTACATATTTTGATAGATATGGTGAAATGTGATTTTTGAGAGTTGGAATCAACTCAAAAGCTAACTTGGTTGATTTTATAAAAATGTTGCAAGTTGCAAAAGCTTCTGTCTTCTTATTTTTATTAGGAGAGATCTATAACTCTAAATGAATTAAACCCAACGGGATTAGATAGATCATCTTAATACCTTTCAGGAAAAATTTGTTTCATGCAATTTGGATTTGTAAAACTCACAGAATTAAATTTTGAAATACTGGACAGAAACTAGATTTAACTAAAAAGAAAAATCCAGATTTGAATGGGTGGGCTAGCGCGGGAAAAGAAATGGGCCGGCCCAGTGGCGCTCCGCGGCGTGGGGCTCAGCTGACAGGAGGGTCCCGCTTGTCAGCGACACTTAACACGCGAAAAGGTACGCGCGCTGTGGGCCGTAGGATTAGAAGCGAGATCTACGGCTGAGGGTCGTCGTCGACGACGAACAGGTCGCCGGCGAGCTCGAACCCTAGCGGCTCGGTGGGGGTCTACTAGGGGCGTACCAGGGCTCCAGCGAGGTCGGCGAGGAGGGCAAACGACGTGGAAGATGACGGCGAGGCGAGGCGTGGTCGCGGCGGAGCTTGGGGTGGTCGCAATCAACGGCGCCCTTCTCCTCCTGCCGCGGCTGCTCCGGCTCCAATTCCGGCGAGGCAGAGCTCGCCTTGCTCCGGCTAGAGGTGGGGGAGGTTCAGAGAGGTGAGGGGGGTGGAATGGTGTGGAGTGGAGAGGCTGGGGAGGGCTCCTTTTATAGGCCCGATGGTGAGACCGAGCGGGATG
This sequence comes from Avena eriantha, assembly GCA_910589775.1. NCBI lineage: Eukaryota > Viridiplantae > Streptophyta > Magnoliopsida > Poales > Poaceae > Avena > Avena eriantha. Next base: position 61,615,184 of record OU342746.1, read on the forward strand.
GGAAGTCGACGGTGGCGACATGGCTACGGCGGGGTAGAGGCATGGCTGAGGGTGGCGATAGACGTGCTGTCCCCTGGCGGTGCTCTAGGCATTGAATGCAGCCGTAGGGGCGGTGGCACGCGGTCTGGGCAAGGTGGCGCTCTATGCGGCAGAGGCGGTGGTGGCCACGACGAGCGGTGGCTGTGAGGCGTTGGGCGGCCAACGGGGGTGTCTGGGGTGTTCTCCAGGTCGAGGCGGAGCGGTGGGCGCGGGCTGGTGCCAAGGGGCGGTCTGGGCAAGCGGGGACAGGGCGTGCTCTGGGGGGCGTCGGCATGCTCGACCAGCTCCGGGCGCGGCGGTTCCTGGCCGCTCTGCCCTCTATCTCTGGCGTAGGGCTGGTTAGGCGGTGGAGGTGGACCACTGGCGATGTGCTAGACATGGCGAGAGGGGTTGGCGGCTGTTGTGGCGCGATGTCGCCGGTGGGGGTGCTCATGGTGCTCGACCTTAATGGCCATGACCATTTGGTCGTGTGCACAGGGTGTGGCTGGGCTAGCAAATGGTAGGGCTGGTACTGAGGGAACAAGGGGACAAGGTTAGGCACAAACGGTGACCAAGATCACTTCTCAAAACAGTGTTTTAAATTTGGCCAGATTTGTGCACACAAGTTGTTTGATGAAATGGCCGAAAGAGAAAAAGTTTTGAATTCTGGTTTCAAATTTTTTGAGTGATCTTCACTAGTGATAGGTAGTCTCTGGTTGCAAGGGTTTGGAAAGTGGAGCTCAAAGATATGGTTTTTGAAATGGGGGTGATCTATGCATATGCATTAGATTCAATTTTAAACTGTCACAGAATGTTTTTAGCATATCAAAAGGTGGGCCTTGGTACCTCATTATGTGTACTAGTAAGGGGTGCAAAGATCAAGAATTGTTTCTGTTAAGTTTTGAGTACTAGGAATAGCCAAAGTAGGCATGAGAGTTAAATTTACCAAAATGACCATTCCTCCTTTTTTAATTCTTTTTGAATTGATTTTCTTTAGGCAAAGTTTGGGAAAGATGTAGATGATGTTTAAATCACCCAAGAAACATTTTATAAGCATTGGATCACTCAATCATGGCAATTCAAACAACTCCTATTTTAAATGCACACATATATGAATGCTCTCATATTAAATTTGGAAAAGTTTTTGTTAACCCCATTTTTGGTTGATTTGATCTTTGATAAACTTGGATTGAAGTTTTGGGATGTTACAAACATCGAGTACAAGTTTCGCTCATTTTGAGTCTAAGATCAACTCTAGCAGACCATGCATCCGCATAAATCGAAATGCGCGTTTGGGCAAACCCACTTCGCGGGCTGAAAACGGATGTGATAGACCAGATCCCGTAAAGGGAAATGGCAAACCCACTTTGCGGGATCTGGTCTGTCGTGGGTCTAGCGAATCCGCAAATCCGAACCACAAACACACGGTTTTGTAATATTGATACCATTTATGCATAGTATGCATATTTGAAATATGACAGATATTTAAACTAAAAAATTAATAGTTTGTAACATAAAACAATACAACAGTAATCCATATTACAATAAATGTTCAAATCCAAGCAATTAAACAAATAACAAATGTTTTAGAATACAAATTAGTGTTCAAATCACACATGAATGAAACAAATAAATTGAAGCGCCCCACTACCGACTGTCATGCCTCCGCCAATGTTGCTCAATGAGATCAAACTGTAGCTGGGTATGGGTCTTGTCGTTCTCAAACTGACGGTATGTCTCAAGGAAAGCCTGGATTGTATCCGGGTTTCTAGTTGGCTTCACCCGGGTACCATTGTCAAAAAGAACGGCAAGTTCAATTCCCTCTCATTCGATGATCATATTGTGAAGAATGACACAAGTGGTCATGATTTCCCGGAGGGTTTTCATATCGCAAAAACGAACGAGCCTCGAACTATTGAAAATCTAGCTTGCAAAATACCGAAAGCTCGCGCAGGCTACCTCTTGTGCTTTTGCAAACAATGTTTCAGCTTTGCCCTCAGGCTCTTTGATGGTTTTTAGAAACGTTGCCCATTCCAGATATATGCCATCGGCAAGATAGTAGCTCATGATATAGTCACGCTCGTTGATAGTGTAGTTGCAAGCCAGAGAATCACCACTAGCAAGCCGGGCAAAAAGATGGGACCTATGAAGCCCATTGATATCGTTGAGAGAGCCAGGCAACCCAAAAAAGTTGTGCCAAATCCATAGGTCATGCGAAGCAACTACCTCTAGCACGATTGTTGGGTCATGGCTCTTGCCACAATACATTCCCTACCATGCCTCGGGAAAGTTCTTCTAGTTCCAGTGTATAAAATCAATACTCCCTAGCATCCCCGGCCAACCTCGCACCTCGTTCATCTGCATCAACCTTACCTTACCATATCTTCTTCGTTGGGAGCTCGAAGATACGTCTGACCATAAACACAGATCATAACCTTGCAAAACCTAGACACAGACTCCATGGTCGCATCTTCGCCTATGCGAAGGTACTCGTCGATGTAGTCCGCCGAAATGTCATACGCTAGGACCCGCATGACCGCCGATATCTTCTGATGGCCGTTGAATCCAATCAAACCGGCTGCATTCCGCCCACGCTTGAAATAGCGAGTTCTTGCCTCACAAGTTGCGATGATCTTGTTGAACAGAGATCGTCACATTCAGTACCGACGACGGAATGGATGAGCCTGATAGGTGGGTACCTCAACAAAATAATCGCGCATGTTGTGGCCGACGGCGCGGTTGCGAGGAATGCAGAGCCTATCGACGGTCGACCCCGGGCGCTTCCTCTTCTTCCCATCCTCGAGCTCCTTCGTCGCGAGAAGTAGCACCCTTTGCTCCATGCAATTGTCCAAAAAATCCTTCAAATCATCATGAAAACCTCGCACGGGTCCATCTACAAACCATCGCGACGGGCACAAATTTTAGAAACAACCGCGCAAACTAAAACTATCCTTCGGATGCGGCGACGATTGGCACACCTTCGCGGCGGCTGGTGGTCGATTCACGGCGGCGGGTGGTCCATTTGCGGAAACAACTGCGCAAACTAAAACTATCATGTGGATGCGGTGGTGATTGGCATACCTTCGCGGCGGCCAATGGTTGATTCACAGCGGTGGGTGGTCGATTCGCGGAAGGCGTGCAGCAGGCTCGTCCTACAGGTCCGATGCGACGGAGCTCCTCCAGGGATCCACGACGGTGATTAGCGCGGGCAGGAAACCCTCGATGCGGCCCCTACTGGTAGGGGAAGGGGTGCGGCGGGATGCGGTGGCGACTCCGTCGGCCGAAATCGGGGCGGGAGGGTGCGACGGGGGCAAGATCTGCAACGGCGGGCGGCGGCGGTAGCGGAGTGGGAAGCTCCCGCGAGCGGGTTAGGTGGCTGAAATTTCTTTCGTGCTGCTGCCTTGCGCGAGATGGGGGATGGTCCGGAAACGAGCCCTCGACCTGCATATGTGCGGGTCGGGGCGCCGAATTTGCTGAGCTCCCAACAGAATATTTGTGGGCCGACGCTTATGCCGTGTCTATTTCGGCTATTTTCCCGATCGAAACGGCAAAACGAGAGCTATTTTACGGATGCGGTGTTCGCTAGAGTTGTTCTAAGAAGATTAAAAGAGAGAGTAGCTTTAGAGCCCGTGTCCACCGTGGAGGCCTTTTTAAAATTTGTAAAGAAAATTAAATAATTCCGAAAAGTACATACGTGTAGCTGAGAATAGGAAATACAAGTTTGTAAACTTTCAATGGAAAATAACATTTAATTTGGATGCAGCGAAAAAACAAATATGATAAACTAGAAAAATACGGAGTCTCATTCAAAATTACACGGTTCACGTCCTGCATTTTTTTTTGCTTAGGTTAAGTTACAAGATATTTTGCACATGCGTATTATAAATTATTATCTACATGTCCATATTTCTTTTGAAAATTTTGAATCATTAAATTTAAAATTTTCAAAGAAAAAATTATAGTCCTCCATGAAGGACGGGCTCTAAAACGACTCTCTTTTAAGTAAGTAATCCTCCATCCAAAAATAAGTGTTGAGATTTAGTATAAATTTTGTATTAAATTAGTACAAAATCACCGACTCATATTATGAATCGAAGGGAGTAGTTTATTATCTAGCCGCTTTAGCTAAAACCTCTAACCGAAATGGTTTGTGGGTGGGTGTGTCCCAATCAGTTTAGCTGAACTAGTGACTACTGAGTCTGTAAAGTATGTTACTCCCTACCACGGACCAATAAAACTCTCTCCGTCTCCCAAAAAAGAATGGTTAAAGGATGAGGCTACAGAGTTGGGTCACGTACAAACAACTATTAAGATCATCCCAGCGGCGGGCCGTATTTATACTATTCACACCTTTACTGTCCGTTGATAACGCGGTCTAAAAAGAGCTCCCAACGGGGACACATACGATCCACAGACTCTGGACCGGCGCATTCGCGGTCCAAATCTGGGTCGTGTTTGCCCTCATGCGTGTCCGAGCGGGCAACAAACGCGTCCTCCATCCGTCCGCCCTGATCCACACGGCAGCGACCCACAATGGTCTCCCGCGCTGCCAATTAATGGCGACCGCTGAACCGCTTGTGTCGACCGATCTCCTTCCCCGCTGACCCCAAAGCGGGTCGCGCCGCTTGGTGACTGTGGCTGTCTTCATCAATGCGGGCATCCAATGTAGGGCCTTGGCATTCTTAAACGGGTCACCCGCGACCATTCCCTACACTCGCACCTTCGATCACCACAACCGTTCCCACGTCCACAACCATGGCCGACGGCACAGGATCAAGACGGGGGCGTCTGGGATGGCCTCATGGCCCGGGAGCGGGTGACGTCAACACCTTTCACCACCACCGTCCCCGTCACCACCACTGTCCCCATCACCACCACGTCGCTCGAATCCATCGCCATCGACCTCTTTGGGTTCAAGTTCAGTGTCGCCCTCCAGTTGGGCATGCCCAGGGACAGACTGCCGCTCCCCCAGAAGTTCGCGTCCATGCTCGATGGGCAAGAGCCCCACAAGCTCATGTTGCGGGTGCCCGGTGGCAACAATGGCCTGTGATACGTGGACGTCCCGTTCGACCGCATCAGGCAAATGTACCTCCACATCGTTGGAGACAGTTTGCCCACATGCACAACATTAAAACCGAGCACTTCCTCGTCTTCAAGTACGACAGCAACAATGAGCTCATAGTCAAAATATTCGACCAAACCATGTGCCAGCGCCACTACCACACCGACGACGATGAGTAGGCGAGAACTGGGGCTGAGTACTACAGCTCAGATGTTAGGGCTTGTTTATCTAGTTTTTCTACCTTCTCTTTATGCCTTTGCATCAAGCAAAATTCTGCAAAAACTATATGTGCAAAGCAATTGTAGCAAAATCGTGAAATATTTTTTCTCCCCCGTTCGACGCACCGGCGGACAGGGGAGGACACCATGCCCGCGGACCATCCCAAATGGACAAAAGTGTTATGTCCTAAATGCTCACCCCCACTAGGATGCTCTAACAGTAGTGCAACACGACTGGTAACGATATCTGCATCGTACCCTTCTCCAGGTCCATGCAGCCATGCCCTACGAAGGAATCACGGAAATAACCAGTTGAGCCTCTTGAAGAAATCGCGGGTTCAGAGAAGGAGGAGATCTTTGTGGGCCTGCAACTATGTAGCGTCTTGCCCAACTCCGGTGAACTTCCGTCGCCCCGCAAAATCCATCCTCCATGATGGAGAGCCCTCTTGCCATGAGGCCTGAGCACCACATCTATGCCTCCCGACGCGGCGGACCAGGCTTGTCATGGCCTCCAACGGCAACACGCGGGATGGATGCGGCGTGGCGGACCAAGAGCGGCCAGTGCCTTCTAGCGGGCGTACGGCGATCAAGAGGAGATTCCCGGCGCACCACACGGGAAACACTCTTCCGGCGACGGGGAAACGATGGGTTTGCGTTCGGGATAAGGCCTGGTCGGCATCATGAACCAATGGGCTCATGTCAGCCCGCCAGTTAAGATAAACTTTATGGCGTTCTAAACATAGATTTTCCATGTTTTTTCCTTAGTTTTGGAGATGAACTTATAAACAACCTCAAAATTTTAATACTCCCTCCGATTCAAATTACTCTCTCCGATCCATATTAGTTGACGTAGATTCATATAGATACAAATGTATCTATTCAAGTTTTAGTACATCTGTATCTATACAAATTTGAGTCAACTAATATGGGTCGAAGGGAGTAAGAGTATCTCCACTCGGCTTCCCAGCACGCCGTTCCCAGGGCGTATTTTTGGTTCGGATGCCAAATTTGGCCCAGTCGCGTTCCCAGGACCCTAGATTCATCTGGATTTGGCCCAAAATACGCCAAGCCTTTCCAGGCCGTTCCCGCGGCTCTGGGAACGTCGGACGAAGTGATTTCGGCGGGAAAAAATCCTTTCGCCGAGTGGACCCAGTCAGCGGAAGAAGCCTGTTCGTCCTCAACCTCCCGCATCGGAACCCTGCGAAGGACCGCCAGGTATTAACTTCCCACCGCCATCGCCTCGGCTCCCGCGAAGGACCGGCAGGCATTAACTTCCCGCCCTCGCCGCTACACCCATACCGTCCCTCGCTGCCTATATAAACCGCGTGCCTGGCCGGCTCCATCCGCACTCTCGCAGCCCCCCAACTCCGGTGAAGCCTCCCCGTCTCCTCACCTACCTACCATGGGTGAGAGATTCTCCGGCGATCCCGCAGCGGCGAATGGCTTCGGCCGCCGCACACTCCAGGTGTGGGAGGCCTGGCTCCTCCACGATGCGGGCTACATGGCACCGCCGGACACCCGGGTCCCGGCCAGCTAGAAGCTCAGCCTCAGCGGGATCCTAGTGCCGCCGGTGCCGTCCGACGAGCAAATGGCCGAGGAGATCGAGGCCGCAATCGCGGCCATGGAGGACCCCGATCTCGCCGAGGATCCGGGGAACTTGCTCTTCTGGGAGCAGTTCTTCACCGACCGGCTTCTACATGAGCTCATCCGCCACGAAGGGCCGCTAGATTCTCCACCGAAACGCAACAACGCGGCGGGGAGGCGCCGCTGGTGGAGCGTTCCAGGTCGCACGCTCGCCTCGGTGCTCGACCACATCCTCACCGGCAACACTCCCCGCCTCGGCTTCCCCCGTAACCCGACGCCAGCGACAAGGGCCAGGTGCCGTCCTCCGGCCAACTGGCTGCCGAGGAGAATGGCTAACTCCTCCTCCTCCACAGGCTCGGCCTCCCGCTCCTCCGGGTCCGCGCCTGTCGTCTCGCCACCACTACGACCTGTCAAGCGGGAGCCAGAGACGCTGGTGTAGCATCCCAATTGTCTAACAATTATAATGCTACTTGGTCTAGTAATATATTGGCTACTTCCTATATATAATTGTTGCATCATAATTACATCTTGCTCATGTCATCATGCCACCTTGCATTTGAGCATCATATAAAACCCTCTTTCTTTGGTTCTTCTCTCATATGCATTATTAATTGTAATTGCCCCTTGATATTGTATTTGGTTATTGATATATTGTTTAAATGCCCAAGTTGAGTTGGAGGCATATCTTTTATTCAACTCCACCATCTTTCTCTTCACCACCTTATAATTCCACCATTCCATTTACCATGGGCCTTTATTTTTCTTTTGGTATTTAATCTAGCTCATGGGAGACAGGATGGATCTAATTCTATAAATTCTTTTGCTTGGCCTTATTCCACTTCTTGGGAATGCATAATAATAATGCCATATTATTATTATTGTTTTCACAAAATAAATCATGGCCTTTATTATTTTTGCATGGGCCATGCAAGAGTACCACCACCTTTATCCCATTTGAGTCCTCTTGGTTTTCTTGGGTCTTTTCTTTATGGATCATCTCCATCCCTATCTCCACCATCCCCATATTCTCCTAAATCCCATTTTAATTTCTTCATGCATGATCAAATGAGGCTCATTCTACATATCTCTTTTCTCTCTCTTTTTCTTGGTTTCTCCTTCGCCTTAGCTTATGCTAGATCAAGCCCCACTTTCCTCTTGGTATGATCTCTTAAACAATTTCAAAAACCTAAAACCCTAATCAAAACCTAACCTATTTTTCTCTCTCTCTAATTTTTCCTCTAACCCTAGTTCTACTTAAACCCTAACCCTACCACACCTCTCTCACCTCTCTCTCTCTATCATGCTGGCCCCACCTGGCCCTCTCTCTCCCTGGCCCACACCCCATCTACCCATCTAACCACCCCAAACCCTAGCCCATGCCCTAGCTACACCCTAGCTCAACCGAACCCTCCTCTCCTCTCTCTTTCTTTCTACCTGCCATGCTGGCCCCAGCTGCCACTCCACGCCGTCCCCACCTGCAGCCCCTCTCCCTGCCCTGCCCTGGCTACCCAGGCCGAGCCCCAGCTCGACCACGTGATCGAGGAGAAGGGAAAAAGGGCCGAAGCCACTTTTCCATCTACCCCGCGCCCACACGCCCCTCTTCCCTCTCCCTCGCTTTCCTCCTTCTTCACGGCTCCCCCGCCTCTCCCAGATCCACCCAGGTCCCTGCCCTCGCTTCCCCTTCTTCTTCTTCGACGCCACCGTCTCTAGCCGACCGCCGCCAGTACCTCGTCGTCCCCTCGTTCCAGCCGGCCAGCATGACGTGGAGGTGTTCGAGGAGGCCAAGGACATTCCCCTGCTTCGCCCTAGACGCGTCATCGTGGAGGAGGAGCGCCAGCACCACCAGTACGTCGACGCCCTGCGGAAACCCTAGATTCCCGGCTCGCCAGCCTCGTCGACGATCCACCGCGCCTCACCCCGATCTGACACCGGCAACCTCCCCGCGGTAAGCCCCTCCACCTCCTAGACAACATCCGCTCCGCCCTAAAGCCCTAGCCGCGCCAGGCGTTGCGTCGAACGCCCTCAGTGCGCCGCCGCTCGCCGTTGTCTGCACGCTCTTGCGCCGCGTAGTGCCTCAACTGGTCGCTTAGCTACTCCCTGACAACTACCCCCGCCATACCGCACTGGTATCGCTTCCCTGCGCGCGCGCCCGCATCGCGGGATCGAGCCCCCGTCACGCCGCTCTATCGCCGCGCGCTGCTTTTCCGTCAGATAGTTCAGAGGAAACAGATGAACAGTGAGGCCGTGGCCGTTTTTCAGAAACCCCCCCAACCTTTTTATTTTCCTAAACCCGCGGTCCAGCCTACCCCACCTGCCAGCCGCTGTGCTCTTTCAGCAAATAGGCCCCTGTCTTTTCATCACTCTTAACCCGCGGTCCAGCTTGACCCACCTGTCAGTCTCTGCAATTCCCCACCACTGTCACGTGGGCCGTAGCCACTGGTCCCGCTTGTCAACCGCTTGGGCTAGCCAGAGCTCAGTGAGAAAAGGTTTTTCCTGAGCGCGTGGCCCAGTCCGTTGGTCCCACTCGTCAGCGACTGGGGCTAGCTCAAGCTGGGTGACAAAAGTTTTCTCTGTTGTCTGTTTTATTTAAACCAAATTCAAAATTATTTAAATTCAAATTTCAAATCAGATTTAAATAACTTTTAAAATACAAATCCAAATAATACAAATGATATATGTTTTGGAATCAGAAAAATATGAGGAATTCAAATATGCCATTCAAAATATCATTTGAACACTTTAAAATTTCGAGATGTTTAAAATTACAATAAAATGCCCTTTTCTTAATAAACTAATAACTTTAATTCTATAACTCCAAATTGGGCAAATAATATGTCTAAATCGATCAGCGCGACGAGCCCGTTCTATCTATGCAGTCCTTGTTCTGAATTGAAGCATGCATCATGACATTCTTATAAATCTGAACTGTTTATGGCAATAAAAATTGGACTAAATAAATAATAAAATGCTTTAATTCTTGCACCACACCTCACCCTTGCCATGCTACTTTAATGCCATGTAAATTGTGCATCATTCATCATGGCATGCTTGTTTGCTTGTCGCATTTTAATTCATATGCTTGTGCACTTTATTTATGTTGGCCCTTGTTTGTTTGGTTCTTCTTCGAATAGACGTCCAGCAGGAGAATTATCAGGAGGCACAGGAGTACTACCCAGATCCATCTCTCGCTTCAACTGAGCTGCCAGGCAAGCACTACCACATGCTTGCATACATACAGTACCTATTGCCTCTATCTTATTCTTGCATCATTGAGTGGCGATTGCATTAAATTGAATCCCAAGTACTGCATAGCCTTTACTTTTAAACCCCACCGAAGCTTGTTCCTCCATCCCATGAGCCATTACTACAGGAGTTGTTTGAGCCATGCGAGTCATAGAAAAGCATGTGTAGGGTATGTGGGTGTCTGATGGATAACGAGGTACCTAAACAACTTAACCTGAGTAGTAATGGGATAACTAATGAAAGAGGCACCGGTGAGCAATATCTGCTATTTGGTTTCTCATGCTCACTTGTGTCCCGTAGGATCCCGAGTACTTGATTCCTGTTCCTTGACTATTCGCACTATCCACATCCGGGAGGCCTTATGGACCCCCCTGAGCCAGCTTGATTCATTCTTATTTCTTGGGGCCACAATTAGTTTGGGGCTTTATTACTATCATTTACTTATGCCATGTTACTGCTTTATTTAAGATTGTGCGAGGAGCACCTGTACTGTTTTGGATCGCGCCACGTTTTCGCGGTATCGACAAGCCTAGTCACATTTTCGGGTTCCTAGTCGTTTACAGCCGTCGTCGCAAACCCTGGGTCCGTCTCGGAGCCGGCCAACTTCATTGCGGGTAGCTTATTGGGGTGGCCCCCTGAAACATTTCTGAATCCTGTGATTGCTTTGTCGTGAATGCCTCGTTGGGTTTTGCTTTGGTTTTTCCGAGGTTGATCGAGTGTGTGTTGCTATTCGTGCACCCCTGCAGGGTAAATCTTTCTGAAAGCCGTGTCCGCGGTTATGGACGACTTGGAGCACAGTTTCTCGATCATAGACAAGCATAACTAAAGTACCGCTTTTAATTTGACTAAGAACTTGACTAGTAAACAGTGCAATACTCATGGAATGGTTAATAAAACTACCAACGGATGATGGGGGTTGTTCGTCCGCTTCCTCGTTGGGAAGCGAGGAGGAGGATGGATCTGTTAATTATACTGTTATAACTGTTGTTCTTAATTCACGGACATCCGTCTATCATTTGTTAGGCGGATGGTTAGCGAGTATCTATAGAATTGCTAGATATTACCTTTTGCTGCAATTGCGTCACCCCAGGTTGTGTCCCCTTTAGTGGCATAAAGACTTGCTGAGTACCCCTAGGGTCTCACACGATAAATTGTTTGATTCAGATGAACACGTGTACCCGCAAGATGGATACTAGGTGGAAGAGACAGATGATGTTGGCAACGATCATTCGGTGTAGAGATTCCGGGAACGGGGATCCGTGAGATCTGTGGGCGGGATGTGTTTATTTATGGGGCATCTTATGCCGATTTGCTTCTTATCCGTACTCGGATCTTGTTTTCCGCTTCCGCCTGATACTCTGATGTTTGTTGTATGAGGAGCTATCCTAAATTATCATCTCTATCTAGGATATTTGAATCTTGCCGTATGGCGTTGCAATATTTCTATTTCTTCTAGATGGAATGGCTCTGAGGACTGTTGTATGTGGCTTGCATACATACTCATTTGTGTATGTAGTTGATCCCTTCGCCTGCCGATTACGCCGCTCGTTCTTGTCCCGATGTCTGAAAGTGGTTAGGACGGCCGAAAGGTCTACCGTGAGTGGCCCTGGGCCACACAGTACTATTTTAACCACTATCGTTCATCTAGGCATGTAACTAAGAGCGTAATTCACCGAGGTAGTTACAACTGGTATCAGAGCCATCCCGCCCTTCAGGGTCTCAGCCAAAATGGTCGTTGTCAGTCTAGCAAATATTTTGGTAGTTATGTATACTAGGGAAAAACAAAACGTGAGAGTAGGACTGCTTCCTTTTTTCTTCTTACCCACCCACCCACCCTTTTTCTGGTAAGGAAGTGTAACGTTTTCAATCCTCTTCTAAAAATTCAAACTAGGATTCACGTGTTCTTGGTTCCGTAGTACCATAGTTTGTGTGTGTGTGTGTGTAATTCCTTGTCTATCTGTTGCATCCAAATGTTATCACTATCTGCCTTTTGGTTATCAACTGTTGGTATATTCCATACCGACAGGCCTTTGTAAACTGACGCGATCTATTCTGATTCGTTGTATACCGACGCGATCTATCTTACTCTTTGTTATCCGACATTATCTTGTTGGGGTGTTCTTTTTCGTAGTTACCAATCTTTAGGTTCATCTTAAGAAGAAGGTAGTGGGATATGTGTTTTACTGATTCATGTGCAAAGTAATGATTTGAGTGCGGGATGGAGTCGCGACCATACCACTACTGTTATCATTTGCTCTTGTATGTTGAACTAGTAGAGTTACTAATCTTGATTCGTGAAGTGGTTTTGCGCATATAGTGGTATTTTAATGCCGAAATTTGCGGAAATTTTTTCTTTGTTAGTTTGTGTACCACACTCCTTGTTCAGTCGTGTGCGTTATGCTTAATATCTTGTAGTTGCCTTGAACTTTGTTGATGTTTTAATATCATCTCGGTGAATTGCATCCTTTAATCTTGGTTAATTCCATTTTGGTACTATTTTGGATTATTATCATTCTCCATTATAGTACTGACTTGTGTTTTATATCAATCACAGGATGGCACCACCACGCCATTCTGAGGAGGACATACCACCTGAACTTGGGGCTGCTTTGGCAAGTATTGCAAATGCTTTGGGCACTATGCAGCAGAACCAACAGCGCTTCGAGGAAAGTGTCAGGAGGAATGAGTTTGTTCCGCTACCTCCACCTCCCAAGAGAGGAGACATCAAGAGTTTTCTCAAGTTCAACCCACGTCAATTTGAGGTGTCTGATCAGCCACTTGATGCGGATGATTGGCTGCGTGAAGTGTCAAGGCTGCTGATGACTGCGGATGTTCCCGAGCAGGACTGGGTCAAATGTGCCACTCACCTTCTGAAGGGAGATGCAGCTCTCTGGTGGGAAAATTACCTCAAGGCAGATCTCTCTGGTTTTCAGCCTACTTGGGAGCGGTTCACTGCTGCTTTCAAAGAGCAATATCTGTCAGAAATTGTCATGGAAAGGATGAAGGAAGTGTTTCTTAACCTCAAGCAGGGCACTGACAATGTCAACACCTATATCAGAAACATCATGAACCTTTATCGTTATGGTGGCGATGAGATCTCTGATGACAAGAAAAAGCAAAAGAGGTTTTGGCAAGGCCTCAATGCTTCCATCAAATATGCTATCACTCATGCAAGGCCGACATCTTTTCTGGAACTCCAACACACAGCTCTGCAGGAAGAAGCAAGTAGGCAAGTGTTTGAGGAGTCAAAGAAACACAGCCGTGATACAGCAAGCTCTTCTGCTATGACAGCTCCTTCTAAGCGTCGTGTCTGGGTTCCTAACACCCCACCGTCGCTCCCTGCTCCACCAAGACCTTCAAGCTACGCACCAAGGCCACCAAACTCCTTCACTGCGGCTCCTAGGGGCTACAACCACAACTACCCTGGAGCGCCTGGCGGAGTCCCTGGCTACGTTGCTCCACGTCCACCTGGTGCCTGCTATACTTGTGGAAACACTGGGCATCGGCACTGGAATTGTCCAATGAACAACAAAGCTCTTCCACCACCACCTCCAAGACCTACGGCAAGTGCTCCTATGGTTCGTGCACCTCCACCTCGGGCTCTCAACATCAACACCAAGCCTGGGTCTACGGTTGCTCGTGCCAACTGTGTCAACGTCGCTCAAGCTGAGCATGCACCTGGAGTTGTCATGGGTATGCTTTCTGTTAACTCAGTTCCTGCACGAGTTTTATTTGATTCTGGTGCTTCACATTCTTTCGTGTCATACAAGTTTGCGGAGAGTAATGGGTTACCTTCTGATGCTTTACCAACTCGCCTTATGGTGCAATCTCCTGGTTCAAACATGAGGGCTTCTAAAATCAGCCGTGACAATCAAATTGAGATTGGTGGCTCTTCGTTTTCGGCTTCCTTAATTATTCTGGGCAATTCTGATATTGATGTTATCTTGGGCATGGATTGGTTGACAGCAAATGCAGCTGTGATTGATTGTGCTGAACGTTCGGTTTCTCTGAAAATTCCTGAAGGCCATATAGTCTATTCTCCAAGTCTGACTCCTGCAATTCATCTTTATTCTTTGGCGGCTCTGAATGATGATGCTATGGAAGGTATTCAGAGTGTTCCTGTAGTCTGTGAGTTCCCAGATATCTTTCCTGAAGAGTTGCCAGGTATGCCTTCGGATCGTGAGGTTGAGTTTGTCATTGAACTTGAACCTGGTACCGCTCCTATCTCCAAGCGGCCTTATAAAATGGGTCCTGCTGAGTTGGCTGAACTCAAACGTTAGTTGGATGAACAAGAGAAGTTGGGTTTCATTCAGCACAGTACTTCTTCTTGGGGTAGTCCAACCATCTTTGTGAAGAAGCGAGACAAGACTGATAGACTTTGTGTTGACTATCGGGCACTCAATGCTAAAACAATCAAGAATAAATATCCCCTTCCGCGGATTAATGATCTCTTCGATCAGCTAGCTGGAGCTGTGGTATTCTCTAAGCTTGATTTGAGAAGTGGTTATCATCAAATCAAGATTCGCAAGGAAGATGTTCCTAAAACAGCTTTCACCACCCGCTATGGCCTGTATGAGTACACGGTCATGTCTTTCGGTCTCACCAATGCACCTGCCACCTTCTCGAGGCTTATGAACTCGGTTTTCATGGAGTATCTTGATAAGTTCGTTCTGGTCTATCTAGATGACATTCTAGTCTATTCTAAGTCAAAAGAAGAACATGAAGAACACCTTCGGTGTGTCCTAAACAAGCTTCGTGAGAACCGCCTGTATGCAAAGTTCTCCAAGTGTGAATTCTGGCTGCCTCAAGTCACCTACCTTGGTCACGTCATCTCTGCCAAGGGCATTGCCGTCAACCCAGAAACTATTAAGACAATTATGGACTGGCTTCCACCCATAAATGTCAAAGAAGTCCGGAGTTTCCTTGGTTTGGCCAATTACTGCCGTCGCTTCGTTCAAAATTTCTCAAAGATTGCGAAGCCTCTTACCGATCTCCTCAAGAAAGGCAAGAAATATCTTTGGACTCCTACATGTCAAGCAAGCTTTGAAACACTCAAAGAGAAGCTCACTTCCACACCAGTCT
The DNA here is from genome assembly GCA_910589775.1 of Avena eriantha. Classification (NCBI taxonomy): domain Eukaryota; kingdom Viridiplantae; phylum Streptophyta; class Magnoliopsida; order Poales; family Poaceae; genus Avena; species Avena eriantha. Next base: position 61,630,391 of record OU342746.1, read on the forward strand.
TGGTTCCTCCAGATACATCAAAGCCTTTCCAGATATTCTGTGATGCCTCATTGCAAGGATTGGGTGCGGTCCTTATGCAAGAAAAGCAAGTTGTTGCTTATGCCTCTCGACAGTTGAATATGCATGAGATCAACTATCCTACTCATGACCTCGAACTTGCAGCAGTTGTCTTTGCTTTGAAAGTATGGAGGCATTACTTGCTTGGCAACCGTTGTGAGATCTTTTCTGATCACAAGAGTCTGAAGTATATCTTCACCCAGCCTGATCTCAACCTTCGGCAGAGGAGGTGGATTGAAACAATCAATGATTTCGATTTGACCATCAACTACACTCCGGGCAAAGTTAATGTCATGGCCGATGCTCTCAGCCGAAAAGCTTATGTCAACAACCTCATGGTGGAAGAACAACAACCTCTCTTGTGCGAGGAATTCCGCCAGCTCAACCTTGAAATTGTGGATCAAGGGTATCTTCTGAACCTTATGGCAACACCTCTCTTGGAAGAAAAGGTCCGTTCCATTCATCTTGGTGATCCTTACACTAAAAAGATCATTTCCAACATTCAGCTTCCGAAGTATGAGTCTTTCCACGTAGACGACCAAGGCACTCTTTTCTTTGAACACCGGATGTTTGTTCCGAACTACCCGGGTTTAAGAGAGAAAGTTCTCAAGGAGGCGCATGATTCTGTTCTTTCTATCCACCCTGGCAGCACTAAGATGTACATGGACTTGAAAACACAATAATGGTGGCCTGGGTTGAAACGATATTGTGCCAAGTATGTCTCGGAGTGCGATGTTTGTCGCAGAGTTAAAGCTGTCCATCAGAAACCTTCCGGTCTTCTACAGCCATTGAAGCTTCCGGAATGGAAATGGGAGAAAGTAGAGATGGACTTCATCACTGGTTTTCCAAGGTCGCATAAGGGCAACAATGCAATCTTTGTTGTCATTGACAGGCTTTCCAAAGTAGCTCACTTCTTTCCAGTCAAGGAAACAATTTATGCAATTCAGTTGGCTGAGCGTAATTCATCTAGGCCGCTCGTTCTTGTCCCGATGTCTGAAAGTGGTTAGGACGGCCGAAAGGTCTACCGTGAGTGGCCCTGGGCCACACAGTACTATTTTAACCACTATCGTTCATCTAGGCATGTAACTAAGAGCGTAATTCACCGAGGTAGTTACAATTGGTTCGCTTGCCGCCGAGGACTAGGTCGCGCGGCATCGTCATCAACGAGCCGTGCGCACCTGCGCCACCAAGTGCCCGCCTCCACTTCAGCCAGCCGAAGATGGAGCCGGCAGACTAGGCGGTGCCCATCGACGAGGATGCCTTCGCCATGAAGATGGCGATGGAGCAATCCCTCCGTGACGCCGCCCCTCCGCTGGAGCCTGCGTTGCCGGACATCCTCGCTTGGTCTAGGGCGGACTGGGAGGAGACGGAGCGCCGCCGCGTCCAGCGTCAGCAGGAGCAGGCCGAACGCCAGGTCTGGGCTGGCCGCCAGCTCGCCTACGAGGGGGCGCCGCTCGTCGTTCTCGATGACGACGATGACGCCAGTCCCTCCTACCAGCTCTGGAGGTGCGGCGACGATGACCAGGGTAGCTCCCGCCCGTCGCAGTCGCCGAGCGATGACGACGACAAGGCCGACCCCGACTACACCTCCTTCTACAGCAACTTAGGCATGTAGAACCGGCGTCCGACATCGGCGGCGGCGACGACCTTTTTAAGTTTTTTGAGTTTAAATTCGGGTGTTGGCCCGAATTCTATGTAATATACTATATTCGCCTTTAATTAATGAAAACCGCCTATATTTGCCCAAAGTTCGCCGAAATTTGACCAAACGCGGGAACTTGGCCTAGGAACGTGAGTGGGAAACTCGGCGTTCACATGCCAAAATCTAGTCCAATCCACGTCCGGATTTGCGCCTGGGAACGGCCAACGAGTGGAGATGTTGTAATAGATTCAGATTTGTTTAGATTAGTGATAGGACAAATCTAAATGAGTAATTTGGATTAGAACGAGTATAAAATGGAAGAGAAGACCTATCCTCCCGTCTCACCCCCTCGAAATCCCCAAAAGAAGTCTGAACCTCCAAAGTATTTCCAAATCCGCCATGTCGTTGACATCTGCATCCCTCCTCTCTTCGTCGCTCCCCTCTGGCGGCGCCATCTTCTCCAAGAAGCCGTCCCAACGGTCTTCGTCGCTCGCCGTCTCGTCAGTGAGGCAGGGAGTCCGGGTGGTGGCGGCGGTCGCGGCGGCATCAGCCTCCGCACCGTCGGTGTCGGCGCAGCGGACTCAGCCGTCGGCGGCTGAGGTGGCGCGGACGGTGGCGGAGCTCGCGCCTTCGGGAACCCTCTCCGTCGTGGGCGCGGACGGCTGGCCGCTCGGCGTCGGCGCTCGTTTTGTTGCGGACGCCGCGGGCGCGCCTGCGCTCTGCCTGGCCGCGGCGGGGGTGACCGTGCCCGATGCGCGGTCCAGCTTTCACGTTGAGGTGAGGGAATGCGGTAGTTTTCGTTCTTGGAGGCTCTGAGTGTCCTCAGATCGCGTTTTGCGATGTATATCGGGTTAGAGTTATGCAGTTGTGTGTCCTTAATCGAAACTACCGAACTACATTTTTTAAACGACCCTTCAACGGAAGGCTTGTATGTTAGAATTTCCCCGAGTAAGATTCAGCTTTTTTTTTTGGGTTCAATTTGATACGCGAGCAGCATTGATTTCCTTCAATCATTGCATTGTGACTCTGCAAGTCAAATTAACATCCATTGGGAGGTATGTTTTGATATGTGTGTTCTGTCATCTCGTGTGGGATGTGCCTCTACTGTCGGATTGTTGTGTTATGCAAAAATAGATTATGCATTTTAGTGTGCTTTATTGCTGCATGATGTGAGAGAGGATTAGAATTTGAGGTGCTGGATTATTACATGGTTCATAATTGACTTATAGACGTGTTCTTTTTTCCGGGTTGTAGATGTGCAATTTATGTCACCCACAAAACAAACGTCAATTCTCTTTTTATATTTCCTAGTTCCTGTCACTCATTATATTAAGATGTAAATAGTAGTATTCAGATAATCAAATCTAATAAAAAAAGCCTACTCCAATCACAAAAATGAATACATATTTTTCATTGTGGGAAAGATTTGTACCAGGGACATTACTGCACATATGATATTTCTTCATGTGATTTTCTTATGATGCATTAATGTCTGATAAAATTCCTAACTTTCGCCATGCACAGATAAAAACATGACCAGCATGCTCATGGTCCATAGCAGGTTTGGTAATGAGTAGATGTGGAATTTATGTCAGCCAAATAACAAAATTGTCAGTTCTATTTTCATATTCTTAGTTCCTATCACTCACACATTATATTATCCGGGAAACAAGATGTGAACTATACTATCGACTAATCAAATCTAATAAATAAGCCTACTCCAATCCAAGAACAAACACATAGTTTCCATTGTAGGAATGCTTTCTATTAGGAAAGAACTGTGCATATGATCTTTCTCCATATGATTTCTTATGATGCACCAGTATCTGATAAACTTGCTAACTTTTGCCTGACACAGATAACATGACCAACATGCTCATGGTCCATAGCATGTTTCCTCTGTTGTAAGTAAATCATACATGAAATAGTCGTAAACGTAGCAATACCTTTTCTGTTGTCATTGTAAAGAACTTTACAGTGCTCATATATCATTATTGACATCATTTAAATAATTAAGAGATGGCAGGGCCAACTTGTGATTTGGCCAGAGATGAAAGAGCAAATGGATTCACTTGAGTAGATGGTCTTAAATCTATCTGGACACAAAACATTGTGGATTTATGAATGATGAACTTATACTTTTTTGTTCTTATTGTTAAATGTAGATATAGATGTTTTGCACTTGAGCTTTGACCATATGCATTGCCTGTGTTAATTTGGTCATTGTTGTGTTACATGGGGGCGTCATTTTGAGAAAGTATCACATATTTGGGTGTCAAATCCTCTTTAGTTGACTTTACTTATTGCTTTTGGTTTTGTTGCATGTTTAGAGCACTTGGATTTTGATATTTCAGCTTTTGATTTATTGAACCGTGGACAAAGCATGGTCCTATTGGCAATAGTGCAGTTTTGGTTAATTGGTTCTTCTTATCTCACTCCTTTAGAATGTGAAGTGAGCTCTTGATTTAGGTATTTTTTTAACTAATGGCCAAAGTCCAATACAACTTTGCTGCCTGGATTTTATTGTTGTATTGATGTATTTCACTTTAAGCCATCTGTGTTTTTGTTCATTGTGTTTTGTAGGTTCTTTGGTTCGACTACCACCTTTGATTTGGTCACTATAGAAACATGACAAATCCATTTTAGTCTTTAGAGTTCGATGGAAAAGTAGTTTCAGTAATAAGGGTGATTAGATTCACCACAGAATTGATGTGCCAAAACAGTATTCTTATGAAATCATATATGGCCCATAGTCTAATGCGACATCTTATTGTAGGTTTTGGTGGAAACAATTATGGATGGGATTGATCCTTTTGGACCTTCACACCTCAACAATAGCTCCTACAGAGCCACAACCGCCTCACCATCAACATCACCATGCACAAACTTCGCATCAAGATGGCCACCTTCAATCCTTCTCGCGTTGGTCCACCGTTGCCTCTCCAACCATGCACCTTCTCACACCGGCGCCTACAACGGCGACAGCACACGCCTTCCATCATCAGCTTGAGCATCGTCATTGCCTCTTCATCAACTCTGGTTCCGCAGAACCATGGCTGCCTCACGTCAACAACATCTCCTACAGAGCCATAGCCGCCTCACCTCACCGATCAGCTATCCACAATTCCACGCTCTCCTGACCTCCACATGACTTCCACCTCTCCAACGCAGTCACAACCTTAACCTCTACCTCCTCTCCATCAACCCTCTGGCCATCTTGCCTCAACCATCTTTGCCTCAGTCACCATGGCCTCTACCTCTCTCTCAGATTCATTCCATTCTCTCCTCTTCTCCTAGCAGCAAGCTTTGTTCCCTTTGCTTGTCACAGCCGACCCAAATCAGCTCCAGCAGCTGCTCCCTCCTGGACTCCTTTCTCTTCACTCGATGTTGTAGGCTTCCACACCCTCTTATCCGTAGCTTTCCTCTCTTCTTTTCCCTATCTTGCAGCAACAACTTGAACGAAAGTCTGCAGATGCGCCACCCTCATAACACAGATGCCCAGCTCCTTCACAGCCGCCTGCATCGCCTCAGCATCTTCCCATCTTGGAGCAGATTAGGTTCTCCTCCACCTCCAGTTTCTCTTGGTCCCTAAATCCAACCTCGCTAACTTACTATCCTCCTATCAGCACCTCAACTGCACCATTTTAACTAGCTCCTTGAGCAACTCCCGCGCAGAGCAGCAACCAAGCCTCACACAATGCACCGTGCAAAGGTGGCTACTGCCCGCAGAGAGAAACGACGTGCGGCCTCCCGCCGCTTAGGTGACTACAATGTTCCTAGTGTTGTTGACAACAGGAGTCGGGATGGGTGCTGCAGTGGTGGAGCGATGACATCTAGGGTTAGGAGGAGCCTAGCTCTGATACCATGTAGGTTTTGGTGGGAAAATTCTGGATGGGATTGATCCTTTTGGACCTCCACACCCTCTTATATATAGCACAATGGAATGATCTAGATTCTAGTAGGACACTACTACTATACTAACACTCCCTAGAATACTCTAGACTCTACCAAAGTAGTACTACTACACTAACTTAGACTCCGACACTCACCAGAGTATTCCAGACTCTCCTAGGCACCACTTCTATGCTCACCCACACTCCAACACTTATCTTGTTATTTATGGTGTGTATCATCTTCATACAATGATCACCATTTTTTTTATACTTTTGGTGGCTGCAGTTTCGGCAAAGTGGAGCTAGGACACCTCAATGTATATTTCTTGGTGCCTTGACGAAACCTAGTGATGAATATGATTTGAAGGTAAAATCCACGATGTTGCATTTTGCTAAGGATATGCATTTTGCTAAGGATATTTTCGCATTACACTTGTGAATTATCAGTTGATTACATAGGAATTGTATACTCTAGCAGTATGAGCTCATATACTATCTTGGGCACGATAATGGTATGGTGTATTGGGATGAGCAAATTAAACATGTTTGGTCGTGATTCATACATCTTCCCTAAATGCATCAATTTTGCTTGGAATGCTTCTGTTTGTTTTATTCTCTCAAAACTTAATTTATTTGATGCACAAACAATCTAGTTCTTGAGTGTAGTTGGACTAATGGTTTATAATATGTTGAATTGAATTATGCAGAAGCTTTCTACTAGGTGGGAAAGGAAATTTGAGGAGGAGATAGATGAAGAAAGTTTATATTTAATATCTGTAGAGCGGATCTTGCACATCAAAGATTTCACCGAGGTAGAACACATTATTTTCTTCTAGTACGTTTGTTTCAGCATATTCTGATATCAGTAATGTGATGGTCTATAGTCTAGTACTTCTAGCTTGTTTGCTGTAGCAGCATGGGTTCTGAACTTGCTTAGACCTAACCCCATCTGTGTTGGCCACACACATGCGACTGCGTTTTCATCCCCGCTTCACGCAAAACAATCTGTCAGAAAATCGGCCACACACATGCGACTGCGTTTTCATCCTCGCTTCACGCAAAACAATCTGTCAGAAAATCTTAGCCGAGAAGTTCTTGTTCCCACTTGGGAGAGAGACGCATGCCTACTCTTTATCTCAATCTTAGTCTAGGGTTTACATAAGGAGTTGGGGGCACATACATATCCCACCACGAATTGGGGGAAGTTTAGGCATAAAAACTGGAATCTTGAGGTTACATGGCTTGTGGCCCAACTTTCCTATGCCTAGGCGGATCACTTAGGTCTGAGACTCTGGCGTGCTCGGGCCAGAGCCTCTGGTGTAGTTGCACTGGGGCCGGAGACTTTGGTCTAGGGGAGAAGTCTATGGCCAATCTCCGATGTCATCCTTGTGAGTCGCACCATGTGTGTAGCCGAGAGGCTGTAGTCTTGGGCCGAAGTTTCCGGTCTTGTAGGGCTGGACACTCCGGTGTAGTTGCGGATGTTTCTCCATCTTCTTCATCTTCTCGTCCGTGTCCACTTGATGTCCATACTCGCTGTAGTTCTTGGGGTTTCTAACTGAGGATACAAAGGGTGTGTTTGGTAGCTCGCCTCGACATAGAAATTCTCACCTTAGCCAAGTTTTGGGTGTTTGTTAGCTCGATTATGTCCTTCGGGCATTGTCCACCTCATACAAAAAAGCCCTCTCAGCCTTGCATAGATGCGAAGCTGAAATTGAGCTTCGCATCTCAACACTGTCGAGCTCGTACCGAAAACTAGTCCAGCGTGCCTCCTCTTACCCCTGACTCCTCACCCCGAGCGACCATTCCCGTCCCCAATCCCACCCTCCTCCTCGCATGGCGTGGACAAGAAGGCAGGCGTCCCTGACTTGAGCCTCTCCACTCCGAGCTCCTCCGTCATCCCTGGTCGCCACTAGCGCCAAGGCAACAAGGCAGTGCCTCCTCCTCGCGCTTCCATGGCTGTCACCAAGCAGTTCATCCGCCGCTGCCGGAACGCGCCCCTATGCCCGCGAAGACTCGCCCCGACGTCCACCAGGACATGCCGCCTCCACGAGCTGCATCCACGCGTCGCCATGGTCGGAGCACCTCCACGATGCGGTGATCGGATGAACTAAGGACCTGATTGCTTTTTATTTTTTTGTCTAGGGACCTTTGTGTAATTTTTTTTGACTCAGCAGCATCTCTACTCATACATCCCACCAAACAACATCTGAAATGAGCATCTTTGAACTAATACAGGCTGCTAAATAAGGCACAAAATCTCAACGCAACATATCTAAGGTGAGCATGTCTGAGGTGGGAAACACATGTTGGGGTGACCCGACCTACCAAACACACCCAAAGTGTATTGGCATGTGGCAGCAATCCATCCAAAGGAGTATCATGGAAAGCTTTGGCTTGTGCTCGAGTCATGGGTCCGCTGGGGGGACTTGGCGGTGTTGGAGTAGAGTCGTCTGTAGGGTGGGCTGTATCATTACCTTTTAGCTTTTGTGGAACCTTCTCACATAGGATCCTAGATGCTTGCCGCCACTTCATCCATCTTGCCTTGATCATGTGGCAAACATCCTCATCGTAATCACAATTGTTTTGTAGCATTGGTCCCAAGTACCGGAAGGAGATATTTCCCTCTTCGCAACACATGCTAAAGTCGCACCTCATATACTCGGCCTTGGTCCTACTAAGTCTAAACCCCTTCGATTTGAAATTCTGCTTCCATAGCTCTAATTTCCTATTGACACCAACCTTGGATTCATCTAGTAGGACCACATCATCAGCAACAGAGCATACACCAAGGAATGCCTCCTATATCATTCGTCACCCCATCCACCACTAAGGAGAAAATGTAGCTATTTTTTATTTTAAATAACACATTTTTTATCAGTTCACAAAAATAACACTCGGTTTTTTGAGAATTCGCGAAAATAGGGTTGCCTTGGTGCCGTTGAAATGATTGGATGCAATCGGTGTCACCGAAACCGATAGGGGCTAATTGGTTTCATCGCCTCCAGTTGGTTTCGGCCAAACCAAGGTAGTGCTATTTTCGCAAAATTCTCAAAAACGAGTATTATTTTGTAAATTAATAAAGAAATGTAGTCCCTCCGATCCAAATTAATTGATCCGGATTTGTTTAGATTAGATACATCAGAATCTAGACAAATCCGAGTCAGAATCTAGACAAATCCGGGTCAATTAATTTGGATCGGAGGGAGTATTTTTTTTAAAACTAGCCGAAAATGTATGGCTCAAGCCTGACCCTTGATGTAATCCTATGGTGGTTGGAGGTATCGGTCTCACTATCATTTGCGCGAACACTTGAACACTTGTCACAACATTATCGTACATATCCCTATTACAGGTAATGTACTTTGTTGGGACTTTATGCTTCTCTAGCGCCCACTACATGACCTGTTATGTGGGCTAGCCCTTCAAACATGGAGTCTTCTTCCTTAATTACAGTCCTAGTTGGTTACACACCTTTATTAAGAAAGAGTTCAGTCAGTTTAGAGATCGAATTTGAGTTTGAGTAGATTTACCATCTTGTTGATCAAGTCTTGTCTACTATATAAAGGGGCCGACCCCTCTCAATAAAGCAGAGAAGAATATTGTCGTTTACTTTTATCTACTTTTCAGTAATTAGGGTTTAGTTTCTTCCAATTTGGCATCAGAGCCATCTACAATGGTGGGCCGAGAAATCGAGATTGAGGCTGTGGTGCAGATGAAGATCATCGCAAAGCAATTCGAGACCTTCACGCGCCAACGAGAGGAGGACCAGGTGCTCCTTGCCGGGCTGGTTCAGCGCTTGAAGACGCTCGAGCAACGGCTGCCGGCCCTGCCCCCACCACAGATTTCATGAATGCAACAGCCGCCCACGAGACCACCTTTGCGTCCCTCGCCAACAGCTCCTTCGGTGCCCCCATATTCAGTGGGGGAACCGTCATAGCCGCCGCCAGCGGACCTTCACCCGCTGGGCAGATTGGGTAACCCCCTTGCTTTCCTGCCCTCCAGCAACAACCACCAGCCATCATCGCCCTTTTACCACCTGCAGCCGTCTCCTTGCTTGCTGCTGCTGCCCCCTAACATCAATCTGAGCCACTTCTCACCCCCACCTTACAACGCAAATCCCTTCCCAAATTTGCCACCCATCTACCAACAGCAACAACCCTACCGGCAGCGGCATCAACAACTGCAGATCACCGCCGCCTTCACAACTCCACTTGCCAACCCACGTCATACACTGGTCTAGCGTCGCCCTCCTCCTCAACCCATCCATGGATCCACCCCGCCCATCACCTCCTTTTCGCCCTGCCAAACCATCATCTCGGCTCAGGTTCACAAGCTCGAATTTCCAACGTATGATGGCTCAGTTGATCCTCTTGGTTGGCTCCATACGTGCGAGCAGTTTTTTTGTGGACAACGCACACACGAGGCCGACAAGGTCTGGACTGTAGCCTACCACCTCACCAATGATGCTTAGTTCTGGTACTTACAGCTCGAGCGCGATTTCAGCATGCCGACATGGGAGCAGTTCAAGGAGGTTGGCCACGTTCAGTTTGGGCCGCCACTTCGTGCAAATCCCTAGGGCGAGTTGGTGTGTCTGCCGTTCACTTCCTCAGTCGCCAACTACACCAGCAGGTTTCTAGCGCTCATGTGTCGCAACAATAAGCCATTAACACCATCCCAACAACGGCTTTTGTACACTGCGGGCTGCCTAATGGTCTTCGCATTGATGTCTGTCGGAGAGTCTCGCGAAGGAACTAGGGTCTAACGATCCCTTGGTTCGTGAGGAGGCTGAACACGCGATTCCGAAGGAGTTCGACGATGGCTACGGTGGCAGAGCGGATGCACGACAGAGAGTTGACACCGGTTTTTTACCCAGCTTCGGGACCCTCGTAAGGAGGTAAAGCCCCTACTCCTGCTTGGTTGTATTGCTCGCTTGCCTCGCAAGGTTACAATGGTGGATGGAAAGTCTAGGGTTTTAGATCTCTGGGATCCGTCCCCTTACAAGGTAGGAGAAGGGCCCCTTATATAGGGCGGCGTCGGGCCTTTCTCCCTGGTTCACGGACAGGCGGGGGTCACCACAGTGCCGCCCTTTGGGTGCCGGTCTACGAGGCTACTTTGGGTGGACTAGGTCCTTCCACCTAAACACGCCTCCGCCAGTCGATAAAGTGGCCTCCCTACTTCCCTTTGTCCTCATCTACACCTGCCCGCTGTCCTCATCCTCCCTTTGTCGTGGCCTGGCTCGCTTGCCGACTGTTTAGCAGTCCTATAGGAGGGTCTGGGGGGCGCTCTAAAGCACCCTTATGAGGCTCGAAAGGCGCCTTCCCTTGGGGTGCCATTCCTCTTGAGGGGAGACCCTCGCGAGGGTCGCTCCGCCTCAAGAGGTTGTGTAAGTCCTCGCGAGCTCGGAACCTTGAGAAGTTGGGGCCGTCGGCCGTCGGGACATGGTTCCCCAGGTACCAGGGCCCCGACAGTAGCCCCCGGGCGATTGACCTGCACGTATCCCCCCTGAAGGGCTCGAAAGGGCAAGCGGCCCAAGACGGCTGGTGGGCCCTATCGTCTGACCATGAAATCATGACCTTGCCCCGCTGCCGACTCGGCCGCGGGATCGAGGCGTCCACGGGCCATTAGCCGTTAGGCTCGCGCACGCTGCCTCGCTCCGAGGGTTGCTCCCACGATGCGACGGTATGTGGGGTCTAGCGGTTAATAGCCCGCACACGCCGCAGCGATACGTCCCTTCAGTTGGCGCGATTAAAAGTGGAGAAGGAATCCTCCTGCTCCCTCACAACCTCTTTCTCCCTTCCACGCGCTTCCGAGTCAAAGACTTCTTCCTTCCCCTTTTCCATGGCGCCCAAGCGTTTCTCGGCTGAGGAGAAGGGCAAGGCCGTGGAGATCGAGGTGGTGGAGACTCCGCCGGTGAAGCGTGGCCACGCGGGAGTGGTCGAGGGAGGTATGGCGGCCGCGGTACGGCTCTTGCCCTGCTTGCTTACGCGGGGGCGGGCGCGGCCTCAGGTGGAGCTCCCGTCCAGTGATGCCTACGCACTTCTATTCTTGTAGACAGTTGTTGGACCTCCAAGTGCAGAGGTTTGTAGAACAGCAGCAAGTTTCCCTTAAGTGGATTACCCAAGGTTTATCGAACTTAGGGAGGAAGTGGTCAAAGGTATTCCCTCTCAAGCAACCCTGCAATCAAGATAAAAGAAGTCGCTTGTGTCCCCAACACACCCAATACACTTGTCAGGTGTATAGGTGCACTAGTTCGGCGAAGAGATAGTGAAATACAAGTGGTATAAATATAAGACAACGGTGCTAGAAAATAGCTTGATGGCGTGGAGGAGACTAAAGGCAAACTGAAATAAAGATGGAAGCAAGCAAACATGTAACATATCTAGTTGCAAACGAAGTTTCAATGCTTAGAAACAAGGCCTGGGGATCATACTTTCGCTAGTGAACACTCTCATATAAATATCATCTCTTTATGATACTACTTTGAACTACTCTCCGGTTGAACACTCTAATCGATGGTAGGGCTATAGCAGCACTCCTCAAAGTTCGCTTTCCCCATCTAGATAACCCCACACTGTCACCTTGAGCGCTAGATGGTTCCAACAAACACCACAATTTCATATAGACATCCAACTTCAAATATAACTCATAACAAGTAATTGTAATCTCTAGCCTAAGTGCCACCATGGTGTGCACGCTGTCACTTTCACACACATGGGGAGAGCAGAGATCTATTAAAGCACTTGAGTAGCAAGGTAGATCTACTTGATTACAAAGCTCATGATCACAATATGATCATGCATAGAGAGAGAGAGATGAACACATAGCTACCGATAGAACCCTTAGCCTCGAGAGAGAACTACTCCCTCATCATCATGGGAATCAGCAATGACGATGGAGATGGTGGTGGAGATCGATGGAGATGGCTCCGGGGGCACTTCTCCGTCTCGGCAGGGTGCCAGAACAGAGACTTTTTGTCCTCCGAATCTTCCCTTTGGTGGCGGCAGCGCTGCGGAACTTTTCGTGGCTGGAGGCTGGATGATTTAGGGTTTTCTCATCGGAGGCTTCTTATAGGCGAGAGGGGAGACCGAGGGGGTGCCAGAGGGGCCCACACTACCCCCTGGCGTGGCCTGGCCCGCGCCACCAGGTGGTGTGGCTAGCCCCTGGCCCCTCTCCCTCTCGTCTTTTGACTCCGTGTCTCCCTCGGTGTAATATTGACTTTGGCTTTTGTCCCGTCCAATTTCGAGAATATTTATTTTCTGACTTTCCTGGAACCAAAAATAGCAGAAAACAGGTAACTGGCACTGTGGCATCTTGTTAATAGGTTAGTCCAAGAAAATGCATAAAAGTACTCCAAAGTATGAACAAAACATAAGAAAGTAGATAAACCAAGCATGGAACATAAAAAATTATAGATACGTAGCAACGTATCAACATCCGCAAACTTAGTTCCTGCTCGTCCTTGAGTAGGTAAGTGATAAAAAGAAAGAATAATTGTTGAGGTGACATGCACCATCATAAACTTATCAAAGTTATGCATCAATCAACAAGTCTTGGGACAATGCACATACAACTAAGAATGGCCACTATGCTCTCTCAATAGGTGCATAAAGATAGAAGATGGAGACTCAACATAAAAGTAAAAGAAAGACCCTTAATAGAAGGAAGCAGGGATTCAAGTCTCATAAAGAGCTTCCAAAAATTATGGTATTTATTAGCTTTCAGCTCTCATTGCCCCTATCATAAGCATATTGAAGTGATTAAGGTTAAAGTGAACAAACCATGGAGTATATGCTTGGCAAAGTATAAGTTGGAAATCTCATGTCCTTTGAATACGAGGGCCGCTCCTCATGCTACTTAAGTTTAGTTACCGGTAAGTTCTTGTCATAGTAAGTACATGTGTATCATAGAGAACCGCCAACGGGGTACCCTTTGCCCGATGATACGGAAAAATCCCCATATCAAAATGACAAGGCAAGCAGACAACGAGCATCTCAGCAATTTTCTTATTTACCATGGGAAAATGGTGTTTTTTTTCTCTCTTTCCTCTTTTCTCATATCTTTTTTTTCTTTTTCTTTTTTTTCCTTAATATCTGACTTTTTTTTATAAAAAGAATGCTTCATAGACAGCTCATTATGGTTGCGCTGTAGGTTTCCACCATGACAACATGGATTAGACCGGCGGCCCAGGCGTTTCTCTAACACATATACATAGCTCCATGGACTTACAAACTCCCTTTCATTTCACACCGACGACATTCATAGACAAAAGAGCATAATATCAACTAGGTACAAAGTACAAGTGCAATGTTGAAAAAGGGAGGCCACTTTATCTCCCCGCTTCAATGGAAAGTTGGGCGAACCGGATCTTTCTTTACCGAGGCGGATGGAGAGGACGCGGTGGCCGCGCCCTTTGTCGTGACCCGACTCGCCTGCCGACCGTTTAGCAGTCCTACAGGAGGGTCTGGGGGGCGCTCCAAAGCACCCTTGTGAGGCTCGAAAGGCGCCTTCCCCTGGGGTGCCATTCTTCTTGAGGGGAGACCCTCGCGAGGGTCGCTCCGCCTCAAGAGGCTGTGTAAGTCCTCGCGAGCTCGGAACCTCGAGAAGCGGGGGCTTCCGGCTGTCGGGACATGGTACCCCGGGTACCAGGGCCCCGACAATGTCGAGCTTCAACGACCATCTGACCTCCACACCGCCATTTTGCCAAGGCCTACGAGCAGCGGCATTTTCCTCCAACAACGTTACCAGACTAGCCTTTTGGTACTACAGGGCCCTTGTGCCCCTCCGATCCTCCTGTGGTCAATGTAGCTACAATTAACTTCCCTGCTAGCACAATAAGCACCTGTTCTGCTATCGACCACTCCAGAGCCAACCCCACCATGGCAGGTTCGGGCAGAACGTCGCGGTCAGGGCCTTTGCTTCGACAGCGACGAGATTTGTTCGGGGTTACCGGTGCGTGCGGCTCTTCTTCATCGAGGCTGACGGCTACAACCAAGATAGCTCCACAACTAGTCTAAGCTACTTATAAAGGCACCAACTTGGTAGGAATATTAGATCCCAGCCTTCTATTTCTCCCGATCTAACGACACAGATGCCTCCAATGACATTGCACAATTCCATGCCCTCAAAAAAAACTTCCTAAATTACGGGATTACACGCATCAATTATGGGATTCAATCGTTTTCTGTTTCCAAGATGAGCTACAAATCCGGGATTACATACTCGCGACTGCACAAATTTGCCTTCTGATCAAGAGAAAAATCCGGTGTCCACCTGACCGATCCACCCCGCATGGCGCGGCAACACTTGAATCCGCCACACTCGCCGCCGCCTCCTCGCGCCAACCCTACTCGATTCCAGCGTGCTCTTGCCATCACAGCCTATGCCGCGATCTTCACGCACTTGGCACCGCCGCCATCGTGCCCTCTGCTCAGAGAGCGCACCACGCCGCCTGTCCCGTCATCTCGACGAGTGGAAGGCCAGCCACCACCCTGCCTACCTGATGTTTGATGGTGTTTATTCATGCTATCTGTTCAGTTTTGCGGACTCTACTGCCTTCTCTTACCTTCAGTTCCATGTATCCAAAAATCCTCGCAATTATTAGTTTACTACTACTTTACTTGCAAACCATTTGTATCATACATCAAACTCTTGATAGATGATTTGAATTAGTTGCTAATTTACTGCCTTCCCTGTTTCTAGTTCTAGTTCTTGTATTCTTTCTCAGTATGAGCCAACAATATTGACACCCATATTTCCTACTGAATTTGTGGACTTTTTTATCCTCAAGATAGAACGAACTACCTAATTGCTAATGACCTGAGTTAATTGTCTGAACGGAGAAAAGCATCTGTCGTGCTGTACATCAAGAATTACTCTATATGGTTCTTCAACAAAAAGAATTATTCTATGTGTGTGCATTTGCAAAACAAAAAAAATGTTGGATTTGGTGTGTGCTCAGTACAATCTTTTTGTCATGTTAGACAGCCTTTTTTAAAATCTCAAGGATGTGTTGCTACAAAAAAGGTTGACGAAGGTCGATGCATATTCTTTGGACACATATGGTAGCAAATAACTTACCATGTTTT
The DNA here is from genome assembly GCA_910589775.1 of Avena eriantha. Classification (NCBI taxonomy): domain Eukaryota; kingdom Viridiplantae; phylum Streptophyta; class Magnoliopsida; order Poales; family Poaceae; genus Avena; species Avena eriantha. The sequence continues at coordinate 61,646,068 of OU342746.1, forward strand.
CTTACAACTCCCTCGTATACAAATTTCATAGTAGCAGAATAGCAGCAAAATTTCTAACATCAACACTGACGCGTATCTACATGGCTGAATCAAAGCCTTTTCCTGGTCCTAATAATTAATCAGATTATTTTCATCATTTTTAGTTCACACTTTCCTGCCACTACATAATGCGTTAAAGTATGGTTTTTTGTTTCATTATGATGTTTCACATAGTAAATCCTTAATGTACAGAGCAATACCTTCGGGAACGTCTATTCTTATCTACTTCCTCTGTTTGGGATTACTAGTCCGGAGACCATTTTCAAATTGTTCGAGATTATTAACCGGAAGTCTTAATTAGAATGTGCATGCAGCCTCTCGTTTCCCTCACCCGCGTGCAATCCGTCATTTCTCTCTCCTGCATGCAGATCTCACCCAGTGCATGCACATTTACACGATCCGAGATTGGTAACGGTTAGCAAAAAAATCGTGGAGAAAAAAGCAGACGTATGAAAGTGCAGTTATTAACACCAATTATTAGCCATCTTGGTATTGCTGCTTCGGCCCTCCGGCCTAAAAATCCCGAACAGAGGAAGTACAAATTAGGTGGTTGAAACTTGTAGTCTTTGGAAAAAAATCTGGGATGGGCTTGGCTGGTCCCTTGGACCTCCACACCCTCTTATATATATAGCACAATCTAGCCTTACATCTTCACTCATACACTGGAATGATCTAGACTCTAGTAGAACACTACTACTATACTAACACTCCCTAGAATACTCTAGACTCTATCAAAGTACTACTACTACACTAACTCAGACTCCAACACTCACCGGAATATTCCAGACTATCCTAGGACACCACTGCTATGCTAACCCAGACTCCAACACTCCCCCTCAAGATGGGCATGGGTCAGTCACCATGACCATCTTGCTACAACTCCATGACACTTACTACGACCAGCACATCTAGCTTACCAGCATACAAAGACACATGAGAGCATTTTACTCTAACTCTTGCTCCATCTGTCGTCAAGCACCCAATCAACTCGGACCATCCAAGCTCCGCCTCGTGCGAGCCATCACCATCACCGTGCAACAACTCTACATCAAGCTAGACACCTCCAGTCCTTCTTGTGTTGGTCCATCGTTGCCTCTCCAACAATGCGCCTTCTCACATCGGCGCATGCAACGGCGGCACCACACGCCTTCCCTCATAAGCTTCAGCATCGTCATTGTCTTCTTCATCAACTTCGATTCCGCAGAACCACGGCTGCCTCACCTCAACAACAGCTCCTACAGAGCCACATCCGCCTCACCATAAACATCACTATGCACAAACTTTGCATCAAGCTAGCCACCTCCAATCCTTCTCGTGTTGGTCCACTGTTGCCTCTCCAACAATGCGCCTTCTCACATCGGCGCCTACAACGGCGGCACCACACACTTTCCATCATCTGCCTTACCTCAAAAACAGCTCCTACAGAGCCACAGCCGCCTCACTCACCGGTCACTCCTGAGCCAACCACGCTCGTCGAGTGATGCTCCTCTCAGCTATCCACTCTCCTTTCTTCATATACTGTCCACCTCTCCAACGCAGTCCCAACCATTACCTCTACCTTCTCTCCACCAAACCCCTAGCCATCTTTGCCTTGGTCACCACAACCTCTACCATTTCTTTCCTCAACCCTCTGAACAACTTCAAAACACCACCTCTCCTATGTCATCATCAAACTCCTCGCTTACCATCTCAATTTTCACACCTCCTGACAACTCTTCGAACTCAGTGCCACTCGCCTTCTCAGCATCATGGCTTCACCATGACAACATATAACTCCCATCATTCTCTCTCCCTGTCTGAGAACTCACCTTGTCCTCAAACACCATCATTCCCTGCAGAAGCACCCACTTCATCTCTGGTCCAGGCTAGCAGCAGTCCTCTTCTCTCTACTCCATTTACACACTAGGACACCACCACGGCACACCAGTGTCACTAGCTTCCTGAGCAACACCCAGTGCAGAGCAGCAACCAAGCATCTCGTGATGCACCTTGCAACATGAGGTAGCTACTGCCCGCACAAAGCAACGAGGTGCGGCCTCCCGCCGCCTAGGTGACTACAATGTGCCCGGTGTTGTTGATGACAAGAGCAGGAGTGGGTGCTGCAATGGTGGGACGGTGGTGGATAGGGTTAAGAGGATCCTAGCTCTGATACCATGTAGTCTTTGGAAAAAAATCTGGGATGGGCTTGGCTGGTCCCTTGGACCTCCACACCCTCTTATATATATAGCACAATCTAGCCTTACATCTTCACTCATACACTGGAATGATCTAGACTCTAGTAGAACACTACTACTATACTAACACTCCCTAGAATACTCTAGACTCTATCAAAGTACTACTACTACACTAACTCAGACTCCAACACTCACCGGAATATTCCAGACTATCCTAGGACACCACTGCTATGCTAACCCAGACTCCAACAAAACTGTCTTATTACTGAAATTGATTCTGGTGACCAAATAGTGACTTGGTGAAAAACGACCCTTCTATCGAGAACTGGTGAAAATATATTCATTATTTTGCAAGTTTGTGAAGAAGTAGATCCATTAAGATTTAAACTTGTTTACTGTAAGTCATTGCACATGTAGACTTAGAATTTAAATCGATGCTTTGTGTAATCAAGTTTTGATCTATAAGGAGACGTGCGTTGCATGGGCACACTTACTAGTAGCACCCAAGGTCCACTGGGAGGCAATTGACAACCTACAACTTGCAGACAAGCTGTTTTTCAAGGAAGGGAGAGATGTTACGTGGGCCAGCCCAAACGTGGAGTCTTCTTCCTTAATTAGAGTCCTAGTTGATTAAGCACCTTCGTTAGGAAAGAGTCCAATCAGTTTAGAGATCGTATTTGAGTTTGAATAGATTTACCATCTTGTTGATCCAGTCTTGTCTACGATATAAAGGGGCCGACCCCTCTCAATAAAGCAGAGAAGAATATTGTCGCTTACTTTTATCTACTTTTCAGTAATTAGGGTTTAGTTTCTTCCATGACCGTCTGTGGTATCTCTTCAAATGCCTTCTCCAAGTCAATAAAAACCATACACATGTCCTTTTTCTGCTCCCTATATCTCTCCATAAGCTGGCGAAGCAAGAAAATGGCCTCCGTAGTCTCTCCCAGGCATGAAACCAAATCGTTTTTTAGTGATAGTCGTCACTCTCCTCAAGCGATGCTTGGCCACTCTCTCCCAAAGCTTCATAATATGGCTCGTAAGTTAATTCCTTGGTAATTAGTACAACTTTGAATATCTCCTTTATTCTTGAAGATATGTACTGACATACTTCTCCTCCACCCTTCGGGCATCTTGTTTGACCAAAAAACGTGGTTGAATAACTTATTTAGCCATACTATAGCCATGTCTGCAAGGCATCTCCATACCTCAATGGGGACATCATGGGTACCAAGGGGCCTTTCCTCATTATCTTTTAAGGACTCCTTAACCTCGAGCTCTTGGATCCTCCGCACGAACAGCCTGTTGGTGTCATTGAATAACCTGTCAGAGTAATCTCTCCATCTTTTCTTAATCTCTACATCCTTCACTATGAGTCGATTAGCCTCGTCCTTGATGCGTTTAACTTGAGGTCCTTGTCTTCCTCTCGCGAATTTCTGTCATCTTGTATATGTCCTTTTCACCTTCCTTCGTCCCTAGTCCCTCATATAGCTCATCATAGGCCTGCCTCCTTGCTTCACTCTGGGCTCGCCTTGCCTTCTTTTTGGCCTCTTTGTACTTCACCATGTTGCTTGTGTTTCTATCATGGTGCCAAATCTTGTATCACTCCTTCTCCTTGATACCCTTTTGGACATCCTTATTCTTCCACCATGTGTCAGATAGAACAGCCAGCACTAACCTAGCACTGATGTATTAGCGTCATTTTAACTTTCTCACTTCCTCCAGAAATGGATGGGGAGATGTGATCACCCAGAATAGCCGAAGGTCAGTCAGTTCAGCTATAGCTCTGCTCTGAACTGCCAATGTTGATAGCTTGACCCACTAAAGCGTTTTCGCTTCATCACACCAGCATCAGTTGCAATCATTTTATCATTACTACTGTTTTTTGAATTGTCAAAAAGAGTTGCAGGATAGTTAGGCCACAACAAATCTGAAGAATAAGGTTCCCAATTAAATTGTTAAATTAATAAATAATAGCATTTTTCTTGCCAAATGTGCTGAAGCTCATCAGTCCCATTCCTTCTGACGTTAGCTTAACTAGCCAATATATTATCTCATCTAATAATACAATTACTGAACACCTGATTTAATGATTAAATGGCACGCCTCACACCTAAATTCCTATAACTTGCACTAGGCATCAGGTTCTGCAATCCTTCTTACCGAACAGAGACCATGTCATTTACAGTTTGACTAAATTTCACAGCAACTTCAGCAGCAAAAACGACATGGTATATTTACAGCAAGAGCCCACCTGAATGCAATAATGTGGACGGATGTGGTGGCAATCGGCAGTACCATGCCTTGTTGCCGCGTCATAGAGAATATGATTCACTCTTGTTTATGGTCGTCGATCCCTTCTGAAGGGTATTTTATCTGTCATATAGAAGTTCCCACACCTCCATCACCAGAAAATTGCTTAATTTCCTTGCTAGAGTGGTGCGCGCATCTCCAGTGTACCAAAGATGTAAATAAATAACATGGGCCATATCACTGGGCTGGTGCATAATGAATAACACTGAGACATTATTGCATTGCATATGGCATTATGTAAAAGATTAGCAAAATATGGTAATTTTGCAACTCATGTGTATTTAGGTAGTGCAATATGCAATTTTACTTGTAGTTGGTAACTCTTTTTCCATCTACCCCAACTTATCAATTCTCTCCAGAATTTAATTGATATATGCTGCTAATTGAGCATTTATAGTTACTGAGATAGGTTTTGTCAACTACCTTATATATTGCTACATGCTTTTCATATCATATATTTAAGATCCATCTTTAGCGTGCTATGAGTTTTTTTTGTGGTGATAGATACATGCCGGAGAGCCTACGATACTTAGAACATAGTTTTCATTTTCCATCAACGATTAATGCTCTGAATTTTTCTGTACTGAGAGCTTGTCAGCGTAATTTGGCACCATGAATCTACTAATGAATTAGATATTGGTGTTTGCTGCAAACCTTTTCTATCCAGGATCGTGTGTGGGTAGCCCCGTCAGAGTACAGTGACGCAGAACCAGATCCTCTTCGAAACTTCGCTGAAAGCATTGTTGAGGAAATGAACAGCAAACATGCTGAAGATGTTCGTAGGATATACAGCATTTATGCTGAATCAGATTTTCAGGTAGCACTGAACTTATTCTGTAAATTTTAACTTCCTTCCCGATTCTTGGAAGAAATCTAATGGAAGCACATATTTTGTTTCCTTGGAAATTACTTCCTCCATCCAGAAATAACTGACTTGGGTTTGAATAGATTCGAATGTATCTAGATGCGTTTTAGTGTATAGATACATTCGAATTTAGACAAATCCAAGTCAGTTATTTCTGGACGGAAGGATTATTATTTAGCTGTAGGGTTACCTATATAATCAGCTGTTAACACCCCAAAGAAAGAAAAATGCACACCCCAAAGAAAGAAAAATGCACAACTGATTTCTGTATCACACATTTGAGTTAAGAAAAATTAAAGGGGGCCTGTTGGCGGCCACCATCCCTGCGTATGACACTGGAGCAGGGGAAGGGAAGCTCACACCGAGGACAATAGGGGACATGACCACCAACGCTAACATGGCCGCTTAGAGTAAAAACAATAATACCACAAAACAGATTATTTCCTAAGCACCCGGGCTCCCAAAGGTAAACACTAATCATGGACAGGAATCTGCCTTGTTGCTCCGCACGTTACTCCTAACTTTGCCCCATAGAGAAAAAAAAAGGTCTAAGAGAATCCCGCTATATCTTGCGTTGATGCGGGACAGACGCCAGGAATAATAGCCCGAACTGCCGGTCGGCCAGGAAAGTGATCCTAGCGCCTAGAGATAGCGCCTCCCGTTTGTACATGCCCTTAGGTTCACAGCACACCATGTGTCTCCGCTCTGCCCACGGCCATCTTTCTGAGCGGGCCATCTTTCTGAGCGGACGATGTTGTCATCTTATGCCACCCGGTCAGGATGGAGCTGCTTGCGGTTCACGACTTGCTCGCGTTCTTCGGTCATGCGGCAGGGCTAAGCACCAACTTTCCAAAGTGCTTACTGTCCCCTATTGGGTATTCGGAGAGTGATACTCTTGAGGCTGCTGTGATTATGGGGTGCAAACTAGCTCCCTTACCTTGGGATTCCGCTTGCGCTCGAGAAGGCATCTAATGCGGCCCTCTAGTTCCTGGTGGATCGGATAGTGGGCCATCTCGCTACTTGGAAGGCCGCCTGATGGCTAAGTCGGTTGCCTTAGCCTGGTTGAGGCGGTCTTGTCCACCGTCCGCCTCCACCAGCTGATGGTCCTAGGCCTCAGCAGGTGGATAAGATCCTTCGGGATTTCCTATAAATAGTGGCCCTTGTCATGTCAATTGGGGACTTGGGTTAGGGTGTGTTGGCCTATGTTGCTCGGTAGTTTAGGTGTCCCCGGCCACAAGAAGATGACGATTAGCCTCAAAGTTTGATAGATATGGAAGATGACCTCTGCGCCTTGGGCGTGGTCAAGGGCGCGGTCCTGACATGTGATTCTCTAGAGACGAGCACAGTGTGTTAAACGCATCCACGAAAATTGTGGTCGGTGATGAAACCTCTGCTCTCTTCTGGGAGGATCGATGGCTTGAGGGGATAGCCATGCTGAGTTGGCGTCGGACCTCCTCAAGTTTTCTCGGGACAGACTCCTAATAGGCGTTAAGGAAGCTGTGGAGGACTTACACTGGACCACAGACACGAGGGGTGCTCTTAGTCCCTTGGCACTGTGGCAATACATCCAAATTTGATTGGTTGTCCCAGGATTTTCAGCTGTTTTCTTCCTCCAGATGCCTTGGTGTGGCGATGGATGGCCGGCAGCCAGTAAACTGCGAGGACACCTTCTAGGGGGCGCTTGTCTCGAGGCTGTGGAAGGCTGGAAGCTCAAGTGGAGAAGTCTGAGGGCCTCACCTATGGTCGAATTCTTCATCTGGTTGGCTTTGCAAAGACCGGTGCGACCATGACCCACGTCCTCAGCTGGGTGTTCGTTCTCATGCACCATGTGGCATGAGGTTCTCGCCATGCCCGCTGTTGGAGAAGACTGTTGAGTGGTCGCAGTTGGCCATGCACCATGCGCCCACTGCTGCATGGGAGGGGATCTCTTCCGTCATCATGTTTACGGCGTGGTGGATCTTGAAGCAGCATAGTGTGGAGTCTTCAATAATCAGCGGCCTGCCATTGCAAACCTGCTTGGTATAATCAAAGCAGAGACACCTTCGGGCAGAAGCAGGCGTGATGGGTTTTGCGGCTCTCCTCCTGTTGGCCCCTAGTTCCTAGTGTGTTTTTTACAGGGCTGTGGCCTAAACTTCGGCTTGTACTTATAACTCTCTTCTATCGACGCATCGAGACAAAAAGCTTTTGCAGTTTATTGAAAAGAAGAAATTGAAGGGGGGATGTAGCATTATTTTGTTCTTCTTTAAAAGACATAGTATAAGTTTATATGCCTGTGTAGGAAACGTCTGATTTCATTTTTCTAGAACATCCCATTTTATTATGCCCATGCAACTACTCCCTCCGTTTCAAAATATAAGATGTTTTAGCTTTGTGAAGCAAATGTATCTAGACTTCTTTTATTATGTAGGTTCACTCCTGTTTAGAACGAATCTACACACTAAAAGAAGTCTAGATAAATTTTCTTCACAAACCTAAAACATCTTATATTTTGAAACAGAGGGAGTACTAGAGAACTTTTGAACTGTTCTACTGCAGAGGAATTAACAATGTCCCATGTATGGTAATAGGCCAGGGATGTGAAGATGATCTGGGTAGACAGACTAGGTTTTGACTTGCACGTTCGTTCCGAGGAAGGCATCTTCGCTGTTCGGATACCTTTCTCAAGGCAGGTCTCTGACGAGAAGGCGGTGAAATCATCATTCAACATGATGTCTCATCATGCATGGGAAGTGGAGAAGAGTTATGTGGCCCCAGAGTTTGAGAAGGTACAGTTGTTGAAGAAGGTCAGATAGATGATACCTCTACGGTCGTTTTTCTGTCACTTACATTCTCTACCTCTTAACATGTATGGTGTATCTTGTGTGTATTTCCATTCATCTTTTTGCAATATGTATCATAGATTAGCGTCATTTATTTAAGGGAAATAAATTTAGACAGAAATGTTTGATATATTGGGTGTGTTTGGGATAGCTCCACTCCACCAATCGGAGCCGGTGAAGCTATCCCAAACAGACAAACTCCATCGTCTAGGCGGGGCGAAGTGGAGACCCTGCTAGTTCATCATTTTACCGAAGCTGCACGGGAGGTGCTTTGCTTACTCCATGTCCCCCAGATATCTATTCGCCCTGAGAGCATGCCTGAAATTACCTGCCAATGCCATTGCATCACCTCAGCCCAAACCGAATAGTTTTTCTCCTTCCTCTTCCTGGACTCTTCCTGGACTCGGACACATCGCTGCAGAATGTCTATCCTCACAATTGCTGTGAATTCAAGGAGGGTAAACCAATCAAGCGGGGGAGCTAAAGAAACTAGGTGGTCTAAACCGTAGCTAAGGTATGTCAAACTTAATGTTGATGCTTCTTTCTCTGATGACAGGAAAAAAGGGGCAGCGGGTGCAATTCTACGAGATGCTAATGGTCACTTCATTGCTGCCTCTTGCTGCTTGATATCGCATGTAATGACACCCATTATGGCTGAGGCCATTGTGTTGAGGGAAGGACTAGAACTTGCAACAAAGATGAGCTTATCTATGGTCCAAGCGAAATCAGACTGCATTGATGTTATTAATGCATGTAATGGAGAAGAAAGGTGGTGGAATGAAGCCTCTGCAGTATTTGCAGACTCTATGGATTCGGTTGCTACTATTGGTGAGGTTTTATTCAATCACTGTCCGAGGGAAGCTAATAAAGTTGTCCACGAGCTAGCTAGGGTTTGTTTTGATAATAGCTTATCTTATAATTGGGTCGATGAACCCCCTAGATTTCTCCTAGACTCGTTGGTTAATGATGTAACAGTATATTGATCGGGGCGGCAAGTTTCAGACGCACTCTTTTCCTTACCAGGGTACCTAAGGGGACTGGAAGGTTTTTAATGAGGCGGCTTGCTTGCTTAATATATATACTGTTTCCCTAAAAAAAAGTACTAATTAGGCTAGGGCACACCGCCGCCACCCTCTTTGCCGTGCCCCCACCTCTAGAACTGCCTCCTCTCTCGTCCAATCCCTAACCACCCTACCTTCTACCCTCTGCCCCTACTTGTCTTCGTTTGATCTGTTGCTATCAGTGGCCTGCTTTGGAGTAGAACGTTCTCCTTCGGAAGGAACTCCTAGATTCTTCTATGCTTCAATTTTCTGTTTAATTAATCTGCAATTTGGTGAGCACGATGAGTAATAGATGGTGAATATAACGAGTAGGACATGGTAAATGATCCCCTTCCCCCGGGGGATTGCAATTTTTGCATCGTTTGGGTTGACACGTGTTTTCCTCCACGTCGCGACTAGCGCCGGCCGCCATGCGCCATCATGCGGGTCCTACCACCGATAGCTTCTTCCTTATCCTTTCCCTCCATTCGTCTTTCTCTTCTTTTCTTCTGATTATTTGTCCCCATGAGTGCTGCTATGGGAGAGGCCCTATTCCTCGTCCCTGTGCCACCGGTGCTAAAGTCATGCACCGCTGCCCACGTGGGACACCTCCCCTCGAGTCCACCTCCATTAGCACGCCCTGCCGTCGGCTGCACCACTAAGAGAAATCATGTGCTTGAGTCAGCGTCCTCCACCTCATGAGCAGGGGTTGACTGTGCTACAGGGGTTAGCCGCCTCTTGATTGCTTGTTGCTACACATGCCGGGAACCACCTCTACATGCGTTAGGCGCCGTTGCTACACACACGGGCTGCCGCTGCTACAAGTTCGGGCCATCGCTGCTACACATTCGGGCTACCGGTAGCCGCTGCTACACACGCAAGATGTCGTCGCTACACACGTCGGGCGCCTCTGCTACATGCGCTAGTTGTCGTTGCTACACGCCTAGGCCGCTGCTGCTACATGCGCCGACCACTGCTGCTACTCGCCTGGGCTGCTACTTCTACAGGCTTCAAGCCGCTGCTGCTACACGCGTCGGGGGCCTCTGCTACACTCCTGAGTCGCTGCTGGTACACACGCCGGGCGCTGCTGGTACACACGCCGGCCACCGCTACCCCATGCTCCATGCTGCCCTTGTTACACGCTTGGGCGCCTCTACTACACGCGATGGCCACCGCTGCACGCCCGGGCTGCCGCTGCTACATGCGCTAGCCACCGCCGACTGCTTGCTCCAAACGTGTGTCCTCTTCTTCGGCAATGGCCGTGGCTGGAAGAGGAGCGACGCTGGCATGCAGCTCGTGTGAAAGCCATGGGGAATGGAGAGACATAGATGTGCGAGGGTAGAGAGAGCAACGAGGGAGCTGCGTAGCAAGGAGGTTTGAGAAGAACTGCTGCGCGGACATGGATGCTAAGGGCATCTCCACAGGGCCGACCCAAGTAGGTGACCTAAAACGTCTGTTTCTATCCGTTTGGGTCAGCCCATCTGTCCACGCTTGGCAAATAGGCCAACATTGTGGCCACCGGCGCTGGCGCCGATGTATTTCTAGTGTGTTCTCGCTGCCTCGCCGCTTCCCGCCTATTCTGGGCGTTTCCCGTCGTGTCTAGGTCCAGCCATAAAAAGGGGAGGGCCAGCCAAGACAGATACAACCAAAAATCCCCCACAAACCACCATGCCTGGCCGCCGATGTCGCGGCACTGGCATTCGCAACTGTGACAGAGAAGAGCCGTCGTGGCCATCGGACCCGCCAGAGTTATCGGATGTGTTGCAGCCTCTGATTTCGGGGCGACCATACATATTCAGTCTGTACAACAATTGGCGGCCATGACACACTCATTTCGACTTCAACACGACCACCGACAAGCCTTTCACGTGGGAGGTAATGGGTCACATCTTTCTGTCAAAGCACCTTCGGCGTCAAGCGCTCATAGACGTACGCGATGGGGCCTCGGCAGCGGTGCGGGCCAATCCCGATGACGCTCACATGTGTGTCCGCCTCGCCCAAGCGGAAGAGTTACAGATGCAGGTTGCGATCTACCGCTCTCGCGAAGAAGAATGGGGTCTTGTCGACCCATCGCGGCCGCCGTCGCTAGCGCCGTAGGCAGCGCATAGTTAGAATGTTGTTCTAGATTGGGTTTGCTTGTAAAACATTTCTAGACTTGAATGGAAATTTGTCATTGCAAATGACTGATGCCCACATTGCAAATTTGATTTCAAAGACGATACACGGTGAGTACATAGCCTAGTCTAGTGCTAAGCCTACTCGTCGGAGTGGTAGTGGCGACGACACATGGTGTCGTCAAAGATGCTGACAGTGAGCATGGCGTTTGTCGTCGTACTTGAAGACGACGAAGTGGCTGACTTGGATTTGGTGCACGTGGGCGAATCGCTCCCATCCGTTGGCGAGGAACATCTGGCTGAGGCGATCGAACAACACCTCAACCGGCCACGCGTCGGTTTTGCCACTAGCTGCCCGAAGCACGACCTACTGAGGCTTTGCGCCGTCGAGTAGAGACGCGAATTTGCGGGGAAGGAGCATCCTGTCCCGCTTCATTCCCGAGTGGATGGTCACGACGAACTCGTAGTCGGTGTGTTGATGTCGATGGGCCCGAGCTTGGATGACGACGACAGTGGTGATGTCGATGGTGAGGGAGATCGTGGCGGCGTGCTGCTTTGGCCGCGTCCCCCGGATTTTTAATCCTAGATGCCTATTATGCCATACATCGCAATCCCAGGATTACCATTTTTGCGAGACATAACATATTGGATATTACAGTACATCATCCATTACAAACCATAATAAGGTCTTACAAATAAAGGATCCCATGATCCAGTCTTAATACAATCAAGAAGCGGAATAATAAGCATAGTAGTGGGCTTCATCTTCAGGATCACAAGCAATGCTGACGATGGGAGATGATCCTAGTTGTCGTAGACTTCTTGCTGTCCATCATCTTGGTAGTCCTCCTCATAGTCTGGCCACGAGAATAGCCAGGGACAAAACCATGAGTACTCTTTAAGTACTCGTAAACTATCACTAACAAGTAAGGTAGTTCTAATAGGAATCTTAAGCTCTAGGTTTATTTGCAAAAAGCCAGGTTTATCTTAACTGAGTTTAGAAGTAAAGAAAACTAAGTTAATGTTCTAAATCACTTAAGTGGGAAACTAGTTTTCATATTCACAACCCTATTATGGTCAAGTCAAAGTCACAATTCATTTCATAAGTCATTTTGAAAACATCTGACGACGGAACAGTATGGCCACTCCAACTGTCCATGACCGCGGGCGCTGCTATTCGAATAGTTTGACACTCTAGAGAGGTGGTACACTTTCACCACAAAATTCGATACATCCGTCAGGGATAACCCTGAATCATTATACTTAGTATGTGGATAATCAATCATAACCTTTCAATTACACACTCTAGTACATGCACCTCCCCTATGAGCTTGGCCTCCCAGCCACGACCATCTGCCATCCTGAGCACTGCATAGGTGGACAATTCACACTCACGAGGTAGCCTCAGCTCAAACCTCTTCTGGGAGGGAACCCATACTAATGCATATAAACTTCCGGATAAGCCCTACCCAATTCGGGTATTGTGGTTGTACGGTAAAATTAGAATGGTATCGCATTCGAACCCAACCATCAGTTTTTATAAAAAGGTTAAGGCTCATGCCATAACATTTTCATCATCAAATCCTTTGGTGTTTCTCAACACATGTCAAAACATCTCAATAGAATGAATCATCATTCCATGGTTTTCATAATCATTTTCACCAAGTATTCCCATCTAAAGTGATCCATTTTTATGCTTAGCACTGGCCACTAAGGTTAAGAGTGTTCACTAATGAGTGGTGCTAATCTTCAATCTCATGCCATAGAATGACATCTAAGTATAGGCCTAGTTTTATACTCTTTATGCTATCTATTCTATTTCTCCAAATACTCATAAAGCACTAACTAAAAGTAAATAACTTTAGTAAAGTAAAACATGAAAGCTTGCAAGTAAAACTTGGGATTGGTATAAATCAAAGGTATATAACCAAAGCATGCCTAATGCATCTTGCTTAGGTTAATACTTGCAAGTGTTAGCTTGCTTAGTAATGATGGCTTGCCTTGATTGGTGGAGTGATTGAAGTTTTCTTCGTCTTCTGCTTTGTAGTACTCCTTCTCCTCGTATTCATGGTTGGTACTATCGTCTATACAGGAATACGGGATAAACAATCACCAAACAATACTTAACTAAGTCTATTTAGCACACTAAAGTTCACACTTGATGATCTAGCATCATCACAATCATCACATGGATTAAAGACTTAATCTTATTTATCTTATTTTAGAAAAGTAATTTCTACTCATTGAAATTAATTAAGATTTAATATTCTTCAAATAAATTATGGGATCATGTGGACACATGTCATCACCACATATTCTAATACATGGGAATTTGATTTAAAGTATTGGTCACATTTTATAAAGTTTAAGACAATTATTTAATAGATTTAAAGTGACTAGAAATGCCCTAATAGCATTCTTTTGGTACTAGTCCAATGTCACTGCATGCAAACCTAAATGCTTTTACATATTCAGATAGATCTTATCAAATGTGAATTTTGAGAGTTAGAATCAACTCAAAAGCATTTATGGTTGATTTTTGAAAAATGTTTGAAGTTGGAAAAGTCTATGTCTTGTTATTTTTACTCTAGATTATCTCTAACTCCAAATAATTTAAATCCAACGTGATTGGATAGATAATTTAAATACCTTTCTAACAAAATTTGAAGCATGCAAGTTGGAAAACTCTCTGAATTGATTTTTGAATCTAGGTAGAGAATAGGTTTTTAACTAAATTGAAAAATCAACATTTGGATCTCCAGGCCTGCGCGGGAAACTTAAACGCGTCGGCCCAACTGCACTTCACAGCGTAGCGGGCTACTGACAGATGGGGTCCACCAGTCAGGACTCATCTAACGCGAAACGGTATCAACGAATCTAGACCGTGCGATCTAATTCTAATCTAACGGCCGAGAGTCATCGTCGACGACGAACTGCTCTGGCGAGAAATTAACCTAACGCGGCGGTGGGGGGTCTGGCTAGGCTCACCTGGACTCCAGCTAGGGTCGGCGACGGGGCGATCGACGTGGTAGACGACGGTGGTTCGAGGCGCAGTCACGACAGGTCTTGGGGTGGTTGAAATCGACGGCGCCTTTCTCCTCCAGAAGCGGCGGGCTCCGACTGATGAGGATATATACAGGGATTATGATGATTCTGACCGCCTGAACTGGAAGGAAATATTGAGTCAAATCAATAATGACTATCAGGTGAATTCATTCCTAATTGAACCTGATGTTTTACTTAATGAGAACTTTATACTACCTAAGTCTATGCATCTTTGTATGATCAGGTTTATTGATAACACAAGCGTTGCACGAGGAGGAGGAGAGTTGCAGCAAGAAGGACTAGCGCTGATTTCCAATATCAACAAATGCGCGAGGGAGGAGCGGGAGGCATGCGCACTAGGAGGCAATGAGGAAATCACGTATGAGCAGGAGAGAGAGCTGACGCACCAAGAATTACATGTTTGAGGTGTTCCACGACGTTTGGACCGCGTGCCAATAAGGCCGAACCTGAAGGGAAACGGGTAGGCTACACTAGCGTAAAATCAAAAATTTCTACCGCGTCAACCAGGAATACTATGGTCATAGATCACGGGATTACCGCTAGACGCGCAGGTGCGGAACTCGATGAAGCACGTTGCGGCAGTGTAGATGTTCTACGTCTCCTCCTCGTCCTCGTCCCACGAGCAGCTCCCCTTTGCGCGGCTCGTCCAAGTGCTACAGATGCAGCACCTCCGAGGTATCCACACGTCCGGAGTGGAAGCCGTCACACGCCAGACTGCTAGGTCTGCGCGTGCAACACAGGCGGAAGAGGAGTGGCGGCTGGGTGGAATGCTCTCTCCTTTTCAGCTCGCCTCACTCCCTCTTATATAGGCATCCCTGGTGGGCTTCTACATTAGCAGCCCATTAGCAGCCTAAGCCTGGTCTAATTCGGATCCAATCCTCATTAGGCTTCCAGCCCCTAAAGTGTGTGACCCTATAGGTTCATACACGTATAGACATGACGCGAGTACACTTACTCCGTCAATAGTTGGTAGCGGCCTCTAGCAAGACGTGCCAACTCCTAAACGCATATAAAGATCATTCGGACGAACCATCACAAGGTTGAGTACATGTCTTTCCCTTTGCCTCACGATATTTGGTCTAGCTCTAAGCTGACCTCTCTTTCTCGATACTGTGATTCAGAATCCCTTTACTAGGTTAACTCTTAACCATATGTAGCACGGCCATGCATTTCTGGATCCGATCACTCGAGGGGCCCAGAGATATCTCTCTCAAGTAGAGAGGGGCAAATCCCATCTTGATTGACCGATGCCTTGCAGCATGTATCAGGACAAACCCGAAAGCTACCTTTATAACTACCCAGTTACGGAGTAGTGTTTGATAGCCCCAAAGTAGGTCGATCCACATCTCAAGTACATGCGACAATCTCAGGTCTAAGGACAAAACGTACACGATGTGTAGTGAGAGCTGCAAGTATTATTGCTAGTCTCATGTTGGGTCAGTCCAACCCCATGTTCATAACATGTGTCCACATCATTGGTTTGACATCTCCATGTCAATGACTTGCGAAACATAGTCATTAACCAATCGATGTGCTAGTCTAATATTCATGTGTGTCCTCGCATGAACTCCGACTAGGGACAATTATTAGATAACCATACAAGTAAAGAGTTTCACAAACAATTCACATAATTGCCAATCAATACAAGTTGCCTGGTATATGGATATTCAAGGAACATTATAATAACTCATGGATACACATGAAATACAATCATCTCTATGATTGCCTCTAGGGCATATTTCCTTCAGTCTCCCACTTGCACTAGAGTCAATCTAGACAGTGTCTAATACCTATTGCTCTTGTGTGCGCTTCATGCGCAGGCTGCGGGAGTGGCTTAGTCAAGGGATCAGCAACATTTGAGTCCGTATGTATTTTGCATAACATGACACTACCTTCATCAATGAACTCACGAATCAGATGGTAGCGCATGCGAATATGTTTGTTCTTCTGGTGCTGTCTAGGTTCTTTGGCTTGTGCAATAGCACCATTGTTGTCACAATAAACGTCCAAGGGATTGGACGAGCCCTGAACCACACCAAGAGCGATCAGGAAATTCCTAATCCAAACAGCTTCCTTTGCAGCCTCCGAGGCAGCAATATATTCAGCTTCTGTTGAAGAGGAGGCCACTGTATCTTGCTTGGAACTTTTCCAGCTCACAGCACCACCATTCATGACAAACACATAACCTGATTGCGATTTCGAGTCGTCTGAGTCATTAAGGTAACTCGCATCTGTGTAACCCTTTACACTGAGTTCAACCTCACCTCCATAAACTAGGAACATATCCTTAGTCCTTCTCAAGTACTTAAGGATATTCTTTACCGCTGTCCAGTGAATCTCACCTGGATCAGCCTGGTATCTGCTCGTAACACTTAGAGCATAGGAAACATCTGGGCGAGTACATGTCATTGCATACATGATGGATCCAATAGCCGAAGCATATGGAACCCTACTCATGCGTTCTCGCTCATCAGTGGTCGAAGGACACTGAGTCTTGCTGAGTTTAATGCCGTGAGACATGGGCAAGAACCCCTTCTTAGCCTCTTCCATGCTGAACCGTTTCAACACTTTGTCAATGTACGTACTCTGGCTTAATCCAATTAGCCTCCTTGATCTATCTCTATAGATCTTGATACCCAGAATATATGCCGCTTCTCCCAAGTCCTTCATAGAAAAACTATTTTTCAATGAGGTCTTAACAGACTCGAGCATAGGAATGTCATTTCCAATCAATAATATGTCATCCACATATAAGATTAGAAACACAAGTGATTTCCCATTTTCTTTCTTATACACACAAGGTTCTTGTTCGTTTTTGGTGAAGCCAAACTCCTTTACAACTTCATCAAATCGAATGTTCCAACTCCGAGATGCTTGCTTCAGCCCATAAATGGACTTTTGAAGTTTGCATACCTTTCCAGCATTGTTTGGATCGACAAAACCTTCGGGCTGCATCATATACACGTCCTCAGAAAGGATTCCATTTAAGAAAGCCGTCTTGACGTCCATCTGCCATATCTCATAATCGAAATGTGCAGCAATGGCTAGAATGATCCGTATAGATTTAAGCATCGCTACGGGCGAGAAAGTCTCGTCGTAGTCAACTCCTTGAACTTGTCGAAAACCTTTTGCAACAAGTCGAGCTTTATGGATGTGAACATTTCCATCCATATCAATCTTCTTCTTATAGATCCACTTGCACTCGATGGCTTTAAAACCATCAGGCAGGTCAACCAAGTTCCAAACTTGATTGTCTCCCATGGACTCTATCTCGGATCTCATGGCAACCAGCCATTTCTCAGAGTCTGGGTCCACCATCGCTTCTGCATAGGTCGCAGGCTCATCATTGTCTAACAATAATAACTCTCGCGCTTCGCGGAGCCTCGCCGACCTTCGTGGTTGTGGTGCTTCTATTGCCACGGGTTCCTCAACTTGTTCTGCTACAATAGCATCACTCGTAGAAGCATCCCCGACTGGCTCATCTTGAACTTCTTCAAGTCGCACCGACCTTCCACTCGTTCCCTTTGTGAGAAACTCTTTCTCTAGGAAAACACCGCTACGAGCGACAAACACTTTGCCCTCTTCTCGGTTGTAGAAGTAATACCCTAAGGTTTCCCTTGGGTATCCCACAAAAATGCACTTATCCGATTTGGGTGTTAGCTTGTCTGACTGAAGTCGCTTGACAAATGCATCACAACCCCAAATCTTTAGAAAAGACAAACTGGGATTCTTTCCAGTCCACATCTCATATGGTGTCTTAACTACGGATTTAGATGGTACCCTATTTAGTGTGAAAGCTGCTGTTTCTAGCGCGTAACCCCAAAATGATAATGGTAAATCCGACTGGCTCATCATCGATCGAACCATGTCCAACAAAGTTCGATTACGCCGTTCAGAGACCCCGTTTCTTTGAGGCGTTCCGGGCGGCGTGAGCTGTGGAACAATTCCGCAACTCTTAAGATGATTGCTAAACTCGTGACTCAAATATTCACCTCCGCGATCAGATCGCAAGGCCTTTATTTTCTTGCCACGTTGATTCTCTACCTCATTTTGAAACTCTTTGAACTTTTCAAAAGTTTCAGACTTATGCTTCATCAAGTAGACATAGCCATATCTACTGAAATCATCAGTGAAAGTAATGAAGTAGTGATATCCTCCTCTGGCTGTCGTGCTCATTGGTCCACATACATCAGTATGTATGAGTTCCAACAAGTCTGTCGCTCTCTCTCGGAAAACCCCGTAAAAGGCGTCTTGGTCATCTTTCCAAGTAAACAAGCTTGACATGTCTCGTATGATTCAAAATCAAACGAAGTTAGAAGACCATCACCATGGAGCTTCTTCATGCGCTTTTCACTTATATGCCCCAAACGACAATGCCATAGATAGGTAGGACTCAAATCATTTGGCCGAAGCCTTTTAGCACTAACATTGTAAACACATGCATTATCAAGATTTAAAATAAATAACCCATTCACAATGGGAGCATCAGCCACAAACATAGCATTCTTAGAGATTACACAACCATTGTTTGTACTCGCGAATGAATAACCATCCCTCATCAAACATGAAGGTGATAAAATGTTTCGACCCATACTAGGAATGTAATAACAATTATTCAACTCCATGATAAATCCTGACGGAAGGTGAAGTTGCATGACGCCGACGAACAATGCAGCAACCCTTGCTTTATTTCCGACGCGAAAATCCACTTCGCCTTTTTGCACTTCTCTAGTCCTTATTAGCCCCTGCATCGAATTGCAAATATGAGCAACCGATCCAGTATCAAATACCCAAGAGTTAACATAAGAATCTGCGAGAAAAATGTCCACAACATTTACAACAAGTGTACCTGAGTGGGAAGTACTCTTACTTCCACTTTTCTTCAAAGAAGCCTGGTACTTGCTGCAGTTTCTCTTCCAGTGGCCATATTCGTGACAAAAGAAACACTCAGTGTCTCCTGCAGGACCAGCCTTTTGCTTGGGTGCAGGGTTTGGCTTAGGGATCGTATCTTTAGCCTTGCCCTTCTTCTTCTGCCAAGAAGTGCCCTTTTTCTTGAAGCTAGGCTTGTTCTGCACAGCCATCACATGGCTATGCCCTGCACACTTCTTAATGTCACATTCTGCTGTTTTCAGCATCCCACATAATTCATTAAGGCCCCTCTCCACCCCATGCATATGGTAGTTCGAAATGAAATGCCCATAGCTAGATGGAAGAGATGCCAAAATGAAGTCAGTGGCCAACTCTTGGCCTAATGGAAAACCAAGCTTTTCCAAAGTCTGACTGTAACCAACCATTTTGATCACATGGGGGCCTACAGCTGCTCCCTCTGCCAGCTTGCATTCCACAAAGGACTTAGCGACATTGTACCTCTCAGTCCTAGCCTGAGTCTGGAACATGTCCTTAAGCGCAACGATCATATCGTATGCTTCCTGATCCTCAAACTGTTTTTGAAGATCAGGTTCCATGCATGCAAGCATAAGACAACTGACCTCAAGAGATTCATCACATGCTTTCTTGTAGGCATTCTTAAGGGTAGCAGTTGCATTATCAGCAGGTTCATCCGGGATTGGGGTATCCAGAACAGTTTCCTTTTTCTCAGCCCTGAGAACAATTCTCAGGTTACGGACCCAGTCCGAATAGTTTGTTCCATTTAGTTTATCCTTTTCAAGAATCGAACGCAAAGCAAAAGGTGATGAATTGTTCGGTGCCATTGATCTACAACAAAAAAAATATGCAAAATACTAAGCCATGTAACCATGAAAGAGTAAAACATATTAAACAATTTAATAGCATATACTCCCACTTAAATCAACATCCCTCTATTGATACTAAGTGATTCAAGATCCACAATTAACAAGTCGACTAGTGAGCTTTAGCATCACTGCTAGAAGACAAGGTAAATCGGTAAGCAACCTTTGCTAATCATATCACATATGACTCTTGTTGTTGGGTGACATCTCTATGTCAAACCTAGGCGCCCAACCTTTATGCCCCAAGGTCCTTAACTGTTAAGATGACCTTGTTAAGCTCACCAACCCTTATGCGTGTAGGTATCCGATACAAACCCATCCAGCCAAGGAAAACCGTGGCACCCTAATTTCATAGACCCACCAACGATTGTACAGGGCATAGGATGGTGCAAGGTTTGGTTGGGAGGGCATGGTTTAACTTAAACTTTGTGAGGGATCGTTCTACTTCTATCATCTAAGCATGCATAGTAGTAAAACATATAAGAATAGCATTCACATAGATGTGATACAGTATGGCCCATTTTCTCATGGTGATCTCCATCGCCATAGAACCTGTCCACCATGATGATCTCCATCTTCATGCTCTATGCGAGCCATCCTCCAAGTGATGAGTTCTCCAAGAACTAATACAAGCTATTACTCCTAACATCTAGTAATCAAAATTACATGGTATTGGGATCATCACAAGTTGGCACGCAGGCCATTACAATAATTGACAACACATATGGCTCCAGCCGTGTTGCCCAACTCACGACACGCAGGTCATGAAAAAATACATACATGCATCACATACATTTTTGGGCCATACTGATCACATAAATCCTGAAAAAACAAGTTGTGCATAGAATCGCATTCTACCGGATCATGTGAAATCGTACCACCTATGAACCTTAACGAGATACAAAAAGGGGGCTACAACTAAGGGGGGTCTAGGGGGTCTCCCCCTGCGGGGTTCGAAGGGGCAGCGCCCCTCGCGGTACCTTTCCGGACGCCCGGACATTCGTGAAAAATGAGAGATCAAATCTATACAATTTTCTTTAAGGATTTTGATCGGCAAATCCAATTTACCATAAACCGACCATAGTTCCGATTTGACCAAACTCCTTTGATCACGGTACGTCGATTCAGATCTAATTCCCGATTCGATCAATCATATTGATCTTCGCGTGATTCAGAAGGATTTATGTGTCACTGTCTACCCCGATGGCGGAAACCGACCGGTAGGGGTAAGTCGTTCGACGACCTTAGAATCACGATCACGGAAAGTAAGATCATAGATCAATCCAGAAACACCGCCATACAAACGATCATATCATTCATATCAATCTACATATCACCATATGCAAACTTCCCGAACCTATGACTGAATAGCATCGGCTCTGATACCACTGAAGGGAAACGGGTAGGCTACACTAGCGTAAAATCAAAAATTTCTACCGCGTCAACCAGGAATACTATGGTCATAGATCACGGGATTACCGCTAGACGCGCAGGTGCGGAACTCGATGAAGCACGTTGCGGCAGTGTAGATGTTCTACATCTCCTCCTCGTCCTCGTCCCACGAGCAGCTCCCCTTTGCGCGGCTCGTCCAAGTGCTACAGATGCAGCACCTCCGAGGTATCCACACGTCCGGAGTGGAAGCCGTCACACGCCAGACTGCTAGGTCTGCGCGTGCAACACAGGCGGAAGAGGAGTGGCGGCTGGGTGGAATGCTCTCTCCTTTTCAGCTCGCCTCACTCCCTCTTATATAGGCATCCCTGGTGGGCTTCTACATTAGCAGCCCATTAGCAGCCTAAGCCTGGTCTAATTCGGATCCAATCCTCATTAGGCTTCCAGCCCCTAAAGTGTGTGACCCTATAGGTTCATACACGTATAGACATGACGCGAGTACACTTACTCCGTCAATAGTTGGTAGCGGCCTCTAGCAAGACGTGCCAACTCCTAAACGCATATAAAGATCATTCGGACGAACCATCACAAGGTTGAGTACATGTCTTTCCCTTTGCCTCACGATATTTGGTCTAGCTCTAAGCTGACCTCTCTTTCTCGATACTGTGATTCAGAATCCCTTTACTAGGTTAACTCTTAACCATATGTAGCACGGCCATGCATTTCTGGATCCGATCACTCGAGGGGCCCAGAGATATCTCTCTCAAGTAGAGAGGGGCAAATCCCATCTTGATTGACCGATGCCTTGCAGCATGTATCAGGACAAACCCGAAAGCTACCTTTATAACTACCCAGTTACGGAGTAGTGTTTGATAGCCCAAAGTAGGTCGATCCACATCTCAAGTACATGCGACAATCTCAGGTCTAAGGACAAAACGTACACGATGTGTAGTGAGAGCTGCAAGTATTATTGCTAGTCTCATGTTGGGTCAGTCCAACCCCATGTTCATAACATGTGTCCACATCATTGGTTTGACATCTCCATGTCAATGACTTGCGAAACATAGTCATTAACCAATCGATGTGCTAGTCTAATATTCATGTGTGTCCTCGCATGAACTCCGACTAGGGACAATTATTAGATAACCATACAAGTAAAGAGTTTCACAAACAATTCACATAATTGCCAATCAATACAAGTTGCCTGGTATATGGATATTCAAGGAACATTATAATAACTCATGGATACACATGAAATACAATCATCTCTATGATTGCCTCTAGGGCATATTTCCTTCAGAACCCATATATGGGTCAGTATGTATCAGTTTGAGTCGAACCGAGTCAGTTTGGGCCAAGATATGGCTGTTTTTAGGCCCGTTTAGAGGGGAGGACGCCCCAGCCCTCATATAAACCTCCGTAGCCGTCACAAGTTAGGGTTTAGACCACATTAAAATATTTTGGAGTTGTTTCTTTCATAGAACCTCTGGAATTACCTTGTGTTCGAATCTACCAACTATAATTGAGTGTGATCTTTGTTCCATTGGGAATTAGTAGATTGCATACTACCGTTCGTGGTCACGGCTGCGTGCGCAAGAGTGTGGTGTCGTGAATATCCTACAAGGTTTGAGATCTGTTGCGCTGGCATCAGGGATCGAGCGGGAGAGATCATAGCTACGCACTAGTTATCTATCATCCACCATATCATCGACAAGAGCTTGCTGAGAAGATCGGGCCACCCCATATCATCTTGGTATCAGAGCAATTTCTAGGAGGCAATGAGGAAATTACGTATGAGCAAGAGAGAGAGATGGCGCACCAAGAATTACATGTTTGAGGTGTTCCACGATGTTTGGACTGCGTGCGAATAAGGCTGAACTCATATATGGATCGGTATGTATCAGTTTGAGTCGAACCGAGTTAGTTTGGGCCAAGATATGGCTGTTTTTAGGCCCGTTTAAAGGGGAGGACGCCCCAGCCCTCATATAAACCTCCGTAGCCGTCACAAGTTAGGGTTTAGACCACATTAAAATATTTTGGAGTTGTTTCTTTCATAGAACCTCTGGAATTACCTTGTGTTCGAATCTACCAACTATAATTGAGTGTGATCTTTGTTCCATTGGGAATTAGTAGATTGCATACTACCGTTCGTGGTCACGGCTGCGTGCGCAAGAGTGTGGTGTCGTGAATATCCTACAAGGTTCGAGATCTGTTGCGCTGGCATCAGGGATCGAGCGGGAAAGATCATAGCTACACACTAGTTATCTATCATCCACCATCATCATCGTCATCCACTTACTGAGAAGATCGGGCCACCCCATATCATCTTGGTATCAGATTTCTAGTGTTGCCTCGGTAAGCATCCACAAATCCATCCATAGATTAGTTGTTTTTGTCCTATACAGAAAAAGCCACACAAAAATATTAGGGTTCATAGTTCATTGCCATAGCCTAGATAACACTGTTCGTGAGTTCTAGTTGCTGATCGTAATCCTTTTGTGTAGCCTTTCTTCTAAATCTGAGTCGTAGTGTTTTGTCTAGTTTTCATCTGTTTTTGATCCATTATCGGAGTCCCTAGACTATTTCTAGACTATTCGTCGTGTTCTTGAGTCTTAGATCTAGTAGATCTGTTTTCTTTTAGTCTCAGGTTGTAGATCCGTTTGAAAGAAGGAGAAAAAAAGCAAACCGATCGGATCTAGACTTGTACTGAGTTTGCTTCATGTTGAAGTAAAAAAAAATCGTCTCGCTGCCTCACGGCTGACCGCAGACGGGTCTGTGCTCCAGCGTGAAAAAAATTGGACCGTCGCCTTACCACAGACAGGTCTGTCCTCATATGAGAAATTTTTGTGTCTGCCGACATCCTGCCGCGACAGGATTTTAGGCCGTTTTTCACCCGTGGCAGAGACCAATTCTCAGGTCAATTTTTTTCTTTTTTTGTTTATTTTTTTTACTGAGTCCACATAGCGTACCTATCCTTGTGAGCCTTAGTAAGCCTTTATTTGTGTCTAAAACTATCTTACGAGACTAGCATGCTTAGTGCTCTGCGGGCTGCTCAGTTTAGCAATCTTGTGCTCATTTCGTTGAGACATTGCTAGCGTCTCTCCTTGTGCATTGTAACACGAGCGTTCCTCCCCTCTAAACGGGCAAGATGATATGGAGTTGTTTTTTCATAGAACCTCTGGAATTACCCTGTGTTCGAATCTACCAACTATAATTGAGTGTGATCTATTGTTCCATTGGGAATTAGTAGATTGCATACTGCCATTCGTGGTCACGGCTGCGTGCGCAAGAGTGTGGTGTCGTGAATATCCTACAAGGTTCGAGATCTGTTGCGCTGGCATCAGGGATCGAGCGGGAGAGATCATAGCTACGCAGTAGTTATCTATCATCCACCATCATCATCGCCATCCGCTTACTGAGAAGATCGGGCCACCCCATATCACCGGCCAAATTCTGGCGAGAGAGATCTCGCCTTGCTCCGGGGAAGGGTGAGGAAGTATTAGAGAGGAGTGGGGAGTGTTGGGGTGTAGAGAATGGAGGCAGGGGAGGTCTCCATTTATACTACGGCGAGGGGACCGAACGGCGTGCGCGCGGGCTCGTCGACGACGACGCTACAGGCGGCTATCGGCGCGACGGAGGCTAGGGGGCAGTGCTTTGTTCCCTGGCGGTTCTTACGGGCGTAATGGCAAGGCGCGGGGCGGTGTGGATTGGTCGGGAGCGTGCGGCGCTCCGCGCGGACGCAGAGGTTTTGCGACGGCGTGCGACAGCTGCGGGTCGCGCGGCGGCGAACGGGGGTGTCTGTGGGGTTGGGGTGATCATGGCGAGCGTGAGCGTGCACGGCGAGGGGGAGGCGCGGTCTGTGCAAGGCGGTCGGGTGCGGCGCGCTGGCGCGCTCTGGGCATGGCACAAAGGCATAGGGGCGGCGGTGCTAGGGTGGTCCAGAGCTCTTCTACGGTCGAGGCTTGGACAGGGGTGGCGGTGGAGTGCGGCGTGTCTGGTGCGTGTCGTGGGCGAGGGCGGCGATGCTACTGGCGCGCTATCCACTGTCGGCCGACGACGACCAAAACTAGGCGGCGCTCCACTATGCATAACGACCAAAGGGGGGTTAGTCAGGGTGCTGCTCGACACTAGAGGGGACAATGGAGTGAAGAGGGGACACTAGGGTGGGGGTTTACTGCTCAGAACAGTGAAGTTAGGAAGTCGGTTAATTTGTGTAATTAAGGTGTGATGAAATGGCCGCAAGAAACTTACTTTGGAATTTTTGAATGAATTTTTTTGAGTGATTTGATCTTAAGCTTGAGTACCTATGTTTGCTTGGAGAGGTCAAGTGGAATTGGCTTGAAGGGTTTTTGAAAAAGTGTGATCTTAGCACATACACTTGATTCAATTTTCAAATGTCCTTTAAATGGATTTGGAAATAGCTTTTGTAAGTTTGTAAAGTGGGCCTTGATACACTTTTACTTGGTATAGCAAGGGGTGAAAAGAAGTAGAAATGTTTCTGTTAGAATTCTTCTTCTAGGAACACTCAAATTGGCCAGTGGTTAACTTCGCCCAAAATGGCCATTTGCTTTATTTATTCATATTTGATTTCTTTTTCTTTTGAATTTGTTTGTAATTGGCCTAGATGATGTAGCATTCATCCTTAAATAATTTCTCATCATTTGTTACAATCAAGCATGACAATTTCAATCAATTCTACACTAATGCAAAACACACATCATTCATATTCAAATTATTAATAAAAGTTTTTGTTAACCCTAAATTGGGGTGATTAGAACTTGATAATCTTGATTAGGGTTTTTGGGATGTTACAAACCTTCCCTCCTTAAACAAAATCTCGTCCCAAGATTGTAAGAAAAACTAGGAACTAAAGAGATCTGGAAACTCAGTCTTAATGTAATCTTCTCGCTGCTAGGTAGCTTCTTCTTCGGTATGATTGCTCCATTGGATCTTGAGAAACTTGATACTCCGGGTCCTAGTGGTTTTGAAGGCTTCTTCCAATATACGAATGGGCACTTCATGATACGTCAGATCCTTGTTGATATCTATAACTCGGTGATCGATGTTCTTGAAAACTTCGGTCTTCTCCGGAACTTCTAGGCATTTGCGAAGTAACGAGATATGGAACACATCATGTGTAACACCCTTGAATCGGCCCTATGCAAGTTTTAGCGATTCCCGCCAAACCCGCATAGAAACGATTCAAAGATGCCCACCAGGCACTTGCGTGCGGATGGAAAACGAAGTAATAACATTACACAATAGTCCACAATGGAACCCACAGAGCATATATATACAACAACGACTCCATGAGTCAAGAATACATATATACAGTACAAAGATCCAAATCACCTTGAAAACGATACAACATCTGAATACGGATAAGATGCAAATTGAGCTAAGAGTCCTGAAGAATAACCAATGGCATCCATAACCCTGCCTAGGCCAAGTCGGAAGGGTAACCCTGCTAATGACGTCGAACTTATACCCGTTAAACAAAAGGGGTGCCGACAAAGGGCAAAGGAAAAAGGGAGCGGTCAGTATTGAGGCCAGTACACGGCGATTCTAGAATTCGGTGGCTCTCGCCTACATAGGTATGGTGGACTGAAGCGGCAGCGAAGAAGGCACTAAACAACCTATAGAGACTCAATACAACTATCGGCTATTAGAGAGAGGTAAGAAGGACCTATGCGGGACCAACCTGATGCTAACACCAATCATACCCATCCTGGCATTCCCCCTCGAGACCAAACAAGGAAGTCATGCCGAGGAAACTCACACAGTTGGCAGTTTTATTCATTCCGTTATAGTTGCAGCACTTACTAGTCAGATATAGATAGCATGAGTCATCCTGATCTCATAGCAGTGGGCAGTTTTAGTTAACCATTCCGTTGTAGTTGCAATACTTACTAGTCAGATACAATTAGCCAGAGATATTCCAAATCCAGCAGTTGTGGGTACTTTTATTTACTCATTCCGTTGTAATGAAAGTGATTACTAGACATGTCAAAGTCAAATCTATAGCACTACTTTAGTTATAGTTGTCTATGATCGAGATATTGTGCTCCAAGTCGTCCATAACCGCGAACATGGCTTTCAGAAAGATTTACCCTGCAGGGGGCACAAATAGCAACACACGCACGATCAACCTCGAAAAAACCAAATAAAAACCCAATGAGGCTTTCACGACAAAGCAATCATAGGATTCATAAAATATTTTAGGGGGCCACCCCACTAAGCTATCCGCAACGAAGTTGGCCGGCTCCGAGACGGACCCAGGGTTTGTGTCGATGGCAGTAAACGACTGGGAACCCGAAAGTATGACTGGGCTTGTTGATACAGCGAAAACGTGTCATGATACAAAACAGTACAGGTGCTCCACGCGCAATCGTAAATAAAGCAGTAAAATATGGCATAAGTATAGGATAGTAATAAAATCCCTAGTTTGTGGCCCCAAGAAATAAGAAATGAATCAAGCTCTGACTAAGGGGATTCATGGTTCCACATGCGGATAGTGCGATAGTCAAGGAACATGTATCAAGTACTCGGGGACTATGGGACACAAGTGAGTAGTTAAAAACCAAATATTATCTATTGCCCACCGGTGCCTCTATATTAGTTATATCTATTACCAATATATTAATTATCAGTTGAAATTAAAGTCATGATCATCTCCACCATTAAGCATGTGTCAACCTTCACACAACGGTGGAACAATAACGACGCGAAGCAGCACCCGAGCAAGCAACTACGACTCGCAAGGCCGACTGTTTATCAAACAACAGGCAATAGGGTGTGTCCAAGGCAATATAGAGGCTGCAAGGGATATAAATGGTGCACGGAAACTAAAGCATCGCAACAAGGATAGCAATAGAGCAACCAGAGAAAGTAAAGACTATAAACGGAAAATAGTTAGAAAGGGGGAGATTGCTCGCCTGGGAAACATAACAGAAGATTCATTTGGAGATCGGGTCGACACTCGCATCCACTCAACGGCCTAATCCGTGAAGAAGCAAAACACTAGAAGAAACACCGGATACACTATTTAATACTACGGCAGAAGATCGTGAATGATGCATGGATGATGCATGACATGGCAAAGATGCGATGCAATGCAATATTAAGCGGAACCGGGGTCCTGAAAATTAATTAATGGTTCAAGTTATTTAGATACCCCGTAATTTAAATGTTGTATTAACAAGGCAAAACATGGCATCAATTCGCTACACAAATTTAAATGGAGTCAATATAAGACCAGAAAAGCCCACATATGATCTCCATATTTAATTATGAGGTGAATCTGCATAATGCCGCAAACCCACATGATGAGATGTATGCAAGCATGAAAATTTTAATATGCAACAATTCGATGCCATCTGTAAAATAGGGGTCTCAGAAAAGGGGTCACACTTTGGGGTATCGGCGATTGGGGTTCGTCGAGGGGGTTTGACGGGGTTCAGGGTCAATGCGATCGGTCTCGGCTTCGGGGCTTCGGGTCCGAGACAAAGAACTTGGCGTGCCGGGTTTGGTGTTCGGGTCCAGGTCCTCGGTGCTCCGTGTTGAAGGTCTTGGCGTGCCGTGAAGAAGATCTTCGACTTCGGCGGTCATCAGGTTCCTCGAGGTTCCGCCCCTGGATCCACGAAGGAGGTCTTGGTCTTGGTCAAGACGCGGATGTAGATCTAGGCGGTGCACAAAGTGCATGTCGAACTTGTTTTCCGTAGGCGTACAACAGCACCACTTGGTCACCTCCTTGATTCCCAGTAGCAATACACCACCGGAACTGATAACAACATAGGTAGGGTCCGGATCCAAAAGAAACCTCGATGGGCAACGAACAAAACCTGCAGAACCACCACTAACAGGAGTCCCACATGCCAAAACGTCTGCAGACATAAGAACGAGAGAACAACAGACAGAAGTGACCATGTGGCTCAAGGAGGCGAGGGCGCCGGTCGAGGTAGAACTCGAGCCGGAATGGGGGCTGCCGCTGCCGGGGAAGTCCACCTGAACCAGGGCTGCGCGCGAGCACGCATCGGCTGGCATCGGCTGGAGATGCAGAGGAGGGCGCCGACCGGAGGTGAGCACGTGCAGCGGTGGCGCCTTGAGCAGAGAGGAGGCGACGAAAAAGACGAGGCCCCTGCGGCGGCTAGAGTTCGTGTGGAGGCGGACTGGCGACGGAGAGGGGCGAGGTGGTCTCCGGCGGCGTGGACACGGGCGAGGTACCGCGCGGGCGGCGGTGGATGGAGGAAGGTGGGGATCGACCGAGGCGTGCGTGCCGTGGGGGTGGTCACACGCAGAGCGAGGGGAGATGGGTCGGGTATAAAGAGGAGTGACGCGCTTTGGTGGGGCCATGAGCACAGGCGGGTCAAGGCTAGCTCGCGCGGGGAAATGGGGTGGTGCACGGGGCGAGCGGGCGCGTCGGTGTACCGCGTGGGGGTGTCGCGATGCGGGGTCGCGCTGGCGTGGCCATGCCAAGGTAGCGTGTGTGCGCGCGACTGCGGGTCTATGCGCTGGCGGCGACTGGGTGGGATTAGGGGTAGGTGGGGTGTTAGGGTTTGGGGTATATTGGGGTAGTAGGCCTACTGCTGGCTGGGCCTTTGGCCTGGCCGGCGGCTGCCTCCCCCGATAAAAAATATTTTTATACTTTATTTATTTTATTTTGTTTAAAGCAAAACATTTGTAAATAGGTTTTAGACAAATAAAGATCCGAGAGGACCGGGGTTTATAGTTTGAAATAAAGATGTTAGAAAACAAAGGTGGACTTTTAGAAAATAGTTTTAGGCACAAAGATGCATGGTGACATGACGATGCTCAAATGCAATGTGACATGATGACGTGAGCATGCTACCATGATGATGCACAAAGAGAAAACACAAAGATTTTCTAGTAGTGATTTTATCGGGGTGCTACATCATGGATTGGTGAAATCTCCTCTGGCAGTTCCAGTTGATATGATACTTCTCCTCGGCGATTCAAAATGTTGAAGGGTCTAATATATCTGGGGGCTAACTTTCCTTTTAGCTGAAAACGTTGCATTCCTTTCAAGGGTGACACTTTGAGATACACAAAATCTCCGACATTGAAAGTCAGGTCTCGACGTCTCTTGTCAGCATAACTTTTCTGTCTGGATTGGGCGGTCTTGAGGTGCTCACAAACTTTGTGAACCTTCTCTTCTGCTTCTCGTAGGATGTCGGGTCCGAAAATCTGACTCTCTCCTACTTGCGACCAATTCAAGGGGGTACGACACTTCCTTCCATACAGGAATTCAAATGGGGCCATTTGCAAACTAGCTTGATAACTGTTGTTGTATGAGAATTCTGCTAAAGGCGGACAATCTTCCCATTTTGATCCATATTCTAACACACAAGCTCTCACCATATCTTCTAATATTTGGTTGACTCTTTTAGTTTGTCCATCGGTCTGCGGGTGATAAGTTGTGCTGAAATTCAACTTGGTTCCTAATCCTTCTTGGACTTTTATCCAAAATCTTGAGGTAAACTGGGTTCCTCGATCCGACACTATGGTCTTGGGGGTTCTATGCAAACTGACTATTCTAGCAATGTACAACTCTGCTAGCTTCGAACTCTGGTAGGTAGTCTTGACAGGTATAAAATGGGCTACCTTGGACAGTCTATCAACTATGACCCAAATAGAGTCATTTTCCCTACTAGAAGTAGGCAAACCGGTGATAAAGTCCATTCCGACAGAATCCCATTTCCATTCCGGAATCTGCAATGATTGCAAAAGTCATGTGGGTCCCTGATGGTCCGCTTTGACTCTCTGACAGATATCACATTTGACTATGTAGCTTCCAATCTCTCTCTTCATCTTGTGCCACTAAAATTGCTCCTTCAAATCCTGATACATCTTTGTTCCTCCGGGGTGGATAGAATAAAGAGTATCATGGTCTTCCTGCATGATAACTTATTTCAGCTCTGAATCTGCTGGCACACAGATACGTCCTTTGTACCACCAAACTTCTTCATCCTCGGTGAATCCGGGTACCTTTCCTGTACCGATATGATGCTTGATTCCGTCGATACTTGCATTTCCTTTCTATGCTTCCTTGATCTGACTGATCAACGTAGGTTGAAGTTCAATGCTAGCTAAAAATCCTTTGCTAACTAGCTCCGTTCTAAACTGCTCCAACTCTTCATGCAAACTTGGTTGGGCTTCTTTGATCATGGTGTTTAATCTACACGGCAATCTGCTTAGAGCATCCGCTACCACACTCGCTTTGCCGGGGTGATAGTGAATGTCAAGGTCATAATTCTTGATTAACTATATCCATCTCATTTGCCTCATATTCAGCACCTTCTGAGTAAAAATATACTTCAAACTCTTGTGATCCGAATAAATCTCGCAGCGGTTACCCATAAGGTAATGACGCCAGGTCTTCAATGCTAAAACTACAGCTGCTAGTTCGAGGTCATGGTAGGGTAGTTTTGCTCATACTGCTTCAGTTGTCAGGACAGATACGCTATGACTTTGCCTTCTTGCATCAACACACATTCGAGACCAATCTTGGATGCATCACAATACACATCAAAAGGCTTCTTGATATCTAGCATAATTAGAATTGGGGCTGTAATCAATCTCTTCTTGAGCTCTTGAAAACTTGCTTCACATTTGTCCGTCCATTCAAACTTCTTATCTTTCTTCAACAATTGGGTCATCAATCTTGCGATGTTCGAAAATCCTTCAACAAACTTGCGGTAATATCCCGTTAATCCGAGAAATGCACGGACTTGGGTTTGAGTGGTTGGGGCTTTCCATTTTTCAACATCTTTGATCTTGGCGGGATCAACATCGACTCCTCCTGCCGACACAATATGTCCGAGGAATCGTACTCCCTTCAACCAGAACTCACATTTGTTAAACTTGGCATACAACTGATGCTCTCTAAGGGTTTCAAGGATGGTTCTCAGGTGTAGCTCATAGTCTTGTTCTGACTTTGAATAGATTAGAATATCGTCGATAAAAACAACGACAAACTTATCCAGAAAGTTCATAAAAATCTTATTCATGAGATTCATGAAATAGGCAGGGGCATTGGTTAATCCAAAAGACATGACCATATACTCATACAATCCATATCTAGTGATAAAGGTGGTCTCTGGAATATCCGTTGCACGAATCTTGAGTTGATGATAACCAGTTCTAAGATCAATCTTAGAAAACACTCTGGCACCAGTCAACTAGTCAAACAGATCCTCTATCTTCGGTAGTGGGTACTTGTTCTTGATGGTGACATCATTCATCTTCCGGTAATCCGTGCACAAACGGTTACCTCCATCTTTCTTATCCACAAACATAACAAATGATCTCCATGGCGATGCGCTTGGTTGAATCAAACCTTTCTCTAACATGGCATCAAGTTGCTTCTTCAGCTCCACTAATTCAGATGGGTTCATATTATAGGGTCCCTGAGCTATGGGTCCAGTTCCAGGAATTAGTTCAATGATGAACTCGATATCCCGATCTGGGGGCATACCGGGCAATTCATCTGGGAATACGTCGGGGTATTCACAGACTACTCTGACTTGGTCTAGGGTTCGTTGGGCTAGACTCTTGTTGCATTTGAATTGATAGGGCAAGGTCTCAGATACATGCTCTACTGATACTCCAGAGCTACTGGTCATGGTTATGGCTTTCTTAACACAGTCGATCAATCCTTTATGTTTCGACATCCAATCCATTCCTAGTACTACTTCCAAACCTTTGGTTCCAAGTACTATTAGATTGGCATAAAAATCTATTCCATGGATTCTGATAGGTACAACCTTGCAAATTTTTCTAGCTTTGGTGGTTGAACCAGGTATTTGAACTATCATAACATGCTTCAATTTGGTTGGTTGAATCTTACTAGTGCATGCAAATTCTTCTGTAACAAAAGAGTGCAATGCTCCAGAATCAAACAACAATCTTGCAAGTACTGAGTTAACAGAAAACATACGAACATTTATGTGGAACAGACGGCCATTGTGGTTGAGTGAATTCCCTGGGGCAAATCTCCTTCCAGGCTGAACACGACGTTGTTGCTGAGCGGGTGCATTCACATTGGTGGTTGCTGCAAGCTTCTTGGGGCACTCATTGGAGTAGTGACCCTTGACTCCACATTCAAAGTAAGTAATCTGGGACTAGTCTTTGGCTGCAACGGGCACAACATTGCTTCCAGTCCTTGGGGCAGTATTGTTATTGTTGTTGTTGGACTTGGGTGGTGCACGGTTGAAGTTGTTGGAGTTGCCAGGGTTGTTGTTGTTTCCTCCAGACTTAAGGTTTCCCCCGCTATGATTGGGGTAGCTTAGACGGGACATATGGGTTGGTTGTTTTTTGGGGCATATCCTGCAGACGGGTTGGGGCGATACTTCTGGGTATGGTGGGATCCAGGCTAATGCATCATGCAATGCTTGCGATTGTCATTGGCTTGGTTGATCTTCCCTTCCATCTGGATAGCAGAGTCCACTAGTTCTTCTAGATCCGCAAAACAGATGTTGACTAACACTGTCTGCATCTCATCGTGCAATCCGTTTAGGAATCTCTCCTTCTTGGCTTCAGTGTTAATCTCATCAGGGGCATATCTAGCTAGCGACAGAAATTTGTCACGGTACTCAACTACCGTCATCCTGCCTTGCTTCAGTTCTCTAAACTCATCTCTCATTCTGGTGACTAAACCTTGGGGCACATGGGAGCGGCTGAACTTGATCTTGAATGCTTCCCAAGTCATCATCTGACCGTCGTTCATGGTACGGGTGCTATTCCACCAGGCTCTTGCAACTCCTGCCAGATAATGGGTGGCAAATAGTATCTTCTCATTGGCTTCAACTCCTGCGACCTCCAGATTGTTCTCCATAGTTTGCAACCAATCATCAGCATCTAAGGGATCCTCAGACTTGTTAAGGATAGGGGGATTGGTATTCTGAAAGTTCTTGAGTTTTGATCTATGGTTGTCTTGGTTTCCATGGCCTTGATTATTGTGAGCCATCTAAGCTATCTGTTGAACAATGGCTAGGTTGGCTTGGCGTTCGGCTCTACTAGCTTCACGGTCAAAAACTAGCATTTGCAGAATCTGCAACATCGGGTCCTACGATGAGCTGCTTCCTCCGGGATTTCCACGAGTCATCTGAAGATTGAGATAGATAATGAGATAAGAGGGAAATTTCTAAGGTTCATGGTTTTGTTTCAAAAGCTTTAAACTTTGAGTTTGACTCAGGTTTTGCAAACTAACAACTTCTTCTCATTCACTCATTCATTCAAAGCACACCATACAAACACACACCATAACGCAAAATAGAAAACAAATGGTTTTAAGAACCATTCTGTGAAACTACGATACAGTGGGACCGGTACAACTCATTCCTACGGTAGTGATCAAGTGCATCTAATCATCATCAATGAAGTCGGAATCACCATCATCAGTGTGGAACTCCATGGCATCATCCTCCAGGTAGTCGTTGTCATCACTGAGGTAAGAGTAAATATCTCCCTGGATATCTTGACCTTCCTCCTCTTCCTTTGCTTCAAGTTGGACTTCCTGTTCACGAATGGTCTTCTCGAGAGCGGCCACCTTCTTGCGAAGACGATCGATGGTTCAATCCTTCTTGTCGCGCTGACGACGAAGTGATTGGCGATCCTTGGCAAGCATGGCGATAGTCTATTCCTTCTTGACGGCAATGGCAAGGTTGTGGTTGGCGTAGGCTCGGGCGTTGTCCAATTCCTTCTGCCTATCATACAACATGAAATCCAGATTGTCCACCTGGTGCTTCAACTCTGGGTGTCCTGGCATCTCCAATGGCATCCCCATCAAATGATGCCTTGCGAAGTGAGCAAAGCGAGTTCCCTAGATCAAGTTGACGTTTTGTCCGCACAGACAGACAAGACCTTCATGCATGGCCCTAGCTAATCCATCTAGCCAGTTGTTCTCCCGCAAGGTGAATTGGATCTTCTCAGAAGTGGGTGCTTCCATCTTGCCTCTGAGATCTGCAACTATCAGCCATTGTAGATCTCCTCCTATGTGATCGTTGAGTTGGGCCCCGAAGAATTCCGGATGCGGATGCTCAAGGTACTCTGCAAGTGCATCTAGATCCCTCTCAAAGATCAGGTGGCCTCCGTTGCCCAACTGGTAGAACTTGCAATACTGAACTTCTATCTATAAGAATTTAGGATGAGTAAGTTAGTGAGGTGATCAAGTGTGTCAAATTTTATGTAGGAATGTAACAATTTTTTGAGGAACATGATTTTTTTAAAGAATCAAGGGTAAGAGTGGGAATAGGTTTTCATAAATACTCACTTCTTTGTTTTGAAACTAAGTTTTTGTTCGGACGTCCATTCTAACTAGGGGCTCCTATGGTCAGGATGGCTCTGATACCAACTTGTCAACACCCGGATTTTTAATCCCAGATGCCTGTTATGCCATACATCGCAATCCCAGGATTACCATTTTTACGAGACATAGCAGATTGGATATCACAGTATATCATTCATTACAAACCATAATAAGGTCTTACAAATAAAGGATCTCATGATCTAGTCTTAATACAATCAAGCAGCGGAATAATAGGCGTAGTAGTGGGCTCCATCTTCAGGATCACAGGCAATGCTGACGATGGGAGATGATCCTAGTTGTCGTAGACTTCCTGCTGTCCATCATCCTGGTAGTCCTCCTCATAGTCTAGCCACGGGAATAGCCAGGGACAAAGCCATGAGTACTCTTTAAGTATTCGCAAACTATCACTAACAAGTAAGGTAGTTCTAATAGGAATCTGAACCTCTAGGTTTATTTGCAAAAAGCCAGGTTTATCTTAACTTAGTTTAGAAGTAAAGAAAACTGAGTTAATGTTCTAAATCACTTAAGTGGGAAACTAGTTTTCATATTCACAACCCTGTTGTGGTCAACTCAAAGTCACAATTCATTTCACAAGTCATTTTGAAAACATATGATGATGGAACAGTATGGCCGCTCCAACTGTCCATGACCGCGGACGTGGCTATTCGAATAGTTTGACACTCTGGAGAGGTGGTACACTTTCACCACAAAATCCGATACATCCGTCAGGGATAACCCTGAATCATCATACTTAGTATGCGGATAATCAATCAAAACCTTTCAATTACACACTCTAGTACATGCACCTCCCTTATGAGCTTGGCCTCCCAGCCATGGCCATCTGCCATCCTGAGCACTGCATAGGTGGACAATTCACACTCACGAGGTAGCGTCAGCTCAAACCTATTCCGTGAGGGAACCCATACTAATGCATATAAACTTCCGGCTAAGCCCTACCCAATTCAGGTATTGTGGTTGTACCGTAAAATTGGAAGGTATCGCATCCGAACCCAACCATCAGTTTTTATAGAAGGGCTAAAGCTCATGCCTCAACATTTTTATCATCAAATCCTTTGGTGTTTCTCAACACATGTCAAAACATCTCAATAGAATGAATCATCATTCCAAGGTTTTAATAATCATTTTCACCAAGTATTCCCATCTAAAGTGATCTATTTTTATGCTTAGCACTAGCCACTAAGGTTAAGAGTGTTCACTAATGAGGGGTGCTAATCTTCAATCTCATGCCATAGAATGACATATACGTATATGCCTAGTTTTATACTCTTTATGCTCTCTATTCTGTTTCTCTAAATACTCATAAAGCACTAACTAAAAGTAAAGAACTTTGGTAAAGTAAAAGAGTAAAGCTTGCAAATAAAACTTGGGATTGGTATAAATCAAAGGTATATACCAAAGCATGTCTAATGCATCTTGCTTAGGTTAATACTTGCAAGTGTTAGCTTGCAAGGGTCTAGCTTGCTTAGTAATGATGGCTTGCCTTGATTGGTGTAGTGATTGAAGTTTTCTTCGTCTTTTGCTTGGTAGTACTCCTCCTCCTCGTATCCTTGGTCGGTACTATCGTCTATACAGGAATACGGGATAAACAATCACCAAACAATACTTAACTAAGTCTATTTAGCACATTAAGGTTCACACTTGATGATCTAGCATCATCACAATCATCACATGGATTAAAGACTTAATCTTATTTATCTTATTTTAGAAAAGTAATTTCTACTCATTGAAATTAATTAAGATTTAATATTCTTCAAATAGAATATGGGATCATGTGGATACATGTCATCACCACATATTCTAATACATGGGAATGTGATTTAAAGTGTTGGTCATATTTTATAAAGTTTAAGATTATTATTTAATAGATTTAAAGTGACTAGAAATGCCCTAATAGCATTCTTTTGGAACTAGTCCAATGTCACTGCATGCAAACCTAAATGTTTTTACATATTCAGATAGATCTTATCAAATGTGAATTTTGAGAGTTGGAATCAACTCAAAAGCATTTATGGTTGATTTTTGAAAAAACATTGAAGTTGGAAAAGTCTCTGTCTTGTTATTTTTACTATAGATTATCTCTAACTCCAAATGATTTAAATCCAATGGGCTTGGATAGATAATTTAAATACCTTTCTAACAAAATTTGAATCATGCAATTTGGTTCAGTGAAACTCTCTGAATTGATTTTTGAATCTAGGTACAGAATAGGGTTTTAACTAAATTGGAAAATCAACATTTGAATCTCCAGGCCTACACGGGAAACTTAAACGGGCCGGCCCAACTGCACTACACAGCGCAGCGAGCTGCTGATAGATGGGGTCCACCAGTCAGCGACTCATCTAACGTGAAACGGTATCGGCGAATTTAGACCGTGCGATCTAATTCTAATCTAACGGCCGAGAGTCATCGTCGACGACGAACTGCTCCAGCGAGAAATTAACCTAACGCGGCGGTGGAGGTCTAGCTAGGCTCACCTGGACTCCAGCTAGGGTCGGCGACATGGGCGATCGACGTGGTAGACGAGGACGGTTCGAGGCGCGGTCACGGCAGGTCTTGGGGTGGTCGAAATCGACGACACCCTTCTCCTCCAGCAGCGACGGGCTCCGGCCAAATTTCGGCGAGAGAGAGCTCGCGTTGCTCCGGGGAAGGGTGAGGGAGGATCAAAGAGGACTTGGGAGTGTTGGGGTGTGGAGAATGGAGGCGGGGGAGGTCTCCATTTATACTACGGCGAGGGGACCGAACGGTGTGGGCGCGGGCTCGTCGGTGATGACATGTAACGTCCCAACATTAGAGCTTAGAAATAAGCTGAACACAGGTGTGTGCATTGCATTCATGCATAGAAAATCTAGATA
Organism: Avena eriantha; assembly: GCA_910589775.1. NCBI lineage: Eukaryota > Viridiplantae > Streptophyta > Magnoliopsida > Poales > Poaceae > Avena > Avena eriantha. Next base: position 61,684,833 of record OU342746.1, read on the forward strand.
ATTTTCGCGCTTTTAAATAAAATTTGTCAAAGTGATTAAAGCTTCTCTTAACTTGGTGGAACTGAAGTAGATCATCAAGTTGACTGTGATAAGTTTCAATATGACCTTTACTAAAACCTTATCTTTGGGTAATATAATTTGATCTGAGGGTAGATAAAATATAGTAAAACTAAGTCACAACACACTACTTAATAAGGAGTACATGATCTTCTAGAGATCATTACATGGTATTCCATACCACAACTCAAGGATGAATACTTAATATTCTAAAGATGATATTAAGATATTACCTACCATAAACTCTGTATACCAAGTTAAGTATATAACTTAAGTAAAAGAAACTCTATAACTAAATATTGAAACACTTGTTTGCCATCGTTACTCTTACCATAAGTATTATGGTAGTTCTTAAACATTAACTCTTGTCACATATAGAGTAGAAAGGAAGTCAAGCCAAGACCATCCAGCATATACTCTTAATATGATATTAAGATTCCTATTTAACCAAGTCCTAGTGTCAATGGATCATCACTATTAAGTGATCAATTCTTGACCTAGCACTCATTGACTAATAGCCTTCGACCTATCGTGTTGCCCTTCCAAATATCTTAAGTAAGTTAATCTGAAGAAATAACTAGATATGGTTGAGTGTACCATCATCAATGGAATGTGATCCTTAGTGGAGATCAAACCATTTGATGTTGGAGGAGTTAACTCACTCATGAGTTAACTAGAAGCAGTACCTAAATTCAAGGGTTGAGCTAGTAATTGAGGAGCTATGAGAAAGCTAGTAGTACTAGTACATTAGATCACAATCTTGTTAGGACAAGTGGATATAGACTTAGAATAAGCTTGCTTAACAAGATAAGTCTATAGAGAGACTAATACAAGTTTACTACTTAGTTGAGTATAGATCTTGATCAAACAATTAGAAGCCTAAGCTTTGTATGGTCAAAGGATGGTGGTCATTATTCTCAAGTCACTTGAGAATAGATGATTAGATGTTGAAGAAGAGTTATGAATATACCAATTTAGGCAAGTCCTAGTAAGCTGAATCATCTAGCTTGATCATTAGAAGTCAAGCTAGAGTATGATGAAGTATTTGATGAGTTGTATGGAGTAGTTGGAGGCATGGTAGCTTAACCAAGTTAATATAAGGACAACTGGTATTATGGGAGTAGTACTATACCTATTTCAATGGATTGATATCCTTTGTATGTATAGTAAGGATTGTAGTCTTGCAAACCTTAGAAGTAGTTGCAAGATGAAGTTAAGGAAGTTAATAGATGGAGTTAGCAGTAGCTACATTGATAGGTGCATGAATGGTAGTTAATTACGAGGAGTTATATGCAAGGAGTAACAATGGAGTAATGTTGAAGTGGCATGACCATGTGATGGATATGGTGGAGTCATATGATTGTCTTATTCAGGAAGATGTGATCTTTGTGAATAAGATAAGAGAGGTATATCGAGTATATTTAGGAAAGGAATTTCTTATCTAAAGATAACTTGGGGAGGTATTAAGGTAAGGATTCTTTAGAAGCCTTAACCAAGAATATATCAAGCCATGACAAGACCCATGTCTACTCTATTATTCAATACCCTAGAATCAAATGGATAGTGAAACCATTTCCTATTCCTAGGTAACTGTTGAACAATACCTCTTGGACAACTAAAGTTTCCAAGAGGTAATTAGAGAACCAGGTGAGTGTTTGAGAAGCCTTGTCTACCTGATTGTCTTAAACCCTAATAAAGACCTAGTCTCTTATACCATCAAGATCACTTAAGTGAAGCAATTCTACCATCTTACTCTATGTTGAGATGTCAAACCTACTCATAGGTTTAGAAGTAGTATTCCTAAACCTTGATCCTTATCCATGTTCATAATAGGATATGAGTCTATTAAAAACCTTCCTAAAACTCAGGGCAGTTATTTGGAAATGAACAATTACATTAGTGATTGCTATTCATGCTTCTAGACTTCACCAAGGTTATCCATGGTAATCCTAAACACTATAAATCAAGGGGGGATTTGAATAAGAGAAATCCCCAAATAGGGAGAACCATGAAACTTAAATCACTCTATCATAAATCACAAGGATTAAAATCTTATAATATATATATAATTCCTTTATGAGGTAGGTATTAATAAGGTTGTGTACACATAATCATCCATCTTAAACCATTACCACTACATTCTTTTTGTGAAAGTAAAAATCCTTTTAAAAGGATCTTATTATAAAGGGTAAATCTCTAAAACCCTAATTCTTACTTATATTTTCTAATATAAATAATCCTTTATATAGTTATGAATAGTGAAAATACTAGAAAGGAGTGCAAACTCAACTAGTTACATTAAACACGTCAAACCCTTGTTGATGCAACGAGTGTTGAATATTTGAAACATTAAAATGAATATTCCAAAACAGAAATGAAAAAAGAAAAAGAAAAGGAAATAGAGCTGTCAGCGGAACCGGCCCACGATCCACTTGCTCTCTCGCCTAGCTGTCGCCACGTGCGCCCTCTGAAATTCCTCGCTCGCTCCGCTACGGCCCGACAATAGCCCGACCCAAATACCGGTTCGGTCATCTGTCACGCCGTCGTCATCCTCACGCAAGGAAGCTGCTGCGTGGCAGCTCCGCCGTTGTTGATCCTCCGCCGCGCTGCGATGCGCGCCGCCGCATTTGGCCTCGAGGATGAGACCGCCACACTCTCCTCTATCCGCTCATCCTCATTTCTCCTCCTCTCGCACTCACTCCCTCTCTTACCCTCTCCACCAAAGGAACCCGAAACCTAGCTGGCCGGAGCCAACCACCGTTGTCGGTAGAGGTCGTCCCAGAGACCATGGAGTAGTCCGGAAGAAGCGCCATGATCTGAAGATCCTCTGGGCGGAACACAACAACAAGGGGAGCTCGGTGGAAGGAGAATTTCATCGATCCCTTTCGTCAGTTGTTGCCAGAGTTCATGGCCATTGGCGCGTATTGGGGCACCATCCTCATCGTTGACCACCGGAATAGCCTCAGGGTTAGCTACTGGTCCTCACGGACCTATTCAATCCTTCTCTCTCGCCGTGAATCACCGTACCATCGTATGCCCGACAACGCCGACGGTGTCCGTCGTCGGTAACCGCTCTCCGGTGACCATTCCAGAGCGGCGCCGCCACTAACTGGTTCGCTGCGACGTCCTCTCTTCAACCAGCCTTAGCCCACCCCCGCGAGCGCTGTAGATCGACGAGTCCGTCCTCAACTGGGAGGGAGATCCCCATTCATGACGTCACCCTGACATCATGTGATTTCATATATATATAGTTTTTCTTTTTAGTAATCATTTTCTATAATAAATGAATCCCTGGAAATGACATGGCATAGGTCCCACTAGTCAGTGGCTCTAGAGTAGAACAAGTTAGGTATAAAAAGTCTTTGTCCCGCATGGCAGATGACGTGGCCTATGGCCCATCTGTCTGTTACTGCGTCTAGGTTTAGTGCTAGTATAAAAAGTATTATCTGTTTAGTAAATAGATAGAACCAAATAAGTTTAATATAAATATAATTTCAGAAATTTAATAAAAGGATTAAATCTTGTTAATTCTATATCTTTTGTTTCATAATTCGAGAAAATGTATATTATATATCAAAATGCTTAGAAAAATAAAATCTATAATTTAACTTTATTATAAAATATTATTGTGCTAACTATTTCAATAATTATTTTTTAATAAAGATTTTATAAGTAATAATATTTTGAAAATTAATATTTTAATATTGGTAAATAAGAAAAATATAAGTAATATACCAAAATTCTTAGAAAAACAAAATCTACATCTACAAACTTGTTTCAATTATTTTCGTATCACTTAAATAATATTTATTATTTATTTAGTATTTATAAGTGATAAAACTTGTAAAAATCATATCTTACTATTTAAAAATCACAAAAATACCTAAAATATACCAAATTGATCATAAAAATATAATCTATACTTTAAAAATATCACCTTTCGTAATTGAGGTTAAATAAAAGGTAAAGGTCTAATAAATCTTATTTTAACTTTTTTATTTTATTTTAATTCTTTAAAAATATATAAACCAATACTATAACCTTTAACATTATTTATTTAAAGTTTAAAAATGTAATAACAAGTTCAATTGATGTTTAATTGAAGTAACATAAGTCTAACCATTCTAAGTTGTATTTACTTAAAGTACGATTCAGAGTGAAGTAAATCTTACTCTCCAAAAATAGTTTATCAATTATAAAATCATCAAGATTTGAATACTAATTCTTTTACAAGTTTGGGAATCCACTCTAAACGCTAAGAAAAGTTTGTAAGTGTTTAACATGATGCCATTTCCATGTTCATAGAAATGAGTATTAATTCTATAATAAGTAAGTGATTCTATCCACTTATAAAATCAAGAAAACACCACTTCTATCAATGCATAATACTTTTGTTTCACTTTCATGGAGTGTTAAAAGTCTCCATTTACTAGTAGAATAGCTACTCAACAATACTAGTTGTTTTCTACTTTAGTACTTATAATTATTAAGAAAACCTTAAAGTGTTAACTTTAAGTTTAAATACTTTTTACTTCATAAAGTAATGTTTTCCTCAAGAGTTATTCTTTTAAGAAACATTAAAAGTAATCCTTGAACACTTCTCTAAAAGCTTTAATTAAATCTTAACCTTGTTTAAGAAATATTCTAGATACCATGATTCATTTAAGTGCTTCAGTATTGCATATTACTTATTGTATCTACATATTGTTTCACACACTCTCACAAGCCTTAATAAGAAGCACAAGTGTGCATCTGTTATAATAGTGCAACACATTCTAAAGAACTCATTTCCAGTTTCCAAACCCTAGATTGGATACGACTATTCCGGGGATTCGCGTTTCTCAAATTGCATTACATTAATTATGCATCGTTGCATCTTGCTTTTTTTAAACATTAGTCCTTACCGGACCAATGATGCTGTTTACAGAATTTGGATCTTCTATTGTCTTGAAGACCGTGAGTGCATAATCTTGCAATCACAAAAGGCAAGTTCACAACTTGCTCATCTCCTTTGATTATTTTCTATCAAATGATTGTAACTCAAATGTTGTCATCACCTACATTTCAAAAGGTCAGAAAACACTATTTTCATAATAATATAATTATGGATTATTTACCAAATGGTAATACTATATTGATACAGTTCCAGTGGTAAAGGAATATAATATCTAGGACTTAACAACCAATGTCGCCAGTGATTCTAGCGCCGTATATTACGTGTTAACCATAAGTCTTGGAATGGGACGGGAAAGTCAGCTGTATCTTCTCCCTTTTGTATGGATTGATGACCTTATCGTGAGGCTATTTATTTCTCGTGGAGTTCCAGAGAATCTAGCACATGGGTGGGACCCCTTAGTTCCCCACGAGCTAGGTGTCTAGATTATCTGTGCATCTCTGACTGGGTCTGAGTTCACCATAGTTGATGGTGACCGCTAGACAGAGCTGCGCACGGAGTCTCCGAGAGGCTACGCAAAGAGTAACCGTGGTAGTTGTCTCGGGGGATCGTGTCTCATACAGGGTCGCGGAGAGGGCAGCGATTGGCTTGGATCTTAGACTTGGCCCCACATCATGGAATTGTGGACGGGAAAATACGTCCGGTTGTGCAACAAAGCTAAGGTCTCTTGTGGGAAAAGTGACACACCTCTGCAGAGTGTAAGAATTGTGACATGTTACTCCCGGTTCCGGGAAGGAGCTACGAACGCGGTAGGAAAGGAACCCCACGAAGGTTCTGGTCAACCCGTGAAGACTGTTGGACATAGTTTTCAGAATAAAAGCAACTTTTGAAGAAATGTTTACGAAAACCTGCATTGTCTACGACCTATGGTCTGTGGCTGTAGAGATAGTGCATCATACACTCCTTTTTAGTGAACTTGCTGAGTACGCTCGTACTCAACCGTACCTTCTTAACCCTTGCTAGGTTCTAAGCCGTTGAAGACGACGTCAACATCAATGTCTGCTCAAGAAACCATCATCGACAACTCAAGTTCTTCAAAAGAGTCAATGAATTCCAAATATACGTCAACCGAAGCGAAGACTAAGTTCTTAAGTAGATAGAAGTAGATTCTCTAGCCATAAAACCTACTTCTGTAGAGCATCGCAATAGCAGCAATGGCAAGCCAAATAGTATATATATACTAGTCGTATTTACTAGATAGTTCTAAGTTATTACTTCTGGTTCTTCTTTGTAAGAAGTTTCTGAAAGGACACATATGTCGCCTAGAGGGGGGCGGGTGAATAGGCGGTTTAAAACTTTTACGAGATGTGATGAACAAAGGCGGAATAAAACTAGCGTTTACTTTGTCAAGCACAAAACCTATATATATACTATGGTTCACTAATACGTCCATTTTGCATCACTGTTCTATGTCTTAATTCACTATTATTCATTGATATATTTCATATTGAGAGGTGATACTTATGTTATTTTATCTATTTCTGCATGGTTGATGACTTTTGGAGCATGGACCGCTGCAGTCAGGATTCTGATGGAAAATGTGCTGTTTTGAGGAAAAATTCGCGAAGATCAGAAAATTCGGGAAAATATACGGAAAATTCTATTTTTCCAGAAGACTAAGGATGCCAGAAGATGGAGTGGAGATGGGCCACGGGGGGCCACACCACCCCATGGCGCGGGCAGCCCTAGGCCGCGCCTGGAGGTGGTGTGGCCACCCTGGCCCACTCCAGCCTCTCCCCTCTGACGTATATCATCCTTCTAAAACCCTAAGACTCGGGGAGGGACCACAGAAAGATTCCGCCGCCTCTGCGGGGCGAAAAACACCGAGAGAGAAAGATCTCTCCGGCAGACAGATTTCTGCCAGGGGAATTCCTTCTCGAAGAGGGGAGATCATCGCCATCAACACCACCATCAAGCTGGACTTCATCGGGATCATCATCTTCATCATCACCACCATCAGCACCCTCATCACCATCTCCATATTGCTGTAACAATTGTGTTGAATCTTGCATTAGTTCATAGGGGAAACTTTCCCGGTGTTGATTACTCTTTGTAGTTGATGCTATTGAGTGAACTGTTGAATTATTGTTTATGTTCAAATTGTTATACATCATTATTCCATCTCTGATCATGATCCATATGATGTCTTGTGAGTAGTTCATTTTGTTCTTGAGGACATGGGAGAAGTCTTGTTATTAGTAGTGGAGCTGTGTTGAGAAAGATTCAATAGATTGTTATTTAAGTTGTGGTGTACTTCTTCTAGTGGTGTCATGTGAACGTCGACTACATGACACTTCACCTATATCGGCCTAGGGGAATGCATTGTGTATTTGGCTACTAATCGTGGGGGTTGCCGGAGTGACAGAAACCTGAACCCTCGTTAGGAAACCATTGCACAAGGGACGTAAGGGTCTTAGAGTTTAAAGTTGTGGTTAGGTTTATACCTTAATTACTTTCTTGTACTTACGGATGTTTGCAAGGGGTATAATCACAAGTATGTATTCGTCTTGGATGGGGCGGTACATTAGCATAGGTTCACCCACACAACACTTAGCAAGCTAGAGAAGATTAATCAGCTATATGAAACGAAAGCACTTGACAGTCTTCCCATGTGTCCTCGAGAACGTTTGGTCATCTTAAGTAATACAACCGGCTTGTCCTTTGCTGCATAAAGGATTGGACCACTTGCTGCATTTATTCCTACCATCTTTTATTTACGCGTACTTTGTTTACTTGCTTTATTGAAAACCCCGAAAAATCCGTTTGCTAAGTATTTGCAGATAATTCCTGATCCATACCACTAGCCAGCACCTTCTGCTCCTCGTTGGGTTCGACACTCTTACTTATCGAAAATACTGCGATACACCCCCTATACTTGTGGGTCATTAAGACTATTTTCTGGCGCCGTTGCCGGGGAGTGAAGCGCTATTGGAGAGTGGAACTGGTAAAGGAAACTTCTACTGTGAGTATTGTTTACTTTTGTTAGTTGCTTTATTTTCGTTATGGATAATTCGCTGAGTTTCTTATTTGGTAATGCTACTACCACTACTAAGGTAGTAGATAAGCCACCACCTGCTTAGAATGATGTTTTCAAAATACCTACAAGAATTATTGATCGTGTTATGGATAATTACTATGTTGGGGATGGAACTGTCCATCCCGGTGATCATTTGCTCTTTATACACGAATAATGCGGGTTGTTCAAGTGTGCAGGTATTACTACATATCAAGTTGAGAAGTAGTTATTATCATTATCACTAAAAGGAAGAGCTGAGGAATGGTATAAGCTGCTGAAGTATGGTCAATCTCTGGAATAGGAGGAAATAGTGCCTCTCTTTTATTCAAAGTTTTATCCTCCGAGTGAGATTCATAAAGATCGGAATCAGATATACAACTTTTGGCCTCTTGATGGAGAGAGTACAGCTCAAGCTTGGGGAGATTGAAGTTACTAATGCTCAAATGTCCCATTCATGAGCTCCCCAACAATATTATTATCAACAACTTTTATGCAAGGCTTCCTCTACATGATAAGGATTTATTGGATGCTTCTTGCGCTGGATCATTCACTCGCATGAAAGAAGAAGCTAAATGGGATCTTCTGGACCGTATTCAAGATAATGTTGAAGCTTGGGAGAATGACAAAGGTAGAAAGTCAGGTATAAATTATGATTATGAATGCATTGAATCTTTTATGGGAACTGATGACTTTCAAAATATTAAAAATGCTTATGGTCTAGACTCTCAAGCTATAGCTTCTTATTTTAAGGCTTTTGCTTCCTGCATTGAAGTGCCTAAATAGAAGTGGAATAAGTATCATGAACCTTATAAAGATATTGCTAAGAGTGTTCCTGCAAGAAATACTGAAGTTTATACTGCTAATCATGTTTTACCTGAACCTTATATTGAGAAAATGCCTTTTCTAGTTAAGGTAAAGAAACATTCTATGATAGCTAGTATGGTTAATGAAAGTACAAATAAAGCTGTTGAACCTGATAAAAAAATGGTTGATGAACCTATAATAGCAAATGTAAAAGACTTTGTCACCAAGTATGAGAAAGAGGGACACCCTATCCTTTGTAATGATACATCTAATATTGTTTCACAAAGTAGTGTTATGAGAGCTAGTATTCCTGTGTTTTCTGTTAGAATAAGTGATCATTTCTATGATGGTCCTTGTGATAGCTATATTGTTAAGTTTATGCATGATACTGAGAGCTACTATGATAGAGGTAAAAGTGTTCTTATGTATCTCAATAATATCAAGTTTTCTCGTTTTATGCTGAAAGTTTTTATGTTGCACTTGTTTTGCCTTCTTATGCAAGAAGCCTTTGGTTTCAACAACTTGTTTGTTTACAAAATTCCCTTGCATGGGAAGTGGGTTAGACTTAAATGTGTGTGTTTTTTCTTCTTAATGCTCTCTTTCGCTTCAATTTATATCCCTATGCGAGCATCTTCAAAATTATTATGCCCATCTTAATGGCTATAAAGAAAGAGCTTTATGGGAGACAACCCAATTTGTTTTTGCTTTCAGTTTGTTTTTGTTTCTTTGAGTCTTGGAGGTTATTACTTCGGTAATAACCGCTCCTTATTCGTTTCTGTTTGGTTTTTGTGTCAAGATCAACCTCTAATGAGAGAGAAGTAATATTTGGGGAAGTTGTTGTCCCGAAACAGATTTTTTTTTTGCTTCACCGTAAAAATTCGTGAGAGATCTCTGTATGTCGGATTGAGCTGTGATTTTTTGTGCTTCTGACCCAGGTTGTTATTTAACTTTCGTTAGTTTTGCACTTTTTGATTTGAGCAACAGAAGATTTTCGAAAAAATTGATCTTTACCTGCTGCCCTGTTTTGCCAGATTTTGCCACTTTTGCATTTGCTTCTTTATTCGATTTCCTTTTTGAATTCTTTTTGGGTTTTCAGAAGGAGTTGCTACAGTGGCTTATGTTTTGATGGTTTTCAGTTGAAGTTGGACTCAAAAGGTTTTATCACTTCACTTATACTAATGTTGCTAATGAGAACAGTGTGAAGTTTTGTGTGAAAGAAATTTCCACGTAGTGGAGATAATGGTGTAATAAGGAAGAGAAGGGTTTTATGACTCAAGTAATAAGTGTATGAAGATGAAGATATCGATGATATTCAAGAGATGACTCCGGAAGAATCTACTAGATACCAAATTCATAGACCTGCAGAGTCTGTTTTCAAATAGGTAACAGTTCCGGTAAGAAAAGTTCCCCAAAAATACTATCCAACTATATTTTTGCAGTTTTTAGTCAATAAGGAAAGATACGAAGCGAAAAAAAGGGACGGAAACGGAGCCATGGTGGCTCACACCACCCTGTGGCGCGGGCCCACCCCTGGCCGCGCCACCAGGTGGTGAGTCCACCCCGGACTCCGCCTCCGACTCGTTTTCGCCCAGTACCTTCCTTTTGTTATGAAACTTCATAATATATAACCCCCCGGATCTTCCGAGGTTCGTATATCATGCTTTCGTCGTGTTTTCGTTTCGATCTGTTTCTGCCAGGACATACTCTTTGAAGGCTTAGAAGCACAATGGTGTCCGCCAAGGATAAAGGGAAGGAGCCCATGGAGGAAGACCTCCGAGACCCCAAGCAAGGGCTGGTACCTTTAGTCACTTGCCCTGCATCAACGGAAGCCCTACGAGTCACTAAAGAATTCTGCGATAAGTATCGAGACTTGAAGAGAAAGGTGGACATGCTTCAATGGGAGAATGATAGGCTTCGTAGGATGCTGGAAGATTTCCTCACGTCAACTAAGAGTATGATACCACCACCACCAAAGGAGTAATTCGTCATCAGGTTTGGCATCCCCTTGGTTTGTTCCAAGCTTAGGGGAGTGCCGCGGTATCATATCACTATCCTCTATCTTTTTACCTTATTAGTAGAGTCATATCATGAATAGAGGAATTATTATGTAGTATGGTTTGCATTATAGAAGTGTCCCCTCTATCGTCAGATATGTATCCCTTGGTGTGAGTTTCTGTTATGGAGTATTAATGAGAAGTTCTATCATTCACTCTTTTGCATAGCTTATATTAGTTTTCAATTCGTGGTTATATTATTGATCTTGTTGTTAGTATTGGTATCACTTTGGGATCATTGAGTTAATTTAGTTGGTTTTAGCAAACCTGGCTCAGTCAGTAGCACACTATTTTTGAAAGTTGAATGAAAAATATAAAGGTACTCTAAAGAAAAATTATTTCACCATCTTTCTTTCTTGATTTGCTCATAAGTCTAGTATTCTCTAGTTAAGATCTTTTGTGCTTCCAAGGAAGATTTTATGTTTGTTTTTATCACTTGTATGTATGTTTGTTTCCTTCAACTCTTATACTTGCTACCCAGCCTTGCCAGCCAAAAACATGCACCGAGAGGATTTCTTCTCGTGCATCCACTCCTTTAAACCAAAACCTTTGCCATTTGCGTCCACCATATCTACCTAGTAGCATTATTGCTATTCCAAGTAAATTCTTGTTTTATCTACCTCCCAAATTAAACTTGTTATGTGAAAATTAGTGATTAAAGCTCTCACGAACTTGATGGCACACTTTACTTTCTTGCACTTAATAAACTTGAACCATTGTGCTCACCTATGTTGCGTATATGCTTGCGCTTTGTAAGTTGTGGATTAGCAGAACCATGCTGTCATGGGGAACGCTTTCAACATTGCACTGGTACTTTGTACCAAGTTGATATCATGTTCTTTCGTCTATGGATGTCGTCAGTGTGAAATGAAAGGGGAGCTTGTAAGTCCATGGAGTTATGCATATGTGTTAGAGAAACGCCTGGCCGCTGGTCTAATCCATGCTGACATGGTGGAAACCTGCAGCGTAACCATAACGAGTATCTATGAAGCATTCTTCTTATAAAAAAAGAGTCCGATATTGAGAAAAAAGAGAAAAAGAAAAAAAGGAGATATTATGAAAAGAGGAAAGAGAGAAAAAGCACCATATTCCCATGGTAAATAAGAAGATTGTTGAGATGCTTGTTGTTTGCTTGCCTTGTCATTTTGATATGGGGATTCTTCCGTATCATCGGGCAAGGGGTACCCCGTTGGCGGTTCTCTATGATACACATATGCTTACAATGACAAGAACTTACCGGTGACTAAACTTGAGTAGCATGAGGAGCGGCCCTCATATTCAAGGGACATGAGATTCTCAACTTATAACTTGTCAATGCATATCCTCATTTTTGATCACTTTAACCTTAATCACCTAAAGATGCCTATGATAGGGGCAATGAGAGCTAAAGATAGTAAGTATCATAATTTTTGGGAGCTCTTTATGAGACTTGCAATCCCTGCTTCCCTCTGTGAAGGGCCCTTCTTTCACTTTGTAGTTGAGTCAGTAAACCTATTCCCTTCTATCTCATCAAGTATTTTGAGTTGATGTGTTTCATTCATTCATATGATGATTTACTCAATCATGTTTCTTATGTTCCTTGCTTTGCACATTGCTCTTATCTTGATGTTTACTACTTTGAAAGCTATCTTTGAAAACCAGCTATTTGTGAACTCCAACAAATTATCAACTATTCTTTGACCAAGAGCTAAGTTTGCCATTACCAATTATGATTCACTTTATGTATCTTTATTGTGTTTCCTTTACTTATTGCAAGTTGAGTTATATAATAGTGAGTTATCTTCTATTATGATCTATGCATTTGATGGATGTGATGCTTCTTGTCCGTATTCTTTTATCGACTCTTCACTCCATAAACCTGAGGCCATGTTTATTGAGCTCAGTTTCGCTTGAGGACAAGCGAAGTCTAAGCTCGGGGGGAGTTGATACGTCCATTTTGCATCACTATTCTATGTCTTAATTCATTATTATTCATTGATATATTTCATATTGAGAGGTGATACTTATGTTATTTCATCTATTTTTGCATGGTTGATGACTTTTCGAGCATGGACCGCTGTAGTCAGGATTCTGATGGAAAATGTGCTATTTGGAGGCAAAATTCGCGAAGATCAGAAAATTCGGGAAAATATACGGAAAATACTATTTTTCTAGAAGACTAAGGATGCCAGAAGATGGAGTGGAGATTGGCCACAGGGGGCCCACACCACCCCATGGCACGGGCAGCCCTAGGCCACGCCTAGAGGTGGTGTGGACACCCTGGCCCACTCTAGCCTCTCCCCTCTGGCGTATATCATCCTCCCGAAACCCTAAGACTCGGGGAGGGACCACAAAAAGGTTCCGCCGCCTCTGCGGGGTGCAAAACACCGAGAGAGAAAGATCTCTCCGGCAGACAGTTTCTGCCAGGGGAATTCCTTCCTGGAGAGGGGAGATCGTCGCCATCAACACCACCATCAAGCTGGACTTCATTGGGATCATCATCATCATCACCACCATCATCATCATCACACATCAACACCCTCATCACCATCTCCATATTGTTGTAACAATTGTGTTGAATCTTGCATTAGTTCATAGGGGAAACTTTCCCGGTGTTGATTACTCTTTGTAGTTGATGCTATTGAGTGAACCGTTGAATTATTGTTTATGTTCAGATTGTTATACATCATTATTCCATCTCTGATCATGTTCCATATGATGTCTTGTGAGTAGTTCGTTTTGTTCTTGAGGACATGTGAGAAGTCTTGTTGTTAGTAGTGGAGTTGTGTTGAGAAAGATTCAATAGATTGTTATTTAAGTTCGGGTGTACTTCTTCTAGTGGTGTCATGTGAACGTCGACTACATGACACTTCACCTATATGGGCCTAGGAGAATGCATTGTATATTTGGCTACTAATCGTAGGGGTTGCCGGAGTGACAGAAACCTGAACCCTCGTTAGGAAACCATTGCACAAGGGACGTAAGGGTCTTAGAGTTTAAAGTTGTGGTTAGGTTTCTACCTTAATTACTTTCTTGTACTTACGGATGTTTGCAAGGGGTATAATCACAAGTATGTATTAGTCTTGGATGGGACGGTACATTAGCACAGGTTCACCCACACAACACTTAGCAAGCTATATGAAGTGAAAGCACTTGACGGTCTTCCCATGTGTCCTCGAGAACGTTTGGTCATCTTAAGTAATACAACCGGCTTGTCCTTTGCTGCATAAAGGATTAGGCCACTTGCTGCATTTATTCCTACTGTCTTTTATTTACGCGTACTTTGTTTACTTGCTTTATTGAAAACCCCTAAAAATCCGTTTGCTAAGTATTTACATAGAATTCCTGATCCATAACACTAGCCAGCACCTTCTGCTCCTCGTTGGGTTCGACACTCTTACTTATCAAAAATACTGCGATACACCCCCTATACTTGTGGGTCATCATTCACCTATGTGCACCAACAACTTATGCAAAGCAAGACAAGCAACTATGTGATAGAAAGATATAGACTTCAAGCACGAAAGGCTATCACAAAGTAAGGTGCATAAGAAAGAGCTCGGGTATAGAGATAACCGAGGCACGCGAAGACGACGATGTTTTACCGAGTTCCTCCCACCATGGAGTACGTCTCATTTGGAGAGGGGGTGGTTTCAAACCACCAACACCACAAAAGGCATCGCTTGTTCTCCTATGAATCTCACCCAACGGGTGGATCCACACTTCCACTATCGGTGCACTTGTCGGTGGTAATCTGTAACCTCTCACAAGGTTGGGGCACTTCTCCACAACTCAATTGGAGGCTCCCAACAAACAAGTTTGGGGAAAGCTCCACAACTTAATTGGAGGCCCCAAGTAATCCAGAAACCTGCAAAACCACCAAACCGTCTAGGGTTCCAAGAACCCAAGAGTAAAAAGCTTCTCACCTTTCACCCAATCGAATCCTCACCGAGAACTCAAACCGATGCACCAAATGTAATGGCAAGAATACACGAAGTGCTCAAGTCCTTCTCTCCCAAATTCCACCAAAGCTACAAAATCTTATGGGGAAATAAGAGAGGAAGAACAATGGAGGAAATCCACAAAAGACTCCAAGATCTAGATCCCAAGATGTTCCCCTCACTTAGAGGAGAGATTGATTGGTGGGGTTGTAGATCTAGATCTCCTCTTTCAAATCCCTCAAGAATATGCAAGAATCAATGAAGAGATTGAGGGATAGCAAGCTCAAGAAGGTCAGCAATGGAGGGGAGAACTTGCAAGGAAGGTTAGGGAACCATTGGGGAAGAAGGGCCCCTTAAATAGGTCCCTAGAAATCCAACCGTTAGGTCAAGGAATCGCCCGGTCCGAAGTCTCCGGACTGGGACCGGAGTCTCCGGTGTACCCATGTCAAACGGGGTCAAACTGGGGGACAATCTGTACGCGGTCCAGAGATAGACGAGAGATTTAGTCTGGAGTCTCCGGTCTTACAAAAACTGGCAGAAAGACCATGGAGTAGTCCGGAAGAAGCGCCATGATCTAAAGATCCTCTAGGCGGAACACAACAACAAGGGGAGCTCAGTGGAAGGAGAATTTCATCTATCCCTTTCGTCGGTTGTCGCCGGAGTTCATGGCCATTGGCGCGTATAGGGGCACCATCCTCATCGTTGACCACCGCAATAGCCTCAGGGTGAGCTACTGGTCCTCACAGACCTATTCAATCCTTCTCTCTCGCCGTGAATCACCGTACCATCGTATGCCCGACACCTCCGCCGCTGTCCATCGTCGGTGACCGCTCTCCGGTGACCATTCCAGAGTAGCGCCGCCACTAACTGGTTCGTCACGACGTCCTCTCTTCAACCAACCTTAGCCCACCCCCATGCGCGCTGTAGATCGACGAGCACCCTGACATCATGTGATGTCATATATATAGTTTTGCTTTTTAGTAATCATTTTTTATAATAAATAAATCCCTGGAAATGACATGGCAATGGTCCCACTAGTCAGTGGCTCTAGAGTAGAACAAGTTAGGTATAAAAAGTCTTCGTCCCGCATGGCAGATGACGTGGCCTATGGCCCATCTATCTATTACTGCGGCTAGGTTTAGTGCTAGTATAAAAAGTATTATCTGTTTAGTAAATAGATAACACCAAATAAGTTTAATATAAATATAATTCCATAAATTTAATAAAAGGATTAAATCTTATTAATTCTATATCTTTTGTTTCATAATTCAGAAAAATGTATATTATATATCAAAATGCTTAGAAAAATAAAATATACAATTTAACTTTATTATAAAATATTATTGTGCTAACTATTTCAATAATTATTATTTAATAAAGATTTTATAGGTAATAATACTTTGAAAATTAATATTTTAATATTAGTAAATAAGAAAAATATAAGTAATATACCAAAATTCTTAGAAAAACAAAATCTACATCTACAAACTTGTTTCAATTATTTTCGTATCACTTAACTAATATTTATTATTTATTTAGTATTTATAAAGTGATAAAACTTGTAAAAATCATATCTTGCTATTTAAAAATCACAAAAATACCTAAAATATACCAAATTGATCATATAAATATAATATATACTTTAAAAATATCACCTTTCTTAATTGAGGTTAAATAAAAGGTAAAGGTCTAATAAATCTTATTTTAACCCTTTTCTTTTATTTTAATTCTTTAAAAATATATAAACCAATACTATTACCTTTAGCATTATTTGTTTAAAGTTTAAAAATGTAATAACAAGTTCAATTGATGTTTAATTGAAGTAACATAAGTCTAACCATTCTAAGTTGTATTTACTTAAACTACCATTTAGAGTGAAGTAAATCTTACTCTCCAAAAATAGTTCATCAATTATAAAATCATCAAGATTTGAATACTAATTCTTTTACAAGTTTGGGAATCCACTCTAAAGGCTAAGGAAAGTTTGTAAGTGTTTAACATGATGCCATTTCCATGTTCATAGAAATGAGTATTAATTCTATAATAAGTAAGTGATTCTATCCACTTATAAAATCAAGAAAACACCACTTATATCAATGCATAATACTTTTGTTTCACTTTCATGGAGTGTTAAAAGTCTCCATTTATTAGTAGGATAGCTACTCAACAATACTAGTTGTTTTCTACTTTAGTACTTATAATTATTAAGAAAACCTTAAAGTGTTAACTTTAAGTTTAAATACTTTTTACTTCATAAAGTAATGTTTTCCTCAAGAGTTATTCTTTTAAGAAACATTAAAAGTAATCCTTGAACACTTCTCTAAAAGCTTTAATTAAATCTTAACCTTGTTTAAGAAAGATTCTAGATACCATGATTCATTTAAGTGCTTCAGTATTGCATATTACTTATTGTATCTACATATTGTTTCACACACTCTCACAAGCCTTAATAAGAAGCACAAGTGTGCATCTGCTATAATAGTGCAACACATTCTAAAGAACTCATTCCCAGTTTCCAAACCCTAGATTGGATACGACTATTCCGGGGATTCGCGTTTCTCAAATTGCATTACATTACTTATGCATCGTTGCATCTTGCTTTTTTTAAACATTAGTCCTTACCGGACCAATGATGCTGTTTACAGAATTTGGATCTTCTATTGTCTTGAAGACCATGAGTGCATAATCTTGCAATCACAAAAGGCAAGTTCACAACTTGCTCATCTCCTTTGATTATTTTCTATCAAATGCTTGTAACTCAAATGTTGTCATCACCTGCATTTCAAAAAGGTTAGAAAACACTATTTTCATAATAATATGATTATGGATTATTTACCAAATGGTAATAATCTATTGATACAGTTCTAGTGGTAAAGGATCATAATATCTAGGACTTAACAACCAATGTCGCCAGTGATTCTAGCGCCGTATATTATGTGTCAACCATAAGACTTGGAATGGGGCGGGAAAGTCAGCTGTATCTTCTCCCTTTCGTATGGATGGATGACCTTATCGTGAGGCTATTGATTTCTTGTGGAGTTCCAGAGAATCCAGCACATGGGTGGGACCCCTTAGTTCCCCACGAGCTAGGTGTCTCGATTATCTGTGCATCTTTGACTGGGTCTGAGTTCACCATAGTTAATGGTGACCGCCAGACAGAGCTGCGTACGGAGTCTCCGAGAGGCTACCCAAAGAGTAACCGTGGTAGTTGTCTCGGGGGATCGTGTCTCATACGGTGTCGCGGAGAGGGCGGCGATTGGCTTGGATCTTATACTAGGCCCCACATCACGGAATTGTGGATGACAAAGTACGCCCAGTTGTGCAACAAAGCTAAGGTCTCTTGTGGGAAAAGTGACGCACCTCTGCAGAGTGTAAGAATTGTGACATGTTACTCCCTGTTCCGGAAAGGAGCTACAAACGCGGCAGGAAAGGAACCCCACGAAGGTTCTGTTCAACCTGTGAAGGCTGTTGGACATAGTTTTTAGAATAAAAGCAACCTTTGAAGAAATGTTTACGAAAATCTGTATTGCCTACGACCTATGGTCTGTGGCTGTAGAGATAGTGCATCACACACTTCTTTTTAGTGAACTTGCTGAGTACGCTCGTACTCAACCGTACCTTCTTAACCCTTGCTAGGTTCTAAGCCATTGAAGACGACGTCAACATCAATGTCTACTCAAGAAACCATCATTGACAGCTCAAGTTCTTCAATAGAGTCAATGAAGTCCAAATATACGTCAACCGAAGCGAAGACTAAGTTCTTAAGTAGATAGAAGTAGATTCTCTAGCCATAAAACATACTTCTGTAGAGCATTGCAATAGCAGCAATGGCAAGCCAAATAGTATATATATACTAGTCGTAGTTACTAGATAGTTCTGAGTTATTACTTCTGGTTCTTCTTTGTAAGAAGTTTCTGAAAGGACACATATGTCGCCTAGAGGGGTGGGCGAATAGGCGGTTTAAAACTTTTACGAGATGGGCTTAACAAAAGGCGGAATAAAACTAGCGTTTACTTTGTCAAGCACAAAACCTATATATATACTATGGTTCACCTATGTGCACCAACAACTTATGCAAAGCAAGACAAGCAACTATGTGATAGAAAGATATAGACTTCAAGCACGAAGGCTATCACAAAGTAAGGTGCATAAGAAAGAGCTCGGGTATAGAGATAACCGAGGCACGCGAAGACGACGATGTTTTACCGAGTTCCTCCCAACATGGAGTACGTCTCATTTGGAGAGGGGGTGGTTTCAAACCACCAACACCACAAAAGGCATCGCTTGTTGTCCTATGAATCTCACCCAACGGGTCGATCCACACTTCCACTATCGGTGCACTTGTCGGTGGCAATCTGTAACCTCTCACAAGGTTGGGGCACTTCTCCACAACTCAATTGGAGGCTCCCAACAAACAAGTTTGGGGAAAGCTCCACAACTTAATTGGAGGCCCCAAGTAATCCAGAAACCTGCAAAACCACCAAACCATCTAGGGTTCCAAGAACCCAAGAGTAAAAAGCTTCTCACCTTTCACCCAATGGAATCCTCACCGAGAACTCAAACCGATGCACCAAATGTAATGGAAAGAACACACAAAGTGCTCAAGTCCTTCTCTCCCAAATTCCACCAAAGCTACAAAATCTTATGGGGAAATAAGAGAGGAAGAACAATGGAGGAAATCCACAAAAGACTCCAAGATCTAGATCCCAAGATGTTCCCCTCACTTAGAGGAGAGATTGATTTGTGGGGTTGTAGATCTAGATCTCCTCTTTGAAACCCTCAAGAATATGCAAGAATCAATGGAGAGATTGAGGGATAGCAAGCTCAAGAAGGTCAGCAATGGAGGGGAGAACTTGCAAGGAAGGTTAGGGAACCATAGGGGAATAAGGGCCCCTTAAATAGGTCCCTAGAAATCCAACCGTTAGGTTCTGGAATCGCCCGGTCCGGAGTCTCCGGACTGGGACCGGAGTCTCCGGTGTACCCAGGCTAAACGGGGTCAAACTAGGGGACAATCTATACACGGTCCAGAGATTGACCGGAGATTTAGTCCGGAGTCTCCGGTCTTACAAAAACTAACAAAAAGACCAATACGAAAACAACCATAACTTTTGCATCCCGACTCCGATTTTGATTATCTTGGGCTCATGTTGAAGAGGACAATAAGATCTACAAGATCATGCAGGGAAAAATCATAGTCCAGAAAGGGAGGATAGAACCAAATGACGAAAGGTTTGACCTCTCTCAACAAGACGAACTGATAAAACCTCCAACATCGAAAATGCAATAGAGAATGCATATGAAATCCGTTTTTGATGAACTTGGGCTTGTCATGAAGATTAACACAAACTCTAAGTCCTCTCATGGATAAGAACCAAACAATGGAAGGTTTTACCACTCTCTCAAAGACAAACCGGTAAAACCTCCAATATCAAATATGCAATAGATAATGTATATGAAATATGTTTTCGATGAACTAGAGCTTGTTATGAATATTACCACAAGCTCAAGAACCTCACATGGATAAGATCCAAATAACAACCAAGAAAGATTATGCCAAGTATGCAAAGGTTTGAGCTCTCACGAAGGATATGATTAAGTTACTCACTCGAGAGCCCCTCTTGATAGTACGGCTATCTATCCTATAAACCGGTCTCCCCAACTAACACCATGAGACCGGTAAGAAAGAAACCCTATCAAGAACATACCTTTGCCTTGAGCATATTCCACTTGATCTTGACGATAGCGATCTTGTCCACCTCAAGATGGAACACCTTTCTTGATTGCACTAGCTTGGTGAAGACTTGCAAATTTCTCTCCCATACTCGACTATGGTAGAGCTTCTCTCTTGGGCATATCATCTTCCCATATCCATGATAATGATAGGATGGCAAGCTTCAAGCAAATGATCTCTTCGAGATGGCTCATCTTGAACTTGCACATCATTTCTTCTTTCTTCATTATGTTGGTGTCTTGAAGGCACATAAGAGATATAACTCCAACTTTATTCTTCAAGACACACTTGCCATAGTCTCAACTCTCACATGACCAATCTTTGGATCTCTCCTTGAACACCTTGGTCAACACTTGATCTTATTTACTTTCTTCTTCTCCCAACCTTGAAGCCAACATATGGTACAAGCATTGCCTATGGAAAAATCCTACAAGTAAAACTTAATGCAAACATAAGTCCATAAAGATTGTCATTAATTACCAAAACCACACATGGGGCACACATGCACTTTTAATCTCCCCCATTTTGGTAATTGATGATAATCCCTTTGAGAGGGTTTATATAAGGAATTAACCAAACAACACGGTGTGCTAACATCAAATACAACACAAGTATGTGATGTTAGTACAATCACAATATAGAGCAAACTCCCCCACAATCTATGCACGTGTGGATGAACTTGAATTTCATTGCATATATTGCCAACTATTATCGGTGGTGGAGGTTTATCTATATATTCAAGATGCTATGCAACACACTAAGATGCAAAGCACACGAGGCAAGTGTTTAAGTACAAAACTCACAACACACAACCAAATTCCCTAAAACCCTCTAAAACTTCTTCCCCATTGGCATCGATTGCCGAAATGGATGAAAAACTTTAGAAGACCAATTTAGTGAGAGTTCCTCCATAGGTGTGCATTTCTCATAATATGAGTGGAATCACAAGCATGTATCCAATGACGAATACCATGAGGAAATAAAACTAAACTGAGGATCCAAAGATTGCAAAGAAATAAAATGGTGAAGAAGCATCAACGAATGAAGCAAGCAATCAAAAGATCGAAAGAAGCACTTCACAAAAGGAAGATACCAAAAGAAAGATGGATACGATGATAAGATTGAAAAGAGAGTGATCTAAATAATATGAGGAGACTCCCCAAGGTTTGTGCACAAATTATAATTTTACATTTGAATACAATATGCACAAACATGGCATCCTCATTCCCTTATATCATTTAAACCACAAGCACAAGCAAGAGAGAAGATATTATGATGAGAGCAAATGGGTGTTTAGATTAAAATAGGGAGCTCCCCAAGGTTCATGCACAACAAAGTGCGCAATTGTGGAATCCTAACTCCCCATAATCAAACAAAACCCCAAACAAGAACAAGAAGGCAGATATGTGTTCTTAGGTAAATTAGGAAAGCTCCCCAAGGTTTATGCACCAAATATAATAATTCCTTTGAATGGAAAGTTCATAAACATGGTATCCTTGCTCCCCAAAACTTACATAACAACACAAAGGCATGAGGTATCAACTTTCTTAACACCAACGAGTGCCAAAAGATGCAAATGAAAAGGTCAAGCACTCAAGGCAAAACATTTGGAGCCACCAAAGCATAAAAGGAGCACAATGTGTAGACTCCAAATAAAAAAGGATAACTAGAGATTTAGCCATAATAATGTCTATAATTTTCTAGGTAGACAACAATCACCAAGATATACATCCACAAAGAAACATGCACACACAAAATGGATACTCAAGAATGAACAAGATATCTAAACGAAAGTCATAGATACTACCAATAAGATTTTTGCTAGAAAGCATGGCCAAAGGCTCATATTTATCTTACTGAATATCAATGACCTTCAAACACCAACGAATACATCACAACTATCACAAGGGAACACGAGCTAGTTGGAATGCATTGGGAAAGGCAACAAGTATCATAAAAAACAAACAAACCTTGCAAATTCATCCATATTGCATATGAGAGAAATTGAGGAAATGATTGGCAATAGAATTTCTAGATTGGCATATGTGAGATTGGTGAATCATAAACATGATTTTTATACACTCCCCAAAATATGCATTCATCTCAATTTACTCATACCACAATAAGGATGATACAATAAAATTATTGCAAGAACCACAATAAAATCAAGTGAAGGAAATCATGCCATGATGCAACCACAAAGGTTGGATGCTAGAAAAGTATGCATGAGAGGGATACTTGTTACCGAGATACCATTGGTAGGATGTAGTAGATATGAGTTTATTGATCATCCTAGCTTGCCTTCAATTATCATTTAGTCACCACATCTTCTTATTATTGAGATCAACATCCAATGAATCTCCAATGTACCTATAACACATTCAAGTACACAATGGTCCCAAAACTCGTTGGGTCCAAAGTAGTTATATAAACTACAATACATAGGAGAGACTCCACATAAATATGAATTTAATTTCATGCACAACTTAGCCGGTGGGATATGGTGGAGTTTCCCTTATATATTGGATCAAAGAAAGCTATCATACCATAATATATACACTTAGTAAATATGCATACACAAGACTTTCAAGAACCAACAAGGATATACAATTTGAACAAAAACACAAAGTAAATCAAGACGGTACACACAAGAGTGTGACACGACAAAAGGTGTCCAAATTGTATCAAGGAATCAAATCAACACATGATAGACCCCAAGTTCAACAAGTGAACAAGGTAAAACTCAAAGAGCAAAAAAGATAAACAAATACAAATGCTCAATGATTTATCTCATTCAAATGGTTAAATAGAAAGCATGGAATGAGAAAATCAACTCCCAAACAAAATACCAATTGAAAAGTAAATGGTTCCAACAAAAGAACCAAACTCTCAACATTTTTGAAGAATTGCACAAAGTACCAAAGAAAAGATTTATCTTCCAAAGGCATAAAACATGGTATAGATCAAAACATGTCATGAAGAAGCATAAAAGGAGTGTTCTAAATAATATAGGAGAACTCCCCCATGATTCATGCATTATTTAAGATTTTGCATTTGAATACAAAATGCACACATATGGGATCATCATCCCTATCTACATCAATTAGAGAACTAAATAATTTTAAGATAAATAAAGATCCACAAGAGTCGAGGAAGACATGGGAAACAAAGCACAACAAATTTCTTAGCAAGAGATAATGAAAATCAAGCAAAACTAACATGAAAATGATCAATAAGATCTACCACATATAATAGTACCGATTGTCCAAGGACAAGGGACTTGCAAAAATTTCCTGCTGGTAGATAGCAAATATATCTAAGATCATATTCACAAAGAGAAAGAAAATGTCAAAAGATAGGAATTAAAAACCACGTCAGGAAAGAGTCCTTGAGGGTTTCAAGTAGTTAACCAATCATGCACAACAATGATTAGAATAACTAGAGGAAAAATTCTTGCCAACTTAGATATAAGAATGCATATATGATGTAACCCATACCAAGGAAATATCTTGCAAACAAGATCCAAAACATAAGGGATAAAAGCATTATATCAAAAAAGGAACTTGTTTGAGCTCACGAGCCACATAGGAACTAGATAATTTCCAATATCAATTATATGTGACACAACCTCAACTATTCACATTTTCTCGGTTTGTAATATGCACAAAGTATATTACTCCCCCATAATGTGATAAAACATTTATTTTCACAAGAGGCAAATAAAATACAACAAGATAACATTAATGGATATTATAGAATTTGAATTTCTCATGAGCATGACATACCATGTAGAGACTAGATAATCTTGAAATATCAATTCTAAGTGGTATTCCTCATGTACACACATTTAGGATTGTAAGGTGCCCCAAAGGACATCACACTCACCCAAAATAGGATAGTCCATTAATATCCTGTAAGAGCCAACTAAGATATAAACAAGATGCAATATGCTCAAACACAAAAACACATACATGGTGTGCAAGCCAACATACACAAACCTGATTTCTCAAGTTAAGCAAGTAGGAAGCACAACATATACAAAACATATGCAAGGTACAAAACTAACACATGCACAAGGGGCAAGTAACTTTCAATGTAAATGAGTTGAGAACATGTTACCACAACGAGGAGCAATGGATATATGATAGAGATATGATAAACTAAATGACTTGGCTTGAGAGAATATAATTGAAGTCCCCTTAATTCTTCATGATGTAGCTAAGTCTCCAATGCCCTCCAACACACACCTATTGATCAAGTTTTAGCTTGATGGTCCCCAACCAAGTTGGGTCCTAAGAGGTTAGTCACAATAGGCTTGGCAACCCAAATGGTTCTTTTCTTGACACCACTTTGAGAACCAATATATTTGGCGAACACATTGCCACCCTCATCCTTCCTAAGAGAATAAACATTATCAATCATGATTGGGTTGGATGAGGAGTTACCAATAGTGCAAGAAGAAGAGATGTGACCCTTCTCACGACATAAGTAGCAAGTTCTTCTCTTCCCATTCTTTTCACTCGATTTATCCACAATGGGAGTATTAGATTGAATATTCTTGGGAAGTGGCCTTTCTCCAACTTGAGATAGGCCATGACCTTGAAATAGGGGCCGCTTCCCTTTTTGCTTCTCACCAAGAGGCTTCTTCTTCAAGGGGCAAGATCTAACATGGCGCCCTTCAATTTTGCACTTGAAGCAAACAATCTTGGCCAAATTCTTGACTTGTTATTGGCCCTTCTTATTGTTGCTCTTGGACTTCTTCTTGTTAGTGGACTTGTTCTTGACATTGGATTTGAATCAAAGCCCACTCTTATCATTGGGGGATTTCTGTACACTCAAGATCTTGTTGGGTGTGGTCTTCCCTTCATGACCCTTTTTTCAAGTCATTCTTCAAAGAAGTGACTTGAGCCTTGAGCTCTTTAATTTCCTCTACATGGTTAGTGTGAACAACAATACTAGAGGAAGTGGATGCTACATTGTTAGAGAAACAAGGGACAGAATGTAATTCATCACAATATGTAGCAATGGAATGAGTGGATGAATTACAAGGACTAGCACATGGCAATATGCCATTTGGAGTAGAAGTAGTGCTAATGTCCACATGAGGCTCATTAGATGTTACCTTTGACATAAGAGCCTCATGAGCTAACTTTATCCTATCATGGGATGTTAGAAGGCCCTCATTAGAGCTAGAGAGCTTTTCATGACTTTCTTCCAATTTCCCATACTTGCTAGTTAGCAACTTAAATTGAGCCCTTAGCTCAACATTCTCCTTCAAAATAGATGCTTCACAAGAAATAGAGTTAGTAGCACAAGCATCATAATTAATTGCAAGAGGTGAGGGATACTTCGAAAGCTCTTTTGAGTAAGAGGCTTTAAGTTGCTCATGTGACTCGGTGAGTTTGATGAGCTCACCCTTGATGACCCTAGATCCATTTTTGAGGTGCTCAAAATCCTCAAGGAGTTTAGCATAATCAACTTGAAGCCCATTATTTTTACTTCTAAGATCACTTGCCACCTCAAGATCTCTATCATGAGATTCCTTCACTATAGACAACTCTAGAGAAAAGGTCTCCTCAAGAGATTCCTTAGTGGTTTGTTCCTCTTCAAGAGCTTCATTTAGATGTGCAGTTTGATTAGCATACTCACGCTCAAGGCTACTCATTTTATCAATGGTGTTCTCATGCTCCTCAATTTGTGCTTCTAACTTATCAATATGTTCTTTGCTCTTAATAGCAAAGTCCAAGATTTCAATGAAGTTAGAGCAAGCAATATTATTCTTAACAAGAGCATGATAAACCATCTCACCCTTTTCATATAAATCATCAACATTAATCTCTTTTTTCTCATTATCCTCATCCTCATCATCACAAGAGGTATTGGGTTCCAAAGTAGGAGTTACCTTTGAATCCCTAGCCATAAGGCATAGGTGGGAACCGTGAGATGATGATGATGAAGAATTACTTGAAGATCCATTCAAAATCATGTATTTACTAGTATAATCTTCAGTTTCCTCTACATTGCTAGACACACAACAACTAGAGGAACTAGAAGCATTTATATTATGGCAACTAGGCAAAGAGATCATATCATTATGAGATCTATTGAGGCAATTTATACATGATATGCAAGGACTATCAACACTAACATGTAAATCATATATATTGCTAGACGTGTTCAAGTCCAAAGATGAAGCATTGTAATGAGATAGAGATGAAGGATCATCAAGAGTAAGCTTACTATCAACTTTGCAAAATCATCAGCACTTACCATATCATTACCTTGTGTCTTGCCACACATTAGTGAAGTGGAATACGATGAGAACTCATCACGGCCAGAAGTGGAAGCAATACAATCATCCTCAATAATATTGGACACATCATATTTATCTTGAAGTTTTTTCCATAACTCATGAGCGCTCCAAAAAGGTATGATTGAAGAAGTAACTACATAGCTCAAAGCATTAACAAGCACATTAGAAGCTTGAGCATCAAGATATAAGTTTTTATCATCCTCACAAGATAGATTTTCGAAATCCATAGGAGGAGAAAAACCTATATCTACAATACGCTCCAAATTTGGGTCCATGTCTCGAAAATGAATAAGCATACAAGTTTTCCATATATCATAATTTGTTCCATCGAATATGAACATTTCATTGTGAACTAATCCCCTAGCCGACATCTTTACTCTCAAGGCGGTGAAGCCTAAAATGAGAGACCGGGCTCTGATACCAATTGAAAGGACACATATGTGGCCTAGGGGGGTGAATAGGCGGTTTAAAACCTTTACGAGATGGGCTTAACAAAGGCGGAATAAAACTAGCGTTTACTTTGTTGAGCACAAAACCTATATATATACTATGGTTCACCTATGTGCACCAACAACTTATGCAAAGCAATACAAGCAACTATGTGATAGCAAGATATAGACTTCAAGCACGAAGGCTATCACAAAGTAAGGTGCATAATAAAGAGCTCGGGTATAGAGATAACCGAGGCACGCGGAGATGACGATGTTTTACCGAGTTCCTCCCAACATGGAGTACGTCTCGTTCGGAGAGGGGGTGGTTTCAAACCACCAACACCACAAAAGGCCTCCCTTGTTCTCCTATGAATCTCACCCCAATGGGATCGATCCACACTTCCACTATCGGTGCACTTGTCGGTGGAAATCCGTAACCTCTCACAAGGTTGGGGCACTTCTCCACAACTCAATTGGAGGCTCCCAACAAACAAGTTTGGGGAAAGCTCCACAACTTAATTGGAGGCCCTAAGTAATCCACAAACCTGCAAAACCACCAAACCGTCTAGGGTCATGTCTTGGACCTGCTGTGTTTCTATTGTACCACTCTGAGGGATATAATACTAGTGAACGGTGTTTCATTGGTGTTATGTCAACGACTATAGTGTACTACATCATGTAGTGGTATGCTAGGTCACCGCACGATGCTACAGGCGGCTATCGGCGCGGCGCAGGCTAGGGGCGGTGTTGTGTTCCCTGGCGGTTCTTACGAGCATAATGGCAAGGCGCGGGTGGTGTGGATTGGTCGGGAGCGTGCGGAGCTCCGCGCGGACGCAGAGGTGTTTGCGACGGCGTGCGGTAGCTGCGGGTCGCGCGACGGCGAACGGGCGTGTCTGCGGGGTTGGGGTGATCATGGCGAGCGTGAGCGTGCGCGGCGAGGGGGAGGCGCGGTCTGTGCAAGGCGGTCGGGTGCGGTGCGCTGGCGTGCTCTGGGCATGGCACAAAGGCATCGGGTGCGGCGGTGCTAGGGTGGTCCAGGGCTCTTATGCGGTCGAGGCTTGGACAGGGGGTGGCGATGGAGTGCGGCGTGTATGGTGTGCGTCGTGGGCGAGGGCGGCGATGCTCCTGGCGCGCTGTCCACTATCGGCCGGCGACGACCAAAACTGGGTGGCGCTCCACAATGCATAATGGCCAAAGGGGGGTTGGTCTGGGTGCTGCTCGACACTAGAGGGGACAAGGGAGTGAAGAGGGGACACTGGGTGGGGGTTTACTGCTCAGAACAGTGAAGTTAGGCAGTGGGTTAATTTGTGTAATTAAGATGTTTGATGAAATGGCCGCAATAAACTTACTTTGGAATTTTTGAATTAATTTTTTTGAGTGATTTGATCTTAAGCTTGAGTACCTATGTTTGCTTGGAGAGGTCAAGTGGAATTGGCTTGAAGGGTTTTTGAAAAAGTGTGATCTTAGCACATACACTTGATTCAATTTTCAAATGTCCTTTAAATGGATTTGTAAATAGCTTTTGTAAGTTTGTAAAGTGGGCCTTGATACACTTTTACTTGGTATAGCAAGGGGTGAAAGGAAGTAGAAATGTTCCGGTTAGAATTCTTCTTCTAGGAACACTCAAAGTGGCCTAGTGGTTAACTTTGCCCAAAATGACCATTTGCTTTATTTATTCATATTTGATTTGTTTTTCTTTTGAATTTGTTTGTAATTGGCCTAGATGATGTAGCATTCATCCTTAAATCATTTCTCATCATTTGTTACAATCAAGCATGGAAATTTCAATCAATTCTACACTAATGCAAAACACACATGCATTCATATTCAAATTATTAATAAAAGTTTTTGTTAACCCTAAATTGGGGTGACTAGAACTTGATAATCTTTATTAGGGTTTTTGGGATGTTACAACAGCCACAACTAGGCCCCGGTGGCGAGGGAGACCATGGCGGCGTGCTGCTCTGGCCGAGCCTTCTATGCCTACCAGACAGCCATGACTAGGGCCCGATGGTCATCCTAGACGCTCTCCTCTTGATCCAATGCTGCTGGCCATGGCTTGCTACCGGTAGTGAAGGATGGGAGGAAGGAGAGTGTGGCGTGGAAGAAGATGTCCGCGGTTGGCCTGTTAAAAAGGCACAACATTGGATGCCGGCGTGGAGGCCGAAGTGACGACACTGATGTGTGGCAATAGGAACACAGGTGTCGGGTGGTGCCGCCAGCGCAAGAGGGGAAGCGTCAGCGGTGCGGCCAGCCTACCTCTCTCTATTGATGGCTAGTTGAAGAAGGCCGTTGGGTCGCTGCCATGTGGGCCTTCGTCCCTCGCAGGAGGACACGCCCGATGTCTGCCCTGATGGAACTGTTGCCCAAATTTGATGCACGGATGAGTCAGGCCGGACGAGTCGATCTGGATGGGTCGCCCTGCTGGAGGGGGCGCGTCCGACCCACGCGTCCATTCAAACGCGTTCGGACGCCAGTGGACTGGTTGGGTCATGCTGGTGGAGATGCCCTGAGGACGCTGACGGCTCCTCTCCGACGAAGGGCGCCAGGATATGGTGCGATGCATTAGGATGGGAAACATTTTTGGGGAAGAGAACACGGACTACACGTTCACGGATAGATGACGCGGGAAAACACATCAGATGGTGCAGATTAGTAAATTTGGGACTTGGTTCCTGTTTAACCTAAAAAAGAGCCCAATGGCCTCTGGTTTAACCGTAACTAGATTTAGTAGTGCGCTTGATACGGATCAACGTGATCCAAAAGGGTTTAGGCCCGATCTTTCATGACGATCGATTGAATTCAGCAAGATAGAAAGAGAACTCAATCTGAAATAGATCAAACTGATCTCTCTTTAATTCCTCATGTTGGAACTGATCAAAATCAACTCCCACGCATGACACAACATTAGACCTTGAAGATCAGCATGCAAACACAACGATATGCGCCCCAAACATTGGTACTTTTCTGGTGTCTCTTTTAGCTCAAAAATAATAAGTCTAAATTACAATGGCGGCTGCTAGGAACCCTTTATAGGATGACTCCAACGAGACTTGGGTGGGACATGCCCCATGCCACAACTGAAGCCCAAATGGCTGACATAAAAGTGGTTTTGGACAGGCCCAAAAACCATCACACAAAATAAAACTTAAACACTTCAGATTTAAATAAAACAGGAAATAAAAAGACTCAAACGTCTCAAACCTAAACCGAAGTAAACTCAACTTTCAATTGAGCTTGGCCATGCCTTGCCCAAAACATTTCAGAACTGGGGGTGTTCTGAAATTGGGCTTCACCTCATCTATGGGAGAAATTGCAATGCAGAAAAGTCCAATCTTCAGGATAGAAGGAGGCGGCGAAATAATAGGAGTAGTAGCTATCCTCCCATCATCATCCCCCCAACTTGAATGGAAACCCTTAATGTGTTGGGCTTTCTTCTTCTCAACAAGCACCTCCACTTTGATATCCTTGTCAAGCATAGGCTGCAGCACATGACGCTTTCCTTCATGCCACAAGGAATACACATTGGATCTTCCCTCACGAGTGGAATGCTTATCAAATTGCCACGTTCGTCCTAGCAGCACATGACATGCTTCCATAGGCAACACACCACAGACCATCGTGTCTTTATAATTACCTACTAACCTTATGTGTTACCTTTAGCTTCCCTGAATTATACAACCACTCAACACAATACGACTGTGGGTGTTTTCATGTAGGTAAGGAAAGAGAATCCACCAAGCTCTTGCTAACAATATTGGTGTAGCTGCCACCATCAATAATCAGCTTGCAAATGGTGTTCTCGACTATGCATTGAGTCTGGAAAATATTCCAGCGATGTCCTTGTCCTTCTATGCGATCTGCTGGCACATGTTGCACCATCAGGTTAGTGCAATGGGGAGTAGCATCCTCAGGATACACATCAATGTTGTCAAGTTTCTCAGACTCATCACTAGATGGAGCAGCAACCTTGTCATCGTCACTAGCAGAAACATAGCCATCTTATGTGAGAAGCACCCTTTTTTTATTAGGGCAATCATGCCTCATATGTCCTCAGCGTCCACAAGTAAAGCACATTGAGTAAAACACTCAATGTGCGTTGTGGACTCTGTACTAGATGCAGCTTTGGACACTCTAGATTTTGGCACCTCGCTATGGGAAACATGGTGGGAGCTTGTAGAAGGTGCCGGCTTAGCACTAGAACCACGCCATGAATTTGCAGGGGCTGCGGCTTGGCGTTGTTTGAGCTGTTGATCCGCATGCTCAGCCTGGTGCACAAGATCCTGAAGATCATAGTAGCTAACCATCTCTACACGATCATGTCCTTGTCCTCCCTTGTTTCTGTATGTATCACCAACAACTCCATCTCTTTATAATACTCATCCACCGATTTAGTACCTTGAGTGAGCTGCTGCAATTTATTGTACATGTCTCTCTTATAATGTTCAGGAACAAAGAGACGTCGCATGGGTTCTTTCATTCCCTCCACGACGTTGGGCGATTTAGCATATGCAAAATTTGGCTCCACCAAATCAGTACATAACCAGAGAACTCGATAGCAGCAAGTTGAAGCTTGTTCTCCTCGGTATAATGGTGGTTTACAAAAATATGACTCACGCGCATCTCCCACTCCAAATAATCCTCAGGACTGCCCGCGCCAGAGAACGGTGGTATGGAAATTTTAACACGTCCAAAACCATCATCCAATGAAACACGTGCGGCATGATACGATCTCGGTCAGCAGGAAAAACATGACCAAAAGCGGCTGCAGGACGAGCCTCAACGTGGCGTTATTGTGGTGCGTATGCAGCATCGTCTTCGAGGTCAGCATGGACGCCTTCGTGTGTTGGTGCCACAGGACGTCGAGCATGGGCGTCAACATATCCAGCTCTTGGTGGTGCCGCATCCCGTAATGGAGGAGCATGAGGGGGCTCATCTCGCACCGGCAGATTAATGAGGGTATCCGTCAGCGCATCGAGCCTAGTAGTGATGGCCTCCAATTTTGT
This sequence comes from Avena eriantha, assembly GCA_910589775.1. Classification (NCBI taxonomy): domain Eukaryota; kingdom Viridiplantae; phylum Streptophyta; class Magnoliopsida; order Poales; family Poaceae; genus Avena; species Avena eriantha. The sequence continues at coordinate 61,717,119 of OU342746.1, forward strand.
GTTCAACCTCTCCTCCAGAGCATCCATACAGTCCTTGATGTACATGCATGTGTCGTCAAAACCAGCACGGACATTGTCAGGAAGATTGTCTGCATCGACTGGAAGAACGATCTCCTTAGATTTCGGAACTGTAGCAGCCGCAACAGCAGAATTTTCAGCAATTACGGAACTAGCCATCTGCAGCAATATGCCTAGGTTCAGACCCGACTGAGGTTTCGCGGCAGATTACTGGAAGTCAGTACCGCGGAAGAACTCTGATTCGGAAACTGCTGCACTAGAAAAATATGGCCAGAAACTATGCCCGATGCTGCGGCAGGACGCGCGCGCAGCAGAGCAACCGCGGCCGGAAGCAGCTAGCGATCTATGTCGATCGTGCCAGGGCGCGGCCAGGCGATGAAGCAGATGGGCCAGCCCACGCTGGAGCACAGACGTTTCTGTGGTCGAGCGAGCGATCACGTCAGGGCAGACGCTCACGGAGCGATCGGTAAGTTTCTCTTTTTTTATTGAAAACGATCGGAGCTGACCAGGAGATCTCGACCGAGTTGGAGGAAATCGTGCAGCGGTAGTACTCCTTTGACTGCGGTTCTGATTGGCAGCAGAAAAAAAGTAAACTTTCTCAAACCTCCAATCGCATCAACCAAACAAGCCAAATAGATTCTTCCTTTTCTCCAAGGTAGAACGTCAATGAAGTAAAGCCAACCAATTGAGATAACTTCACGTACCAATAACGCCACGAGAGCAGGAAATAAATCCAGGCCGATCCGATGCAAAATTTCCTGATTGCTTTCTTTCTCACGCCAAAAACTAATTGCACCAACAACTCGTGAGAACCTTGGACGGACGGATCGGAAGTCCAGCAGTACCACGACTCGGACCAAAAGAAACCAGACTGCGAAATTGACTCCGACAGCAGCAGAAACCTAGCGCCACAAGAAAAGACACTTGGCATCAAAAGACACTTGGCATCAACATATCAGTCTCCACGAACCAGTGTTTTGGTAGATCACTTTCGGCAGCAATACTCCTTAGCAGAATCAGCAAATAAATCTCAGCAATAAAATCGCCGTAAGTAACGTGCTCCAAAAAGATTTAGGCCTGATCTTTCAGGATGATCGATAGAATTCAGCAAGATAGAAAGAGAACTCGATCTAAAATAGATCAAAATGATCTCTCTTTAATTCCTCACGTTGGAACTGATTAAAATTAACTCCCACGCATGGCACAACATCAGACCTTGAATATCAGCAAGCAAACACAACAATATGTGCCCCCAAACATTGGAACTTTTCTGGTGTCTCTTTTAGCTCGAAAATAACAAGTCTAAATTACAATGGCGGCTGCCAGGAACCCTTTATAGGATGACTCCGACGAGACTTGGGTGGGACAAGCTCCATGCCACAACTAAACACTACTGCAGAATAGCCTACCAGTGACAGACTCAAAAGGCCCATTAGTGACAGGCAAAGCGTCTGTCACTAATAACTAGTCAATGGTGGCTATCAGGCTAGGCAAGTGTCTGTCACTAATGTGTGTATCAGTGTCAGGCATTTACTTGCGCCTGTCACTAGTATGTGTTTACCTATGACAACCATTTAGTCTTGCCTGGTAAATATTTTAGGAATTAAAAAATAAATGTTTCATTTGCAGAATGTTACAATATGATCACAAGCACTCATAGATAACAAAATATGATCATAAGTACTACAAAGTAAAATTAACATTTATAGGTCAATATCCAAAACAAGCTTGTTGTCATTTTGAAATTGTCCAACTCTTGTGAACCTTCAAAACTTTCAGCAGATGCTTCCCATGACTCATGAGTTCACATCACAGCCGTCCCTCAGACGACACCACCCAACTTGAGCTTTTCAACATTCATCTGCATAGGGGGGAAAATAGAAGACTTATTCAGATCATGATTCATGAGACGTATATTGTTCTCAAATTCAGTTTTGTAGTACACAAAACATTGGAAATAACAAGGAAATAAGAATCAACATATTGCTACCTTCAAGATGCTGCAAAAAGAGAGCTATATTTGTTTAATATGACAACACAAGAGATATGCAGCAATGAGGCCCAAAAAATACAATTTGCAGAATCAAAAATAATTAGCAATTACGAGCCTAAGCATAAGAGCAATAAATCCTATCCTAGATCAGAGTTCGGCAAATAATATGATATTGATGGAACAGGTACCCTAGCAGTTTTATGAAGCACTAGAGAGCAAAAAGTGAGCATAGCTGAGCAGCACAATTACCACATAAACCAAACCTTCGAATTATTACCAGGTTAAGATGATGAATATGTGTCAAAACCTTTAACTCCATGAGGAACTCTTAAGTAGCCTGCACGGCCATCGTTTTTATGGCAGCTTTCTGGACAGTGAAAAACACACGAGAAACAAAAGAAAACCATTTAGATTGAAGATACCATGATGTTGTGTGGTCACAATGCACGAACCATCATAGGATTACTAGTATGGTCTTACCCCATTGTTCAAGCCCCAAGTTAGGTACATGTTTGTAGCATGTGGGCTTCTGAAATGCCTAAATGCAAATAATGAAAGGAAAAATGATGATGTCGTCGGATTGATGACAAGTACGCCATGAGGGGGTCCTCGAGGCGTGCAGAAGAGAAGGATGTGAGACGTACGGTGTTCAGGGACGGTGAGCACACAAATTTACCCAGGTTCGAATCCGCCGGCTTTCGACGGATCCTACTCCTGCTAGCAATCTAGTAATACGGCAGAGCAGGAATATGGGTTACAAGGGTTCGCCTATGCGAGTTGAGATTGTAGACTATTGTGTTGCCCTAAAGGCTCTCCCTAAGATGTATTATATAGATATCCGGCCTAGGGTTTACAGGAGAAACCTATCCGGCTACGACTAAGAGTCGGTTACAGAGTACATCTTGAACTACAAGTAACACTATGGGCCTATGTCGGTAAGTCTTTTCGGCCTTCCCGTACTCGGACTGGACTCCGTCTCTTCTCCCTAACTGGGCCGCCCGTGAAGCAAAGCTCTAACCCGAAGTGGGCCACCCTGGTCAGTGAGGAGTTGTGAGGATACCCGGAAAGTATATCTCCCGGAAGTCTCCAAGATCCAAAGTCGGATTCATCATTGTCTAGCTTGATCTTCGACTTGCAGAATCTTGAAGGGTTCCTGAAACTTCAAAACAAAATATACGATCCGGGTCTCAAAAATAAGTCAGACCTATCAGTACGTTATTTGGATTTCCAGCTTGATATTCAAACTAAGCCGGAACTTGGTCTCTGACGTCATCTGACACTGGTCATGGTCAAGTCACATCACTGACAGACATCTTCTGTCAGCATGACCGTTGGTGGGTCCGCCGTTCGCGGAACCGAGGTGCCGTTTCAATACATGCGTGGAGATCAAGGCGGCGTAATCATCGCGTGGGGGCTTCCCAGTTCTTTCCACGATGCATGGCGTGTGTACTGTGTCATTTGCATGTATCTTGGCGCGGTTCGGTGGTTATAAGGGGTGAGGATTCCCTCATCTCATCTTCTTCACCTATTCCCGTGTCGTTTCCTTCTCCACTTCTCCCACGCGCACAGAGTGTTGGAGATATGCTCAAGAGGCAATAATAAAAGTGATTATTATTATATCTTTGTGTTTATGATGAAAGTTTACATCCCATGCTATAATTGTATTATTAGGAAACACTGATACATGTGTGTTTTGTAAACATGTAAAGAGTCCCTAGTAAGCCTATTGTTGAACTAGCTTGTTGATTAATTGATGATCATGGTTTCCTGATCATGGACATTAGGATGTGATTAATAACAAGGTCATATCATTAGGAGAATGATGTGATGGACACACACCCATAGTAAGCGTAGCATAAGATCAAGTCATTAAGTTCGTATTGTTGTAAGCTTTCAATCACATAGTAACCTATTCCTTCGACCATGAGGTTATGTTAATCACCATCACCGGATGAATACTTTGATGACATCAAACGCCGCTTCGTAACTGGGTGGTTATAAAAGTGTCATTGGATATTCTGAAAGTATGTGTTGAAGCGCATGAACCAAGATTGGGATTTGTCCATCCATATGACGGATAGATATGCTCTGGGCCCTCTCGGTGGAATGTCATCTAGTTAGCTTGCAAGCATGTGACTAGGTCACAAGGGATGACATATCACGGAACGAGTAAAGAGTACTTATCAGTAACGAGGTAGAACTAGGTATGGAGATACCGACGATCAAACCTCGGATAAGTATAGTATCGTGAGACAAAGGGAATTAGTTTCGTATGTAAGTGGTTCAATCGATCGCGAAGTCATCGTTGAGTATGTGGGAGCCATTATGGATCTCCAGGTCCCGCTGATGGTTATTGATAGGAGATGTGTCTCTATCATGTCTACATATTCACGAACCGTAGGGTGACACACTTAAGGTTCGAAGTTGTTTTAAGTAGATATGGAATGTGCGTTGGAGACCGAATGTTGTTCGGAGTCTCGGAATGGATCCGGGACATCACGAGGAGATCCGGAATGGTCCGGAGAATAAGATTCATATATAGGAGATCATTTTATGAGATAGGAAATGTTCCGGAGTGTTTGTATGAGGATTCTAGAAGGTTTCGGAATGTTCCGGAAGGTTCTAGAAGATATCTTGGAGTTTGCTTGAAAATCAAGATAGGGATCAAGGAGTCCTGTTGGGTCAAGATAAGGAGTCGTGGGGGAGGAGGATTCCTCCCCACCTCCCCAACCTGCCGGCCCCATAGGAGGGGAGTCCTACAAGGACTCCCCTTCCCTGGCGCGCCCTCCCCTCTTTAAATAGAGGGGCAGGGGCGCCCCCTCCTCTCACGCTCTCATAACGTCCAATCTCTGCCGCCTCTCTCCTCCACCATCTTCTGCACAGGCATAGGCGAAGCCCTGCAGAATTCTCTACTCCACCACCAACACCACCACGCCGTCGTGCTGCTGGGATTCCGTGGAGAAGATCTACTACCTCCGCTGCTCGCTGGAACAGGGAGAGGAAGGTCTGCTTCGACTCCGCACGTGTGACCGACTGCGGAAGCGCTGCCGAATTGTGGCGCCGGAAGGATCGTCAACTTGACCAAGGGCGGAAGCGCTGCTGGAACGCGACGCCAGAAGGATCGTCTACTTGACCGAAGGCGGAAGCGCTGCTGGAACGCGACGCCGGAAGGATCGTCCACACGATCTTGAGATCGGCAAGTGATCGACTACATCAACCACGAGATCTAATCTCGTTAACGCTTTCGGATCTACGAGGGTTAGTTCCCATCTATCTCGTTGCTCATGTCTAATAGATTAGATCTTAGCTTTTATCTAGATTAGATCTAGGTTTTGTTCGTTCTTGCGGTAGAAAATTTTCGTTTTCCATGCTACGAACCCATCAGTGGTATCAGAGCCGTATCTATGCGTAGTGTTGTTGCACGAGTAGAACACAATGGTTTTGTGGGCGTTGATGCTTTTGTTGTCGGTGTCTTAGCGTGTACTTTGCATCTTGCGGCATGGTGGGATGAAGCGGCTCGGGCTAACATTACATGTCATCGCACATGAGACTTGCTCCACGCTTGACGTGCAACTTGCCTTGCACAAGTGGCTTTGCGGGTGTCTGTCTCTCCCACCATAGTTAAGATTCGATTTACAATGAGCATCTTGACAACACTTGTATCAACGTTGTGGTTCTTGTTCGTAGGTAAGATCGGTCTTATGCGAAAGCCCCAAACCATGTAAAACTTGCAAAGAAAATTAGAGGCGTCTAACTTGTTTTTGCAGGGGTTTTGTGATATGATATGGCCAACATGTGATTGTGATTGTATTTGATGTATGCAATGATCCTTGTTGTAATATGGCAACCGGCAGGAGCCTAATGGTTGTCTTTAATTCTGTTAAGACCTGCGTGTCTATTCATCTTGTAATAGCTTTATTCCAAGTAGTTGTAATAGTTGCTGGTGATGATGGACAACCATGAAGCGGCGCCACTGACCTTGACGCAATGCTGGTGATGATGGAGATCATGTTCGTGCTTTGGAGATGGAGATCAAAGGCGCAAGAAGAAAAGGCCATATCATATCACACTAATTATGAATTGCCTGTGATGTTAATCCTTTATGCATCTTGTATTGCTTAGTTCACGACGATAGCATTATAAGATGAACCCCTCTCACTAAATATCAAGTAATAAAGTGTTCACCCTTAGTTGGTACCGTTGCTAAGACTCGTCGTTTCGAAGCATCTCGTGATGATCGGATGTGATAGATTCTACGTGTGCATACAACGGGTGCAAGCCAGATTTGCACATGCAGAAACTAAGGTTATCTTGACGAGCCTAGCATGTACAGACATGGTCTCGGAACACGGAATACCGAAAGGTAGAGCATGAGTCATATAATTGATATGATGAACATGAAGATTGTTCGCCAATGAAACTACATCTTCTCTCGTGAAGATCGGACTTGGTTCGTGTAATCACTAAGACAATGTGAGGGATGTTGTTTTGAGTGGGAGTTCACCTAGTTAGTTTAATAATTAAATTTGAACTCAATTTGTCATAAACTTAGTCTAAACTACTTGCAAATTGTTGTAGATTATGGCGACCCCCTCCATCAATTTCAATGCGTTCCTAGAGAAAGAAAAGCTTAAAAATAATGGAAGCAATTTCACGGACTGGTTCCGTGGACTGAAGATCGTCCTCAGGGCTGGTCAGTTGACCTATGTGCTCGATGCACCGCTAGGTGACCCACCTGCAGATAATGCCACCGATGACGAAAAGAATGTTTTCGCCACTCGGAAGAATCATTACTCCACAGTTCAGTGCGCCATCCTGTACGGTTTAGAAGCGGAGCTCCAACAGCGTTTTGAGCACCACGACCCGTTCGAGATCATTAAGGAGCTCAGGCTAATTTTTGAGACTCGCGCGGCCATGGAGAGCTATGAGGCCTCCGAGAAATTCTTTAACTGTAAGATGGAAGAAGGAAGCTCCGTTAGCGAGCACGTGCTCACCATGTCTGGGTACGCTAAGAAGCTCCAAGAGTTGGGAATATCGATTCCTAATGAATTGGGGATTCACCGTCTCCTTCAATCACTGCCACCAAGTTACAAGAACTTTGTGATGAACTACAACATGCACTGCATGAACAAGACGTTGCCTGAACTGTCGTCCATGCTGAAAACTGCTGAAGTGGAGATCAAGAAGGAGCAAAAAGTGTTGATGGTCAATAAGACCACCAATTTCAAGAAACGGGGCAAGCCTAAGAACAAGGGCAACTTCAAGAAGGACGGCAAAAAAGCTGCCGCACCTGCTAAGAAGCCCAAGGCTGGTCCTAAACCTGAAACTGAGTGCTTCTACTGCAAGGGAGCTGGTCACTGGAAGCGTAACTGCCCCAAGTACCTGGCGGATCTGAAGAACGGCAACATCAAGAAGAAAGGTATATTTGATATATGTGTTATAGATGTGTATCTTACTAGTAATCGTAGTAGTGCCTGGGTATTTGATACTGGTTCGGTTGCTCATATTTGTAACTCGAAACAGGAGCTGCGGAATAAACGAAGACTGGCAAGAGACGAGGTGACGATGCGCGTTGGAAATGGCTCCAAGGTTGATGTGATCGCCGTCGGCACGCTCCCTCTACATCTACCTTCGGGATTAGTTTTAAATTTAAATAATTATTATTTGGTGCATGCGTTAAGCATGAACATTATATCTGGATCATGTTTATTGCGAGACGGTTACTCTTTTAAGTCTGAGAATAAAGGTTGTTCGATTTATATGAGTAATATCTTTTATGGTAATGCACCTGAGATGAATGGTTTATTCTTACTGAATCTCGATAGTAGTGATACACATGTTCACAACATAGATGCTAAACGAATTAAATTGAATGATAATTCTACATACATGTGGCACTGTCGTCTTGGTCACATTGGAGTGAAGCGTATGAAGAAACTCCATTCAGATGGACTTCTTGAATCACTTGATTTTGAATCACTTGAAAGATGCGAAGCATGTCTAATGGGAAAAATGACTAAGACTCCATTCTCTGGTACAATGGAGCGAGCTACAGACTTATTGGAAATAATACATACCGATGTGTGCGGTCCAATGAGTGTAGCATCGCGTGGTGGATATCGTTATGTTCTCACTTTCACGGATGACTTGAGTAGATATGGGTATGTCTACTTCATGAAACATAAGTCCGAAACTTTCGAGAAGTTTAAGGAATTTCAAAGTGAAGTGGAGAATCATCGTAACAAGAAGATTAAATTTCTGCGTTCTGATCGCGGAGGTGAATATCTGAGTTACGAGTTTGGCATGCATTTAAAGAAATGTGGAATACTTTCACAGTTGACACCGCCGGGAACACTGCAGTGTAATGGTGTGTCCGAACGTCGTAATCGAACTCTCTTAGATATGGTTCGGTCTATGATGTCTCTTACAGATTTACCGTTATCATTTTGGGGCTATGCATTAGAGACAGCCGCATTCACTTTAAATAGGGCACCATCTAAATCCGTTGAAACGACACCGTACGAATTGTGGTTTGGTAAGAAACCTAAGTTGTCGTTCCTTAAAGTTTGGGGTTGCGAAGCTTACGTAAAGAAGTTACAACCTGATAAGCTAGAACCCAAAGCGGAGAAATGCGTCTTCATAGGATACCCTAAAGAAACGATTGGGTATACCTTCTATCATAGATCCGAAGGCAAAGTTTTTGTTGCAAAGAATGGATCCTTTCTTGAGAAGGAGTTTCTCTCGAAAGAAGTGACTGGAAGGAAAGTAGAACTCGATGAGGTTATTGAACCTTCTCTCGGATTTGAGAGTAGCACAGCACCGGAAGATGTTTTGGTGCCGCCTGCATCAATTGAAGAGGAAGCTAATGATAATGATCATGAAACTTCGAACGAAGTTACTACTGAACCTCGCAGGTCAACGAGGGTTCGTACCACTCCTGATTGGTATGACTCTGCCTTGAACGTCATGTTGGTGGACAACGCTGATGACCCTGCGACGTATGAAGAAGCTATGGTGAGCCCAGATTCCGACAAATGGCTAGAAGCCATGAAATCCGAAATGGGATCCATGTACGAAAACCAAGTGTGGACTTTGGTGGACTTACCGGATGGCCGTAAGGCTGTCGAGAACAAATGGATTTTCAAGAGAAAAACAGATGCTGATTGTAATGTTACCGTCTATAAAGCTCGACTTGTCGCGAAAGGGTTCCGACAAATTCAAGGAGTTGACTATGATGAGACATTCTCACCAGTAGCGAAGCTAAAATCTGTGAGGATTTTGTTAGCAATTGCTGCACATTTCGATTATGATATTTGGCAGATGGATGTCAAAACGGCGTTCCTTAATGGTGACATTGAGGAAGAGTTGTATATGGTACAACCCAAAGGTTTTGTCGATCCTAAAGATGCTAACAAGGTATGCAAACTTCAGCGCTCCATTTATGGACTGAAGCAAGCATCCCGTAGTTGGAATCAACGTTTTGATAAAGTAATCAAAAACTTTGGATTTATACAAACTTATGGAGAAGCTTGTATTTACAAGAAAGTGAGTGGGAGCTCTGTAGCATTCCTAGTACTGTATGTAGATGACATATTGTTGATTGGGAATGATATAGAACTTCTTAATAGCGTCAAAACCTATTTGAATAATAGTTTTTCAATGAAGGATCTTGGCGAAGCGGCATACATTCTAGGCATCAAGATTTATAGAGATAGATCAAGACGCCTAATAGGGCTTTCACAAAGTACATACTTGGACAAAGTTCTAAAGAAGTTTAGAATGTAAGATAGCAAGAAAGGGTTCGTGCCCATGTTGTCAGGTAAGACCTTGAGTAAAACTCAAAGTCTAGCTACGGTAGAAGATAGAGAGAAAATGAATAAAATTCCCTATGCCTCGGCCATAGGTTCTATCATGTATGCCATGCTGTGTACAAGACCAGATATAGCACATGCTGTTAGTTTGACTAGCAGATATCAAAGTGATCCTGGAGAGGAACACTGGACAGCGGTCAAGAATATCCTAAAGTACCTAAATAGGACTAAGGATATGGTTCTTTCTTATGGAGGTGATGAACAACTTGTTGTAAACGGTTACACCGATGCTAGTTGGAACACCGATCCGGATGACTCAAAGTCACAGTCGGGTTACGTATTTATTTTGAATGGTGCTGTAGTGAGCTGGAGGAGTGCGAAGCAAAGCGTTGTGGCGAAATCTTCAACTGAATCGGAATACATAGCTGCTTCGGAGGCTGCACAAGAAGCCGTTTGGATGAAGGAATTCATTACTGAACTCGGCGTGGTTCCCAGTGCGTTGGACCCGATGGCCATCTACTGTGACAACACAGGTGCCATAGCTAATGCGCAGGAGCCAAGGTCACATAGCAAGCTGAAGCACATCAAGCTACGTTTCCACGCTATTCGTGAGTATGTCCGAGATGGTGACATAAAGATTTGCAAAGTACACACTGATCTGAATGTGGCAGATCCGTTGACTAAACCTCTCTCTAGGGCAAAGCATGACCAACACCAAAACGCCATGGGTGTTCGGTATATTACCATGTAATCTAGATTATTGACTCTAGTGCAAGTGGGAGACTGTTGGAGATATGCCCAAGAGGCAATAATAAAAGTGATTATTATTATATCTTTGTGTTTATGATGAAATTTTACATCCCATGCTATAATTGTATTATTAGGAAACACTGATACATGTGTGTTTTGTAAACATGTAAAGAGTCCCTAGTAAGCCTCTTGTTGAACTAGCTTGTTGATTAATTGATGATCATGGTTTCCTGATCATGGACATTAGGATGTGATTAATAACAAGGTCATATCATTAGGAGAATGATGTGATGGACACACACCCATAGTAAGCGTAGCATAAGATCAAGTCATTAAGTTCATATTGCTGTAAGCTTTCAATCACATAGTAACCTATTCCTTCGACCATGAGGTTATGTTAATCACCATCACCGGATGAATACTTTGATGACATCAAACGCCGCTTCGTAACTGGGTGGTTATAAAAGTGTCATTGGGTATTCTGAAAGTATGTGTTGAAGCGCATGAACCAAGATTGGGATTTGTCCATCCATATGACGGATAGATATGCTCTGGGCCCTCTCGGTGGAATGTCATCTAGTTAGCTTGCAAGCATGTGACTAGGTCACAAGGGATGACATATCACGGAACGAGTAAAGAGTGCTTATCAGTAACGAGGTAGAACTAGGTATGGAGATACCGACGATCAAACCTCGGATAAGTATAGTATCGTGAGACAAAGGGAATTAGTTTCGTATGTAAGTGGTTCAATCGATCGCGAAGTCATCGTTGAGTATGTGGGAGCCATTATGGATCTCCAGGTCCCGCTGATGGTTATTGATAGGAGATGTGTCTCTATCATGTCTACATATTCACGAACCGTAGGGTGACACACTTAAGGTTCGAAGTTGTTTTAAGTAGATATGGAATGTGCGTTGGAGACCGAATGTTGTTCGGAGTCTCGGAATGGATCCGGGACATCACGAGGAGATCCGGAATGGTCCGGAGAATAAGATTCATATATAGGAGATCATTTTATGAGATAGGAAATGTTTCGGAGTGTTTGTATGAGGATTCTAGAAGGTTTCGGAATGTTCCGGAAGGTTCTAGAAGATATCTTGGAGTTTGCTTGAAAATCAAGATAGGGATCAAGGAGTCCTGTTGGGTCAAGATAAGGAGTCGTGGGGGAGGAGGATTCCTCCCCACCTCCCCAACCCGCCGGCCCCATAGGAGGGGAGTCCTACAAGGACTCCCCTTCCCTGGCGCGCCCTCCCCTCTTTAAATAGAGGGGCAGGGGCGCCCCCTCCTCTCACGCTCTCATAACGTCCAATCTCTGCCGCCTCTCTCCTCCACCATCTTCTGCACAGGCATAGGCGAAGCCCTGCAGAATTCTCTACTCCACCACCACCACCACCACGCCGTCGTGCTGTTGGGATTCCGTGGAGAAGATCTACTACCTCCGCTGCTCGCTGGAACGGGGAGAGGAAGGTCTGCTTCGACTCCGCACGTGTGACCGACTGCGGAAGCGCTGCCGAATTGTGGCGCCGGAAGGATCGTCAACTTGACCAAGGGCGGAAGCGCTGCTGGAACGCGACGCCGGAAGGATCGTCTACTTGACCGAAGGCGGAAGCGCTGCTGGAACGCGACGCCGGAAGGATCGTCCACACGATCTTGAGATCGGCAAGTGATCGACTACATCAACCACGAGATCTAATCTCGTTAACGCTTTCGGATCTATGAGGGTTAGTTCCCATCTATCTCGTTGCTCCTGTCTAATAGATTAGATCTTGGCTTTTACCTAGATTAGATCTAGGTTTTGTTCGTTCTTGCGGTAGAAAATTTTCGTTTTCCATGCTACGAACCCATCACAGAGCTCCCTTGCCTCCAGAAATTCCCAGCGGCGCCCAACCAAGGTTACCGGCGCACCAAGAAAATGGCTTCCACTTCATCTTCTGGCGCAGCAGCGACGACAGCGACGGTAGCAGCAGTGGAAAAGGAAAGCAATCGCGGGGTCTGGATCCCGTGCGTCGTCGACGACGAGAAGCTCCGCAGCGTCGAAGAAGAAGGGCTCCTCCGCGCCGATGATTGGTGGAGCGGCTTCGGCGAAGCCGTCCCCAACCCTCGCAATGGTAGGCGAGTGCACTTCGGCACCCACCTCGACAGAGGTTTCTCCTTTCCTCCCTCAGATTTCTTTTCTGAGGTGATTGATCATTACAGTGTTCAACTTCACCATCTCCTCCCAAACTCTATCTTAGAGATGAGCGCCTATGTGTCTTTGTGTGATGGGTATCTCGGCATTAGGCCGAGTCTCACTCTCTTCCGGTACTATTTCCATGTCCGGAGAAACTCTATCACTGCCGGTAATCCTTACATTACCGGTACAATTAGTCTTTGAGTTAGGCGTGAGCGCGTCTATCCTCAGATTTTAGCTAGTGAGTCGGTCAAACAATGGCCGGGTACCTTTTTCTATCACAAGGATATTCCCGCTCCCAGCAAAGCTAGTGCTTTGCCGGCTTTCATCGATGGAGCTGCCATGCCTCAACCATCTTGGGACAAGGCCCCTTCGGCTCTCAGTGACGATCTTCTTCTCGCCAAGAGGTGGATTGAATATCTGATGAAGCACAAGGGCCTTAGAGGGTCCGACTTGGTCTAGTGCTGAGTGGCACGCCGGATCCAGCCTCTCCAGCACCACGGTGACCGACTGATGTATTCCATCACGGCGTCGAAAAATGACTCCCTCCACATAAGCCCCAGGGCCTTAAAGACACAAGATTATATAAGCCAAATCAAATGGCTGATAAAGGAGCGGACTGAGAGAAAGATTCTGGATTTATCTCTGGACATGCATACAGCGGAAGACCCTGTAGTGTCGGTAAGCTTTAGTAGTAAACCTTTTTTATGTGTTTCACCTTTTAAGTTATTTCGCAATACTGAGATATTATGTTCTTTTCAGCTTGCCGACCTCCCCGAGTCGGAACTAGCTCCTATCAAGGGATATCCTCCTGAGTTTTCTCAGGAGGAGGAATTGGTCCCACTGCCGGACGTTGTGCCCAGAAAGCGCAAAGCTCCGACAGTGGCTATCGGCACAAAGGAAGTGCCAGTTGTGAAGAGGTAACTTTCTACACAACTTCCGCCTTTGTACATTACTTCATGATTTCTTCCAAGATATAATGTTCTTCATTCTATTACTTTCTCAGAGCTAAGCAGCTCATCAAGGGCAAGGGGAAGGAGACTATCTCGAAGCCCCTGCGTCAGACGAAGCTAACTATTGCTTCTCCTGTCGTGGCTCCTCCGACTCCTGCCCCTCAACCTTCTGCAGCGCTGGTGATTACTCCCTCTCCGGTTGTTGCAAAAGATCCGGCTCCTTCAATAGGGCCAGCGATCCTTGAGTCGCAGACTGAAGTCACCATGGGTGACTCAGGTTTTGATAAGGGTGAACCCTCTTCGGTTAATGATCCCTCGGCAGAGACCTTCGCTGAAAATCTCCTAAACAATCCGGGACTTACCAAATTTGGCTTGTCTCGGAAAGCTATGGAGGAAATCCAGCGGCTAGCCCGGCAATGCATGAAAAGCCGTAATCTCTCTGCCGAAGAAGAAGCACAAGAAGCGGAGGACATCAAGTACTCCGATCTTCTCGAACAAGTCCGCCTTCGCGACGAGGGTTTAAGAGCTGGTGTGCTTCCACCACCTCTGGTTATTCCACTCACCCTCGCTGAGAAGGTTACTACTGAAGTGAACATGTGCCTGAGCAAGCTCACACATGAACATCATGTAAGTCGGAATTCCAATTCACGTTTTTCTTTATTGTACTTTATATCATATCCTCTAGCCCCCAAGCATGAAGTTGGATAAAACAATCCGGGTTTATGCTTCATTAGGATGCCAAAGAATGAACTAGTGTAGCCCCCAAGGCTCGTGCTGATATTAGCTACAATATTAGCCCGAGTCTTTAGTAGACTTCTGACTCTAGGTATTCTAACTTATAGAAAGTTAATTCATATAACCAGGAATTGTTGAAAAATATATGCAACAAGCGGAGAGAGATCAAGGCTCTCCGACTTGAAAATTCTGAACTAAAAGTGTCCAAGGATGAGGCTGAAGGTAAACTTTCCAAGACTCAAACCTTGTCTTGATTTTTCATAGTTGAATATTTTTGTTAAACTGTTGTTCTTTTTGACTTACAACACTGGTAAAGTAGTCCTGTGCTATGATCGAAGAGGCCGAGAATCTGAAGACCTTGGTGGTGGAAAACAAGGATCTCCACCAAGAGCTAGACCAGCTTAAGGCGGATCATGAGAAGAGCATTGCTCAAGTTCTCGAATCCTCCTCCATGGTCACCGTGGAGCGTGATTGCAAGATTGCACTCCACAAGAAGAAAATCTCGGATCTCAACGACGAGCTATTCAGAGAGAAGGACCTTTTCGAGGCGCTCCGGGCTTAACTCCAGAGCCTTCGTGAAGAGAAAACCAAAGTTGATGACGTCATCTTTGGTATGTTTCCATCTTTCTGACTTGTCTACATTCTTCGACTCTTTCGATGTCGGATTTATTTAACCGTTTTCCTTTATATGCATAGGTCCTCTAAACTTGACGGACTCCACCTCTGTCGAGCCTTGCACCCACCGACTTACCCAAGTCGGTGATTTGCTTCATGACTTCTGCCAATCCATTGAGGATATTGGCGAAGCTCTCAAGGTTCCGGATATGCATAGCATGTCCGACTTTTAGGTGCGAGACAAGGCAAAGGAGATGCCGCATCTTGTCCAGGACTGGAACATGTCCTACGCGCGAACCGCAGCGCAAAATGCTCTCACCATGGTTATGAGCCACCATGGAAATATGGAGATCTGGCAAGTAACCAGAGGGTACTGTAAGGTGGACGAAGACGGACACGAGCAAGACATCAAGGCTATCATGGACTCCTGCGCCGGATATGGGTGTCATGTAGCTGACTTGACCAGCTACGACACTCCCTTCTTCACCCGCGTGGACACGCCGCCCCCGCCTCCCGAAGAAGCAGCCGAAGTTTCCGACGATGAACAAACCATATCTGGTTTGGACATCTCGGATCGTTATCAGGGTGCAGCTGATGTGTCTAGCGAGCCGGCAGCTCCTACCTCTCCTCCTGCATCATAAGTTATCAAGAAAAAACAGATGTGTTACTCCGGAAACATTATGGGTCTATAAATATTTAGTATGATACTTTTGATAGTGCTAAGTTTTTATCTATTCAGCACTTTTGGCTTAAATTTTGTGTGCCTGAAATGTTTGCATAAGCACTTGTACTTTTTTGTTTGTACTTATCGTTTATCTGGCTTTCCGCCTTGTCCCTTCCGTGAGCCGGCTAAACTTTCAGCATGGAAACTTTGCCGAGCAACAGAGCTCAATTGCTAAACCAGTTTAAACTCGGAAACAAAGCCGGCTTCCAGTACCAACAATTCACTACTCGGAAAATACCCGCATCCGGCAATCAGACAAATAACCAAAGTATAGACTAGGAAATATAGATTTACACCCGAAGGTAGCAATTTTAGAATCGGAAATCTAAACCAGAACGAACATGAGCATAAAGTACTTTTAAGTATTCTAAGATTTTCGACTATGACATGATCATTCAGAAATAAGATGGTAAAAACTTCTCAGAAAAAACTTGAGGCAACCAAAACTTTTATTTCTCACAAAACATGTACACATATATGATTACAAAGAAGGATAAACTAAGAATAAAAGGGACGTAGCTGAGCAATATTCCATGGTCTGTCTAACTCATCCGGATTTGCACTGCCTCCAGCTCTCTTTCTCTTCTTAGTAGCAGGTCTTTCTTTGACTAGCCTCATATCAGTTAGGTAGTATGAACCATTGTGTAATACTCGACTAACTAAAAATGGCCCTTCCCATACTGGGTAAAGTTTGTGTTTTCTTTGTTGCACAAGCCGCAGAACCAAATCACCCTTATTGAAGGATCTGTTTCTGACTCTCTGGCTATGATACTTGCGTAACTTCTGCTGATAGGCTGTTGGTCTCATTTTAGCAACGACGTGAACTTCTTCGACTTCGAGATCATTTTGTCGAGAAATCTCGACATTCTCTTCAATATACGCGGCCACTCTAGGAGAAGTGTGAATCAAATCACTAGGAAGAACTGCTTCTGCGCCATAGACTGTATCCGGTTGACCTGTTCAGAGTTGTTCGTAAACTCCATATTACAGAAGGTAATTCCTCTGCCCAAGCCCCCGCAGCATGTCGTAGTGGTGATTCGAGTCTCGGTTTTAGGCCTTGTAGGATTAAACCATTTGCTCTTTCGACTTGTCCATTAGCCTGCGGATGTGCGACTGACGCAATGTCAAGCCGGATATTTTGTTCGTTGCAGAATTTGGCAAGTTCTCCCATAGAGAAATTAATCCCGTTGTTCGTGATAATACTATGCGGATAACCATGCCGGATTATAACATCCTCGAAAAATCTTTTAGCTGTTGCTCTATCACAACTAGTGACGGGTTTAGCCTCAATCCATTTGGTGAATTTATCCACCATCACTAAGAGGTGAGTAAATCCACTTGGAGCCCGTTTGAACGGTCCTACCATATCAAGCCCCCAGACCGCGAAAGGCCATGTTATCGGTATTGTTCGCAGCTGATCAGCCGGAACGTGAGCTTGTTTGGCGTACTTTTGGCAGCCCTTGCACGTCTTGACCAGCCATTTGACATCTGCCTTGGCTGTAAGCCAGAAAAAACCGTGTCGGAAAGCTTTTGCCACTAAAGATTTGGCTGCAGCATGGTGAACACACTCGCCTTCGTGGATTTCTCTTAAGATTTCCACTCCTTCTTCCGGAGATACGAAGCACTGAAAGACCCCAGACACACTCCGCTTATAGAGCTTACCACTAACTAAAGTATAGGCTTTTGCTCGTCGGATGATCTGCCGGCTCAGAACTTCTTCTTCGGGTAATTTGCCATCTACCAGATAATCAAGGTAGGGTTGAGTCTAGCTGGGAATTACAGACAGAACTGCTATTAGAGGTGAGTCGGATTTGGTCGGATATTCCTCATCCACTCTCTTTATTGAGGGAACTTTGAGGTGCTCTAAAAAAGTGCCATCCGGGACCTCTTTCCATGTAGAGCCTATTCGAGATAATGCATCTGCTTCCTCATTTTCTACTCGAGGGATGTGTTGAACCTCAAACCCTTCAAACGATTTAGATAAATCATCCACGACAGCTTTATATGCTGCCATGTGTTTATTTGCATTACAAATATCCGAGACTTGCTGAGCAACAAGATCCGAATCTCCGTAAAACATCAAACGTCGGATGCCGATATCCTTAGTAATCCGGATTCCATGCAGCAGTGCTTCATACTTGGCAATATAATTTGTCACTATGAAGTGGATCTGCAACATAAATAAAAGTTTATCTCCTTGGGGTGATTTGAGAACCATGGCAGCCCCCGAGCCTCCGTGAGCCTTAGACCCATCAAAATATAGGGTCCAATATTCCGACTCAGGGAGGGTCATATTCTCCTTCGTCTCTATCCAATCAGCAACAAAGTCGGCAAGGATTTGGGATTTGATTGATGTCCGAGGTTTGTACTCAATATCGAAAGCTGAGAGCTCTATGCCCCATTTGGCGACGCGTCCTGTGGCGTCACTATTGTTGATTATATCTCTCATGGGAGCTGTGCTCACCACGGTAATTGGATGTTCCTAAAAATAATGTCGTAGCTTATGAGATGGTAAGAACACACCATAAGCTAGCTTTTGATAGTGCAGATACCACTGTTTCGATTCTGTTAAGACCTCGCTGAGAAAGTAAGTCGGACGTTGCACCAGTGTTCCTGATTTTCCTCCGGTCTCTCCACTACCATGACAATACTGACGACTTTGTTTGTCGCAGCGAGATAGAGCAACATCGCTTCATGTGGTTCCGGGGCTGCAAGGATTGAAGCAGATGAGAGTACTGTTTTCAGGTCTTGTAGCGCAGCTTCAGCTTCGTCAGTCCACATAAAATCCTTGGTCTTTTTCAGGAGTTTATATAATGGTACGGCTCTTTCACCGAGCCGGCTTACAAACCGACTGACTGCGGCAATGCAACTAGTTAGTCTTTGTATGTCCTTCAGGCGAGTTGGCCTGGAAATATTGAGTATAGCCTTGATTTTGTCTCGATTCACCTCTATGCCTCTTTGATACACGATGAAACCTAACAATTTTCCGGCTGGGATTCCAAAAAAGCATTTCTTCGGATTAAGCATTATGTTGTATTTTCGTAGATTGGCGAACGTTCCCTCCAAGTCGGAAATCAATGTTTCCTTCTTTTTGGACATCACCGCAATATCATCCACATGTGCATGTATATTGCATCCGATTTAATCGTGGAGGCAACACTGCATTGTGCGTTGGTACATAGCTCCTGCGTTCTTCAGCTCAAAGGGCATCGTAACAAAACAGAAGGTTCCGAAGGGGGTTATGAATGAAGTTTTGACTTTGTCATATTCCTTCATCCGGATTTGGTGATAACCGGAATATGCGTCGAGAAAACAGAGGAGTTCCGAGCCTGCCGTAGAATCGATAACTTGATCAATCCTAGGCAGCGCGAACGGATCTTTGGGACACGCCTTGTTCAAGGCAGTATAATCAACACACATCCTTAAATCAGTGGTGTCCTTTTTAGGGACCATTACAGGATTGGCCGACCACTCAGTGTGGATGACCTCTTCTATGAATCCGGCTAACTCGAGCCGTGCTAGTTCCTTAGCTATTGCCTTACGCTTTTCTTTGCCGAAACGTCGTAAGGACTGTTTGACGGGTTTAGCATTCGGGTTTACATTTAAAGAGTGCTCGACAAGTTCCCTAGGTACTCTGGTCATGTCAGATGGGTGCCATGCGAAGATATCTTGATTTGCTTGGAGGAACTTGACGAGCGCGCTTTCCTATGCGCTATCTAGGCTTACGCCTATCTGGGTCACCTTGGGGGGGGGGGGGGTCATCATCCTTCAACGGCGTCTTCTTCGTCTCTTCTGATGCCTTGAACTCTGGATTCGGCTTTGTCACCTCCTTCTTTGTCGCGGGCATCTCGGACGGATCTATGCTCTTCTTGATCTCCTGGTACTCCTGGGCGTGCAGCACGGCTTCAGCAAAGGCGGCATTTCCATCCTCGCACTCTCGCGCTTTCTTCGGGTCTCCCCTGATGGTGATCACGCCATTGGGACCTAGAATTTTCATCATATTGTAAATGTAACATGAACGAGCCATAAAAGCCCAATAAGCCGGACGTCCGAATATAGCGTGGTACGCGCTCTTGAACAGGACCACTTCGAAGGAAAGTGCCTCCGTCCGATAGTTCTTTGGAGTTCTAAAGTGATTTCTCCCAAGGAATTTGCTTGTCTTCCTGGGACAACCCCGTGAAATATCACAGAGCTGTGGTCCAGCTGGGTCTCCGAGATCTTCATCCGGTGTAGCGTTTCGACATACAGAATGTTAATGCTGCTGCCACCATCCATGAGAGTCTTGGAGAAACCATAACCGTCAATAAGTGGATTGACGATTAAGGCGTATTTTCCTCGCATGTGTAACTTAGGCAGATGATCAGCGCTGACAAAGGTGATTGCCACTTCCGACCAGTCCAAGAATTGAGGGACAACTGAAACTGTTGCATTGAGCTCATGTAGAACTGCTTTCTTGACCTTTGCTAGTTGAGATCCGAGGAAGGTGACGTACGTGTCTTTCTTGGTCGGAAAATTTTTCTTCCCTTCCGGCTTGGGATTTGAAGCATCAGCTTCATCCATGTTGGAATCTTCCTTGGTCTCTTTTTCCTTTTCGGGATTCTTCTTTCCCTTCTTTCGCTTAGCCTTGTAGCCAGCGGTATCATCTCTCTTAATGTCGTCATTAAAACAACAATCGGCGTTTGTGTGGGACGAGCCCCCATCGGCATCTAGGTGATGCACACATGGGTTATTGGCAATGTTGGCCCAAGAGTAGGTTTTACCAGGTTGCTGGTCTCCTCTACCTTGAACTCTTGACGTCCCACGACCGCATCCGCGGCCACCGCCATGTCCTCCTCGCCCTCCAGACCCGAAAGTAGCAGTGACCACTGTTGTTTCCGTGTTGGGTTTTTCTTCCGAGGTATTCTTGCGCTTCTGACCCTGTTGCTTTGGTTGTTTTGCCGACTGTGGCACAGCTAGGGCGCTCAGTAATCCCTCTGCATCATCGTCAGCATCTGCATACTTGCTCGCTGTTTCTATCATCTCTCCCAAATCAGTGACTTTGTCACACTTCAAGCGATGACATAGTAAACTACTTGGGAGTCCTGCAATGAAAGCTTCAATCGCATTTTGGTCATTTACTCCTTCACAAGAGTTCTTGGTGTCTATCCATCGTCCGAGATAATCCCGTCAATTTTCTCCAGCTTTTTGGGTGCAACGCTGTAGATCTCCGACCGTACAGGGCCTCCGGTATGTGCCTTCGAAATTCTAAAAGAACGCACCTTGCATGTCATACCAGTTGTGGATGGTGTTCTCCAGAAGTTCATTGAGCCATGATCATGCCGTCTTTCGCAACATAAGTGGGAGATATCGGGTTCCGACCAGGTTGTTTCTGCCTTTGGCGATGCAGCAAGCTTGGAAGAAATCCTGTAGCCAAGTATCTAGCCGAGCTATGCTGTCGTAGGCTTGAATATGTCTTGAGATAGCAAATCCTTCTGGGAATTTTGTAGCTCTTATGTGTGGTTCGACGCACTTTGGGCCCACGTATATGTCATCATTTTCATAGCACCGCGCTTCTATATTGGAGTTAATCCTATTCCTTGCGTCATTTGGAGACAAAGATCGTCGCCCTGAGTGACGGCTATGGCTATGGTGCCTTGGAGCCGGAGTTCGGCTTTTGCCACCACCTCCTCCACCACGACACCCTCCTTGGCCTCCTTGGGAGCCGTTGTGATGGCTACTTGGTGGAGAGGGTGGAGCAGCTGGATTATTTTCGGCTGATCGCCGGCCTCCGTCCGGAGCGTCATTCTTCCCGTTCCGGGGAGGGTCTTCATTGCGACGAGCCCCCTGCCGGCTTGTCTCGGCATGGTTTTCGTCGTTCCTTCGTCCGTTACTCCCATCATGGTGGGGCTCAGCCAGACGGTTTGTGGGTCTAGAGGGTGGCATCCTTTGATGGTCCTCCTCCCGACGTTTCTCTTTGTCCTCTCCCCTACGATCATTCGACTCTCGTCCGGAAGGATTTCTCGGATACAGTGCAGCAATTGCTTCTTGCTCGGCAGCTGGAGCTACATTGCGCCAGTCACGTGCAGCTCTGTGATGCTGTCCTGATGATCCGGTTCTTGAGTAGTTGTCTTCCCGTCGGTCAGAACGGTTATGCTGTTTCGGAACCCGTTGGGGCCTTATATCATTCCAGGCTGAGTCCGTGCGACATTGGTCGGATTTGGAGACCAGTTTTCCACTTTCGGATTTTGCAGCCCTTTGCTGTTCCGAACCCTTGGTGAGTAGCTTGATGCCCAATCGAACCTGTTCTAGGCCTGGGTTATTCGACAGGATATCTCAAGCTGTGACAGTGTTCTGTACCGGTGTTGGATACACCAGATCTCCCTTGCTGTCGATATGAGGCATCCCTGGGTCTCCTTCGAAGAGAACCTTGTGTACTTCCGGGAATTGATTATCACGTGTGTGACATTTCCGGGTCTTCTAATGCTGCCGAGAGATGTACTTCTCCGTGGTTTCCATGCGTTTCTTCTCCTCCTCGATGTTTTTGGCTTCATCCAGGAGTACTTGACGATGCGCTTCTAGGGCCTGAGCCCTTTCATCCAGTTCTTCGGCAGTAAGTTCTGCAGCTGTAGGGATAGGTGTGGTTAATGCAGCATCAATGAGTTTACGCGCACCTTCAATGATCACGTGTCCATCAATCGATTCTTCTTTTGGCTCGTCTGGTGCTCCATCCGAGTCTTCTTCGTATTCCTCGGCAATCACTTCCTCTGCCGGAAGATCTTTTGCCTGTGTCTTGTTCTTCTTGTTCTTCTTCTTTGCCTTCTTGGCAGCGCCGGTAGCAAAGACGACTTTCGGTCCGTTTCCCGGAGTCAGGCTCTAATCGGTAATTTCGGTTGTTTGGTTCTCGGGATCATCTCTGTAGCATCCCAATTGTCTAACAATGGTAATGCTACTTGGTCTAGTAATATAATGGCTACTTCCCTTATATAATTGTTGCATCATAATTATATCATGCTCATGTCATCATGCCACCTTGCATTTGAGCATCATATAAAACCCTTGTGATTTGGTTCTTCCCTCATATGCATTATTAATTGTATTTGGCTCTTGATAGATTGTATTTGAATCTTGATAAATGCCTGATGCCCAAGTTGAGTTGGGGGCATATCTTTTAATTCCTCTCCATCACCTTTCTTTGCCATCACCTTATAATTCCACCATTCCATTACCCGTGAGCTGGTATTTCTTTTTCTTTTGATATTATTCTAGCTCATGTGGGTTGGGGTGGATCTAATTCCAATTCCTTTTTGCTTGGCCTTTATTCCACATTTTGGGAATGCATAAGAATAATGCCATGTTAATATTCTGTTTTCACAAGAATTTAAACATGGCATTTAATGTTTTGCATGGGCCATGCAACCATCATCATCACCATTTCTTTTCTTTTGGTTTTTCCTTCCTTTTGTTTACTCGGATCTTGTTTTCCGCTTTCGCCTGATACTCTGATGTTTGTTGTATGAGGAGCTATCCAAAAATATTATCTCTATCTAGGATATTTGAATCTTGCCGTATGGCGTTGCAATATTTTTATTTCTTTTAGATGGAATGGCTCTGAGGACTGTTGTATGTGGCTTGCATACATACTCACTTGTGTATGTAGTTGATCCCTTCGCCTGCCGATTACGCCGCTCGTTCTTGTCCCGATGTTCTGAAAGTGGTTAGGACGGCCGAAAGGTCTACCGTGAATGGCCCTGGGTCCCACCATACTATTTTAACCACTTTCGCTCATCTAGGCATGCAACTAAGAGCGTAATTCACCGAGGTAGTTACAATCTCCGAGTTCCATGTTGTCGTGCGCTTTGGAGAGTTTTCTCCGGATCCTTCGTCCATGTCTTCTTCTTCTGCAGCAGATGTGGAGTTAAGCTCCTCTTCATATTCCGCGGAGAACTTTTGGAAATCTGCTGATGTCATCGAGTCATCCGAGGATGCGGGTACGTCGGCGTTTGTTCCGATCGCCTCCAGCACTGAGTCGGTGTTGTCTCCAGCATCGGTGGAGCCGGATCCGGATCCAACGTATCCGACGAAGTGTGACGTATGGGTCCTCGGGTAGTTGCGGCTTCCCTCGTGGGCTTCCTCGAAGATCCTGATGGTTTCAAGAACCTCATCCACGCTTGCGTCTTGCAGTATCATGCGCCTCAACGTATGCCTCATGAACGGTTGATCTGTTCCGGCGTTAGCAGAGCCGGAACCGTGGTTGTTACTGTGCTCCTCCTGGATCTCGAACCCGGCCGACAGATTTATCTAGGATTTGACCACCCCTGGGAGATCCACTTCAGATTCGACTTGAACCGCAGGATCAGCTTCAGGCTCAGCTTTCTCCACTCTCTCCGCAATTGGTGCGGGCTGGATGGGATTAGGATTTTCTGAGATCCGGAACTCTGCCGCCTCCGCGGACAAAGGGGACCCAGAAATTTCTTCTGCCTCTATCATCACCGCTGGGGTGGGTGGAGCAGGTTCAGCGAAACCGATGTAAACATCGATCTCACCAAAAGACATGATGGTGTAGGTGGTCACGGCTTCCCTAGCCGGAATCCAAGTCTCATCGAGAACGATGAGAGGGACGTCGCTGGCGTAGAGGATGCGACCGACGGCAATAGTCTCGCCGATTCCGATTCTTGCAGATTCTGCTCGGAACGTAGATCCGAAGCTCACTTGCCCCACAGTAGGCGCCAACTGTCGTGGGATTGATGACAAGTACGCCATGAGGGGGTCCTCAAGGCGTGCGAAAGAGAGGGGTGTGAGACGTACGGTGTTCCGGGACGGTGAGCACACAAGTTTACCCAGGTTCAAATTCGCCGGCTTTGGACGGATCCTACTCCTGCTAGCAATCCAGTAATACGGCAGAGCTGGAATATGGGTTACAAGGGTTCGCTTGTGCGAGTTGAGATTGTAGACTATTGTGTTGCCCTAAAGGCTCTTCCTAAGACGACCTATATAGATATCCAGCCTAGGGTTTACAGGAGAGACCTATCCGGCTATGACTAAGAGTCGGTTACAGAGTACATCTTAAACTACAAGTAACACTATGGGCCTATGTCGGTAAGTCTTCTGGGTCTTCCCGTAGCCGGACTGGACTCCGTCTCTTCTCCCTAACTGGGCCGCCCGTGAACCAAATCTCTAACCCGAAGTGGACCACCCTGATCAGTGAGAAACTGTGAGGATATCCGAAAAGTATATCCCAACATATGATATAACTAACCCTTTAAGGTCACGTAAAATATTTGATGGTTTGGATTAGCTGCAATCTGCTGTTCTGAAGGCGAGAATATTCAACACACCAATCCTATCTGTGTAAAGCGAATAAAGATAATTTCAGATATGAGAAGTACATCAGGTAAATTGAACAAAGATGAAATTTCTATAGCCACCGTTGATGTAGAGTGAGAACCGTATCAGTAGAAATAAACCTTGCCCGAGACAAATAGCTTCCAACATACGAAACTCCAAACATTCTATGCTTCAAAACATAGGTGATAATTAGCATTTCGTCAACTTGTACACGCAACCGTATTAATCTATATCACAACAGTTGTTACTGTGTATTGTATCTGTTTATTTCTTACCGCTTCGTACTGTACCAAAGAGGCACCTTCATGAATAGATGAGGCCTTCTCTTTTGATCTCCGTCGCCCTAACCAACTCCCCTATACCTACGGTGGAAGAATCGAGGATGCAGAACAAGCAAACCCAGTTATGATCACACCCAATAATACATGACATGTAAATAGATGTTATATGCATACAATGTACTCCTGATATGCTGAGACATACCTTGAAATTCGATTCTCCTACTGTTCGTATTCGGGATCTAGTGAGCACGTATAGAACAAAATAAATTGCAAAGTTAGAACGGCAAAGTAAAATTAAAGGTGAAGGTCTCAATACAAGCAGCAAAGCCCAACGGATCTAGTTTGCACACACCAATTAACACGAATCCTGACCTGGCAAATTTTGACCTGTGAGGAGAAGCGTTGAACAGGGATAAAGGCAGTGGCCAGGCGTTATGGCGTGGAGCGTCGCGGCGGTTTTGAGGCGCGGTGGCAAAAGCATCGCGGGCAGCGGACATGGTGGCGTCCGACCGAGGGCAATGCTGCGGCGGTGGCAGGTGCGTCGAGGGTAGCGGGCATGGTAGCGTCCGACAAAGGGCAGGTTTCTGAGATCGATTTTAGGAATCTGAGCGCTTATACGTGAAAAAAACCCATCTAGCGCTAATTACGGGGACATAACCGTCCAGCTTCTAGCCTCTCGCTGCCCTCGCATTTATCTCCCGAAAAAGAAAGTAAAGCACCGCTGTAAAGTTTTGTGCCCACGCTACGCTTGGAACTGGGATTGAAAGATTTAACCATCATTTGGCCGAGAAATCAATCCCGGAGCCCAGGATACGGCCCAACGTTGTACATGGCCTAGCGCTAATTGATCAGCGTCGGTGCGGACGACGGACGCGGTCCGGCTCGGATGAGGCATCAAACGGACTAATTGCTGTTTAGATATATCGGATTACTCCTATCAGGATCTTTTTATATATTGGTATATAATATAAGAAGATGTGCGGGATGAGAAGTCGGGAAAAATGTCTGAAATTACTTGTGACATGCTTTTAAAGATGCATGTCACTAGTCATATCGTTTTCAGTGACATGCATTTATAAATATCTGTCACTAAATAATTTTCTCATTCGGCTGGTCTCCACAAAACATATCCACTTTTATGCGTCTGTCACTAGTATTTTATACTAGTGACATGTTTATTCTAGCCAGTCACTGATAATGCTTACTAGTGACTGGCACAATTTTTCCTGTCACTAATCATCCAATGGCTATAAGCCTTTCTGCAGTAGTGAAAGCTCAAATGGCTGACATAAAAGTGGTTTTGGACAGGCCCAAAACCATCACACAAAATAAAACTTAAACACTTCGGACTTAAATAAAACAAGAAATAAAAAACTCAAACGTCTCAAATCTAAACTAAAGTAAACTCAACTTTCAATTGAGCTTGGTCACGCCTTGCCCAAAACGTTTCAGAACTGGGGGTGTTCTGAAATTGGGCGTCACCTCATCCATGGGAGAAATTGCAATGCAGAAAAGTCCAATCTTCAGGATAGAAGGAGACGATGAAATAATAGGAGTAGTAGCTATCCTCCCCTCATCAGCACCTCGGTGCACGGGCCCGTAGGTTTCGCATCTATTTAGCATTACTTTATGAATCTATTAAACTTTGCTATCTAAGTTTTATTATTAATGTGGCTAAGATGTTTTAGCTGATGTAGAAAATTTTAGTGAGATTTGTTGCAATGCTGCATATATCTATTTAAAATGCTAGTACATGTCTAGTTAGATATCAGATATAACAATATATTATGTAAAGAGGAAACACTTAAAAAGACAAGTATATATATTGCTCGCATCATAATACTTAGATAGGTATAGAGTACCAAACATAGAAGATTATATTACACATAATCTAACTAGTTCTTAACCAACAGCAGATAAACGTTTCAAAGAGAAGTATCTTTACTAACAACAGATAAACGTTCGTGAAATTAGAGTAGATTTATATTTTATTAGCAATGACAAAAGCGATATTGAATAGGCAGAGTAAAAAATGTCTTTCTGATTACAAACAGGCAAAGTAACAACCACATCAACACCTGCAGGGGAACAGTTTATTTTGACGCTTAAACAAATATAGAGAAGTAAGGGAACCCAACATTCTATTGGCTCATTTGAGAACCCAACGGGAAGTATATAAGCTAAGGGACCCAAGCATTTGGTGTATAGACAAAACACACTTCGCTAGTAACAATAACAAAAGAGAGGTCGCTCTTAATTTCTGAAGACCAATTTCCAACGTGAGTCTTACGGTCTCTCCACCTTGTGCAACTTCTTTGATGTTGTAAAAAGCCGCATTTATGTTGTCATGGATAATACCTTCTCTGGTAGAAAAGCTGAAAACTGCCATGTTCCGAATTTGAGATGAAAAGGAACGCATATAACTAACATCCAGTAGGCGAAGTATCCAGTGAAAACCCTTACTGTTGGGTAAAAATCTGGAAACTGTTTTCTCCTCCGTCAGATTGTGAGCCGACGCTTCTGATCAGAGGTGGGATGGCATCCGTCCACTTAAGCGCACTTCACATAAAAACCTCCAGGATCTCTTAAAATATAGCTGCAATCTCCCCAAACCTCTTATTCGTATCATCCGAGCATTAGTTCATGAGGACGCGGCCGCAACTGAGTTCTCGGTGTTGGAAAATTAGGCACAATTTCCGTGATTAATTCCAGAATATTAAACATGATAATACCAGCTACTAGCACATGTAACTCGAACATACTAGATGTACTAAACAACAAGATGAACGGAAACAGACAGCAGCTAAACATGTACTCGCAGAACATGATGAATAACCAGACAGCAGCACGTCGCATGTACCGTTCGATTGCAGTAGTCGTAGCAGTAACCTTGGGGAAGATTGATCGAAGCAGACGGTGGCGAAGACAACGATAGACAGCACCGCCTGACTTGGATAGAAGACGAGCCGTGATGCAGAACTCGAACAGTCGCACAGAGCGCTTTCCAAAAGCCTTATTCGTCTTCTCCCGTACAGGATCACAAAGGCGAGTGGTTCCGGAGACCTGCTCTCCCGTTCGCCGGTGCATGCCGGCAAGCAGGATGGAGTAGACTACGGTGGCGGCGCAAGGCAGAGAGGAGGCAAAACCCTAGATTGGTTTTTGGTGTGTACGTGGTGAAAGCCGCACTGGCGTTTATATAGAGCGGCTCAGGAATCCCGCATAGGGCATGTCGTGGATCAAGCCCACGTTGCGCACGTTTGGGACGGTTACAGATAGCCCACGATCCGAGAGCGACCCGAATAGGCTGACTGTTGACACGTCTGTCAAAACCGCACAAGTTTTTCCAAACAGCAAAATAAAGCGCGGCTCGGCGAGATTCCTGTAACCCGTAGGCGGGCGGGCGGACGTGCGAGCGGCGTCGTTGGAGGAGCACGCGTGTAGTTCTCCTTTTCTCACTCACTTTACTAAGTGGTGAACCACCCCACCTTATAAGGTGGTGTAACTCTCCTCCAACTTTCCATATGGGACTAAACTTTAGCTCCCACTCCACTCATATGTGAGCTGCCACCAAATTGGGCTAAATCACACATGGACTTCCACACACATGGGCTTTGAGATTTAGGGATAAACTGAAATCACATATGGACTTAAATAAATTAGCCCATTATTTCTAACACTCGGTGCCATTTTGCTTGATGGCGAGCCAAGCTTTGATCCTCCGCCACATGTGATCTCCCTCGCCCATGCGTATTTGTCTCTATAATCCAATTTGAGAGCCAACACAACAGGGCTGCTCTCCGTGGCGCCCGGCGAAAGGCGGCGACTGGCAGCAAACAACAACGGTGATCCTTGTGATGAAAATTCGGTGTCCGCCGTTCTAGCTTCAGCATGCAGATCTCTGTCGTCGACCTTACCTTGTACTCCATGTAAACTGAAGGACATGCACCATGTAACTGAAATTTTTGGTCTCTGGAGAATTTGGTGATTGCGTGAATTTGGTAATCCATGGATGGTTGATATTGTAAAATTTTATCGCTGACCGTTGAATACAAATTCGCATTGTTTTCAGTTGGTTGTGTGCTCATTCCTGATTCCCATTTTTTTGTAAACATTGACAAGAGGACAATGCCTGTGTGCTCATTTGCTCAACCATCTTGGAGCAGAATGAACTAAACTAAATTTGTTCTTCATATAGCAAAGGCATAATTTAGGATACCGGAGTAAAAAAGCCATTTTGGAGGAATAGTACATAAACCGTTGTTCTTCATAGCTTCAGTTTCAGGAAATAAATAACTTGGACATATCTCTCGGAAAGGTAAAGCTAAAGCTCACCGAAGAACTAACAAGCATGCACTCTATTCAGAAACTTTGCCTCATAGACATGCATAGATTGAGATTACAGCAACCGATTCACACCACCCTGTAAAGACCCAAACCTGGCTTGGTTCGAATCCCTGTGATTACAGTGCTAGTCCCTGGATCGAATAGCTAGCACCCACAGTTTAAGATGTAATATCAAGATACAAAGGTCATATTACATCGCATGATCCAGAATACTTTATTACAAACTCATAGCCATAGGCTATCTTATTACAAAGCAGCAGAATACAAGTAAAGCATGGAGTCCTTCATCTTCATGTGCCACAGGCAAAAACATGTTGGGTGCAGACTCGTAATCCTATCATCAATCCACACTCATCAATAGAATAACGCGCAACATGATAGGTTGCAGCCACAAAAGGGTCAATACTTTGAATGTATTGGCAAGTGTCACAACTTGGTGAATATAAATTGGACTATCAGTACATGCATATTTGGCTAAGTAGAGCTTAGGCTTATTTGCAGAAAGCAATATGGTTTTATCCTATGTTTGTAAAATACTTTTCATCTTTCAACAACTTTCTGAACTTCTTGGCAAACTCTAAGTTCTTCTAATCTCTTGTTGTCACCATCAAGTTTTACTTTGAGAAATTAGAATGTCGAGATCTTCCATAGCTTCAGGCCTTAGTTGCTCAGAGTTGTCCATAACCAGGGACACAGCTAAGTACTTAGAATTTAATCTTCTGCAGAAGTTGTACACTTTACCCACAAGACACAATCTCGTCTTGACGCCACCAGTGGCCGCTGGATTAGTACTCACCAAGATGGAGTACCGGCAGACCGAGAATGTGACAAAGTCTTTCCATAGAAGTCCTCCCAATACATAATGCCAGCACATCTACCAGGTGCCAATGCAAGGATATACCTCCAATGCATAATTCAAGTTAACCTGAAGAGGTACCAATGCATGGGTCTCCCACTATGTAATTGACTAGGCTAGAGCCCATTTGGCATGTGGCTGTACACGAAAGCCACTGTACGAGAAACATGTTCAATCTCTAAGTTCTTGGGTGGTATTCTTCTAGTGCACACACAAAAGAGATAGCCATAGATATGGTTCCCTTTGTTGCCACCTTATTCTCAACTGAGTATCCACATTCCACCCAGGTGATTCGTTGAGTACTTGTTTTATTATATAAAACATATATTTTTCCAACACTTCATATAATCACAATATGGTGTATTCCACCCTGAATATATAGCAGGGCTAAGCATACTACAACTACAGTCTTTCCACTAAGGGATATATAAAGGATATCCTAATAGGATATAGCATAGCATAGTATCATAGTAATCCTATCAAGCATACTACAAAAATCCACTAAGTGTAATGAAAATAGTAGGACATGGATGATAGTGCCACTTGCCTTAGTAGTTGGTGGTGTTGGTGCACTCTTTACAGTAACACACTTGACAATCCACACAATCTATCAAACAAAACAACCAAGACAAAACATGCACAAAGTCAACACTAGTGGCAAAACAAAAATCATGCAAAATATGCAGGCATGCAAGATGGCCATTTTTTGTACAAATTGTTATAACAAAGGTTTTGAACACTACTAAGTGTTTTCTGAACACTTTATAATTGCAAGATTACAAATGCAACCATTTGTTCAATTGTAACAATTAGCAATAATTCTAGTATTTGGAAAGGCTAGACTCACTAAATAATTTCCATACTATTAGGTATAGTCAACCAAATTTATATTTTGGTCTTACTGGATAGAGGGTTCAATTTGCAGTCCATAGCAAAAAGATTCACCCAAAAATAATTTACAAAACAATTTTTATGGGTAAAATACTCCTAAAAAGGCTCTGTCTAAAACTCCTATTTTATAGAAGCTAAAGGGTGAAATAAGGCCTCAGCAGTGAAGCTCTCATTTTTCTTAATCCATAGACACCAAATTTGCATTTTTTTGATTTGTGGAACAAAAGTTATTGAATTTCTAAATTTAATACAAATTCTGCCTATTTTCTAATTTAAACAGACGCTCAGGTCGACGTGGCGCAATCCTATTGGCCCGTACCGGTTCGGGCAGATCGGCAACATGGCCGTTGGATTTTAAGTGGAAACGAGTGGATCAGATCGGTTGATACCACTTCGGTAAGTGCTCTAATCTCAACCGCTAGTGGCAGATCGGACGGCACTCAGCGCGTCGACCACAGACTGACGGCGCTGGCGACTGTGCGCGGTGGCGGCGCGTCGGGTGGGTGGCGCTCCGGTGGTTCTAGAGGGGTAGGGGAAGCGGTGATCTTACCGGTGGGTTGCGGCGGTCTCGATGGTCTCGATGGTGGTCGTGGTGGAGGGAGGGGCGCTCGGCTTCGTCGAGGATTCCTCACCGGAGTTCTGCCGACGGTGGAGTTCGCGTCTCCGAGATGGTGTCGTCGTCCTAGGGCTCGATCAGACAAGGCAAACGGACAGCGAGGTGTGCCTGGTCGTGTTTAAGTTGGCTGTGGCCAAAAGAGGGCGGCGGGAACCTGCGTCTCATCGGAAATCGCCGGTGAACGGTGGCGACAGAGGGTGACGCCGATGGTGACCGTGGCGACGACCTGGGGAGGTACAAATCGAACAAAAAAGGTTAAACTGTGCGCCAAAGTGTGGTGAAGATAATAGGGCGGAGAAGAGGGTTCGGGGCAGTGGGTTCTCGCCGAAATCGTCGCCGGAGCTCGTCGGTGTCTGCGGCGGTCCGAGCTCGATTCCGAGCAGCCTAGTGGCTACGGGGTTGTGGGGTTTGAGGGAAAACAGAGAGGAGGGGGTGGAGGATAAGAGGGCGTCATCGGAGTGGAGATTAATTCGCGGAAACGTTCGAATTTAATCGAAACAAATCGACACAGAAACGGCCGGGGAGGGAGAGAGACAGTTCATCCTCGCGGTGGAAGAATGTGAGGTGGAGGGTGACGTGGAGGTGGGGCCAGCACGTCAGTGAGAGGGGGCGAAGAGGGGATGGTGAGAAACAGAGGGGGAGAAGAGGAGAGCCGGGTGGGCTTAGTGGGCTAGGGTTTGGGCCGAGAAGGCTGGCTGTGCTGCTGCTATTTTTTTCTCTTTGCTTATTCTTTTCCGTTTTTCTTTTTCTTTTTCTGTTTTCTTCAAAAACTTTTGATTTAGTGAACCAATTTGAATCAAACAAATTTCTAAAAATTTGTAAAACTC
Source organism: Avena eriantha (assembly GCA_910589775.1). Classification (NCBI taxonomy): domain Eukaryota; kingdom Viridiplantae; phylum Streptophyta; class Magnoliopsida; order Poales; family Poaceae; genus Avena; species Avena eriantha. The sequence goes on from OU342746.1 coordinate 61,750,027, forward strand.
AAATTAGGTTTTAGGGCATTAAAGAACACATTTACTTTCTAACTCAAATTTTTCTAATCAAATTTATTCACTTTGGCTTTAATAGCTAATATTGTATTTTCTTAATTCTATTCTCAAATAATTCATATCTTCTTATCCATGGCTCCAAATTGGATGAAACCAATCTCCATTGTTTTATTATTTTGCCCTTTATCTTTTTATCTCTCATAGGAATTCTTTTTTTAAATATAAATATAGAGTATATCCATAAGTATTGTGTTGTTCTTAGTATTAACAAACAATTAGAGTTTTGGGGTTTGAGATATTTTTCAGTTCTCTTAGGTTTTTCAAATGCAACCAAGTCAAGATGCTCATGCATGCTTCATGATTTGGGATTTTAAAACATGCACACCACTTCACAAACAAAATCATTTTGTTTGGCTTGGGTTTTTAAGGCATTATATTAAATGTTCCAAAAGTTTTTTGTTCCTTCTGAATTTCAAAGAACTTGATTCTTCACTTTGTTTAAGTTTTTTTTTCACATTTCAAAATTTGGAAAATTGTGGGATGTGACAGACTATCACCCTTAAAAGGAATCTCGTCCCGAGATTCGAGAAGGCTAGAAAGAATAGGTTGGGCTTTAGGATAACTAGGGTGCTACCACCCTTAAAAGGAAACTTTGTTGGGTTTCATTTGATGATTCACTTGGCTAAGGGTTGACATCCAAAGGTTGTTAACATTTCTCCATCTTGAGTTTCTTATACCACTGAATTGAGTTAGCTAAAGCTTACCATCCACATCATCTAGTTCTTCAAGAGTTCCATACATGTTGATGTGGTTCACATGTCCTTTCTAGGTCACATTGGAATTGCTTCCATTAGAGTTTCCAATATTCTTATTCTTCTTCTTCTCAGGACAGTCTGCTACAAAGTGTCCAAGTTTCTTACAATTGTAACACTGCAACTGGCTAATGTCCTTCTTGGGACCATTATGTTGGTTCTGACCAAGGTTATCTCCATTGCTAGTACCATTCCCATTGTTACTAGCACTTCCATTATTGATGTGGTGATTCTTGTGATGATGGTGATTATGTCCATTTCCTTCATGCTAATGTGATCCAGAATCCCCATTGTCCTTTCTGAATGAACGGATCTTCTTTGATGATCCTGAGTGATATTTGTCAAAGCTATGCTTCCTCTTCCTGTCCTCAACTTTGTCCTTCTTACTCTCTAAAATTCTAGCTTTGTCACACAGTGATTGATAAGTTGGAACATAAGCAACTGATAATTGCATGAAATGTTCATCATTCAGTCCATCTAGGAACTTTTCCTTCCTCTTAGCATCAGTATCAGTATCATCTGGAGCATAACGTGATAGATTGTTGAATTCCTCAATGTATTCAGCAATGTTGTGGTGAGGTTGTTTAAGGTTGTGAAACTCCTTCTTTAGGATCATCACGCCTGAAGAGATATGATTAGTGCGAAAACCATCTTCAAATATTTCCCAAGTCACTTCTTCAATGGGGTGAGTGACTTGAAAGTTGTCCCACCATGTAGTTGCAGGGCCTTCAAGCAAGTGTGCTGCAAATCTCACTTTCTCAGCATCAGAGCATCCAACAGTCACTAGGTCCCTGTTCACTGAATGTAACCAGTCATCAGCTACCATTGGATCAGAAGTACCAGAGAACTTTGTAGGTCTCAATCTCAGAAATCTAGTGAGCATATCCAGAGGTGGTGGATTGTTGTTGTTATTTTCGTTGTTCTGATTCTGATTGTTGATGGTTGTCATGAATTGTGTCATCATCTGCATTAGCTGAGTCTGTGCAGTCATCATCTGTTGCATCTCATTTTCATTTCTGTTGTTGTCTCCATTGTTATCATGGTCGTTGGTGCGTCTTGGAGGCATCTGTTGGTTTAATAGGGATAATTAATGATAGATAGATAGATAGGTCTAAGAGAGTTCTAACACACTCAACCCAAAACAAACCAGTTCATTCAAACATTCATCAAGCAACCAATCACTTAGAAACTTCTGAGTTTAACTCATTAGTTGAAGAAAACAACAAGTTTTGTTGAAACAAGCAACCTAGTATAGTCATACCACATAGGTCGGCATGATCCATACGCTAACACGATATCGATAACTCAAACATGATAATTGGTAGGCAACCTAATGTCTCATGGGTCGCACTATGATAACATCAGTGGGAGCTCTCTTTCGAGTTGGACAATCATCGGTGAAGTGTCCTATCTTCCGGCAGCGATGGCAAAACACTTTTGTCATGTCTCAAGTACTTTTTCTTGAAGTGTTGTTGTGGTTTTCTTGAACTTCCTTCTCTGGGCATTCATTGATATTATGTCCTTGTTTCTTGCATTTGGAGCAGGTCATATGGCTAAGGTTTTCTTCTCTCTTCCTAAGAGCTTGATACATTCCATCCTTGTAACTACCTCGGTGAATTACGCTCTTAGTTAATGCCTGGATGAACGAAAGTGGTTAAAATAGTACGGTGGGGCCTAGGGCCACTCACGGTAGACCTTTCGGCCGTCCTAACCACTTTCAGAACATCGGGACAAGAACGAGCAGCGTAATCGGCAGGCGAAGGGATCAACTACATACACAAGTGAGTATGTATGCAAGCCACATACAACAGTACATCAGAGCCATTCCATCTAAAAGAAATAGAAATATTGCAACGCCATACGGCAAGATCCAAATATCCTAGATAGATATAATAATTTAGGATAGCTCCTCATACATCACACATCAGAGTGTCAGGCGGAAGTGGAAAACAAGATCCGAGTACGGATAAGAAGCAAATTGGCATAAGATGCCCCATAAATAAACACATCCCGCCCACAGATCACACGGATCCCCGTTCCCGGAATCTCTACACCAAATGATCGTTGCCAATATCATCTGTCTCTTCCACCCAGTATCCATCTTGCGGGTACACCTGTTCATCTGAATCAAACAATTTATCGTGTGAGACCCTAGGGGTACTCAGCAAGTCTTTATGCCACTAAAGGGGACACAACCTGGGGTGACGCAATTGCAGCAAAAGATAATACCTAAGCATTCTATAGAGACTCGCTAACCTTCCGCCTAACCAATGATAGACGGAAGTCCGTGAATTAAGAACAACAGTTATAACAGTATAATTAACAGATCCATCCTCCTCCTCGCTTACCAACGAGGAAGCGGACGAACAACCCCCATCATCCGTTGGCAGTTTTATTAACCATTCCATGAGTACTGCACTATTTACTAGTCAAATACTTAGTCAATTGAAAAGCGGTACTTTAGTTATACTTGTCTATGATCGAGAAACTGTGCTCCAAGTCGTCCATAACCGCGGACACGGCTTTTAGAAAGATTTACCCTGCAGGGGTGCACGAATAGCAACACACACTCGATCAACCTCGGAAAAACCAAATCAAAACCCAACGAGGCATTCACGACAAAGCAATCACAGGATTCAGAAATATTTCAGGGGGCCACCCCATTAAGCTACCCGCAGCGAAGTTGGCCGACTCCGAGACGGACCCAAGGTTTGTGTGGACGGCGGTAAACGACTGGGAACCCAAAAATGTGACTGGGCTTGTCGATACAGCAAAAACGTGTCACGACCCAAAACAGTACAGGTGCTCCACGCACAATCTTAAATAAAGCAGTAACATGGCATAAGTACAGAATAGTAATAAAGCCCCAAACTAATTGTGGCCCCAAGAAATAAGAATGAATCAAGCTCTAGCTCAGGGGGGTCCATAAGGCCTCCCGGATGTGGATAGTGCGAATAAACAAGGAACAGGAATCAAGTACTCGGGGTCCTACGGGACACAAGTGAGCATGAAAAACCAAATAGCAGATATTGCTCACCGGTGCCTCTTTCATTAGTTATCCCATTACTACTCAGGTTATGTTGTTTAGGTACCTCGTTAACCATCCGACGCTCACATACCCTAAGCATGCTTTTCTACGACTCGCATGGCTCAAACAACTCCTGTAGTAATGGCTCATGGGACCGGAACAGGCTTAATGTGGTTTAAAAGTAAAGGCTATGCAGTACTTGGGATTCAATTTAATGCAATCGTGACTCAATGATGCAAGAATAAGATAGAGGCAATAGGTACTGTATGTATGCAAGCATGTGGTAGTGCTTGCCTGGCAGCTCAGTTGAAGCGAGAGATGGATCTGGGTAATACTCCTGTGATTCCTGGTAAACCTCCTGCTGGGTGTCTATTCGAAGAAGAACCAAACAAACAAGGGCCAACATAAATAAAGTGCGCAAGCATATGAATTGAAATGCAAAAAGCAACCAAGCATGCCATGATGAATGATGCACAATTTACATGGCATTAAGGTAGCATGGCAAAGGTGAGATGTGGATACAAGAATTAAAGCACTTTAATATTTGTTTGCCCAAGTTTTATTGTCATAAACAGTTCAGAATTTAAATGTTGACATGATGCATGCTGCAATTCAGAACAAGGACTGCATAAATAGAACGGGCTCGTCGCGCTGATCGATTTAGACATATTATTTGCCAAATTTGGAATTATAAAACAAAAGTTATTAATTAACCAAGTAAAAGGGCATTTTCTCGTAATTTTAATCAACTCGAAATTTAAAGTGTTCAAAATATATGTTGAAGGGCATATTTGACTTCCTCACATTTTTCTGACTCCAAAACATATATTATTTGTATTATTTGGATTTGTATTTTGAAAATTATTTGAATCTGAAAAGAATTTGAATTTAAATAAATTTGAAAAGATTTGAATAAAAACAAACTCAGCGAAAAACTTTTTTTTACACCTAGGCAATTCTAGCCACAGTCACTGAATGGTGGGCCTGGTGCTGAATGGCCACGCGCGCGGGAAAAACTTTTGTCACCGCAGGCTGGGCTAGCCCACAGAGACTGACAGGGTGGGGCCAGCGGCTGAAGGCCCACGTGCCAGCGGAAAACCCCCAGCGGCTGACTGGTGGGGCGCCAGCTGGACCGCGGGTTGCGTCTGAGAAAACGGAGGGGTTTTCCTGCAAAACTTCTAGAGCGGCTGGCAGGTGGGGACACTAGGAGCGCGGGTTGCAGTAATTAAAAAGGGGAGGGGCTTTTTGCAAAACGACCACGCCCGGGGTACTGTTTATCGTTCTCCTCCGTCTGGCGGCAGGCGCGTGCGCGGGCGGAGCGGGGATTCGATCCCGGGTCGCGGGAGTCCGCGTTGAGGAGGCTAACCGGTGCGGTGGTGCTGGGGGAGCTGCCAGGGAGGTGGACGCGGGCTAGATAGGGCGAGCGTGGCGCGGGAAAGTAGCAGATGCTGGCGAGCTCTAGCGCGCGGAGAGCGTTCGACCAAACGCACGGCGAGGCCAGAGTGATACGGCGAGGCGGAGGTTGTCAGGAAGAAGAAGATGCTCACCGCGGGCTCGCTGGTGGGCTTGGATCGGCGCGAGGAGCGGTGGATCGACGGCGAGGCTGGCGGCCGGAGTTTTAGGGTTTCGCGTCGGGCGGCGAGGAACTGGCGGTGCTGGGGCTTCTCCTCCGCGACGGCGTGTACTGGGCGACGCAGGGGGATATCCTCGATCTCCCAGACCACTTCCACGACAAGCTCGACGGCCGGAACGAGGAGATGGCGGCGGTAGTCGGCGGTGACTGGCGGCAGGTGGGGGCGACGGTGGAGAATACGGGGAAGGAGGGGGTGCTCTGGGGCGGATCTGGCGAGGCCAGAGAGGCGTGAGGAGGAGGGGAAAGTGAGAGGGAGAGAGGGGAGGCAGGTGGGAGCGGGGTAGATGGAAAAAGGGGCTTCGGCCCTTTCCTCCTTCCTCCCGAGCACGTGGGTGAGCAGGCTGGGGCTGGTCCTGGCGAGGTAGGGGTGGCTGCAGGTGGGGCTGGGGTGGCGCAGCTGCAGGTGGGGCTGGTAGGAGGAAGAGAGAAGAGAGAAAGGAGAGGGAGTAGCTAGGGCTAGGTTAGATGGGGCTCGGGTTAGGGTTAGGGTTTTGTCTAGCTTAGAGAGAGAGCTAGGTCTAGCTAGGGTGGGGCCAGCTAGAGAGAGGGGCTTGGCATGGAGGCCAAGCTAGAGAGAGAGGAAGGTTTTAGAGTTAGGGTTTAGGAGAGGATTAGAGAGAGAGAGAGAGAACTAGATAGGTTAGATGTTTAGATATTTGAATTTATTTTGGTTTAAGAGATCATGTTAAGAAGGACCCTAGTGCTTGAACTTGCATAAGCTAATGTGGAAAAGAAACTAGAAAGAAAGAGGAAGAAAAGAAGATGGTGAAATAGGCTCATATGACCACCCATGTAGATAAATAAAATAAAATGAATGTAAATGGTGTGGATAAAACCAACTCAAATGGAGCATGGTGGAGGCTAGAATGATCATGAGGTGGAGGTGGAAAGAATTCCAAGAAAAAGAAAAAGAAATGAATTAAGGAATAGGCCTCATATGGTTCATGCATGGAGAATAAAATAAGAATATAAAGAGAGGGGTGAGACTATGAGGAGGGAGTAATGGTGGTAGATGTTTCCCCAAGATAAGGTCCACTAAAACAAAAGAAAACCCAATGAGGTGGAGGTGGTGTAGAGCTTGCATGGCCCATGCAAAAATAATAATGCCATTATTTATTTTGTGACAACAATAATAATATGATGGCATTATTCTTATGCATTTCCAAAAATGGAGATAAAACCAAGCACAAGAATTTAGAAGATTGATCCACCCCAACTACATGAGCTAGAATTAAAATGTCACAAGAAAAAGAATTACAAGCTCATGGTGAAGGGATGGTGGAATTATAAAGTGGTAGAAAGAAAGGTGGTGGAATGGAATAAAAGATATGCCCCCAACTCAACTTGGGCATTTAGACAATATATCAATAGCCAAATATAATATCAAGAAGCAAATACAATTAATAATGCATGTGAGAGAAGAACCAAAAGAAAAAGGGTTTTATATGATGCTCAAATGCAAGGTGGCATGATGACATGAGCATGATATAATTATGATGCAACAATAATCTATATGGAGTAGCCAATATCTTACTAGGACAAGTAGCATTACAATTGTTAGACAATTGGGGTGCTACAATCCTTGACTTGTTCTTTCACTTGTTGCACTATGAAGTCGAGATGGCACTTGGCAGGAATGTGGTTGGTTCCTTCACATAGGTAACAAGTAACTTGAGATGTGGGGCATTCTCCAATTGGATGGTTGTGATCATAAAAGGGACATTGATCTTGATGTTCCTTAGAGATGTGGCCTACTTCTCCACATATTTTGCAAGCTCGAGGACTTGTCACAACTTGTATCTTGATCTCCTTATTGGCATGATCCATCCTTAAGGTCCTTAGAGAAAGCAAAGGCTGGTCCTCTACATGTTTGAAGGAGAAGAGATTCAGTAAAGAATGATCAAGGTATACAAGAAAATCTAATAAGTATAAAAATATAAGTTCATTCCTAACAAGTGGTTTGTCCAATTCCTAGGGTTACGAACCTACAGGCAACACAGTGCTCTGATACCATCTGTAAAGACCCAAACCTGGCTTGGTTCGAATCCCTGTGATTACAGTGCTAGTCTCTGGATCGAATAGCTAGCACCCACAGTTTAAGATGTAATATCAAGATACAAAGGTCATATTACATCGCATGATCCAGAATACTTTATTACAAACTCATAGCCATAGGCTATCTTATTACAAAGCAGCAGAATACAAGTAAAGCATGGAGTCCTTCATCTTCATGTGCCACAGGAAAAAACATGTTGGGTGCAGACTCGTAATCCTATCATCAATCCACACTCATCAATAGAATAACCCGCAACATGATAGGTTGCAGCCACAAAAGGGTCAATACTTTGAATGTATTGGCAAGTGTCACAAGTTGGTGAATATAAGTTGGACTATCACTACATGCATATTTGGCTAAGTAGAGCTTAGGCTTATTTGCAGAAAGCAATATGGTTTTATCCTATGTTTGTAAAATACTTTTCTTCTTTAAACAAATTTCTGAACTCCTTGGCAAACTCCAAGTTCTTCTAATCTCTTGTTGTCACCATCAAGTTTTACTTTGAGAAATTAGAATGTCGAGATCTTCCATAGCTTCAGGCCTTAGTTGCTCAGAGATGTCCATAAACGGGGACATGGCTAAGTACTTAGAATTTAATCTTCTGCAGAAGTTGTACACTTTACCCACAAGACACAATCTCGTCTTGACGCCACCAGTGGCCGCTGGATTAGTACTCACCAAGATGGAGTACCGGCAGACCGAGAATGTGACAAAGTCTTTCCATAGAAGTCCTCCCAATACATAATGCCAGCACATCTACCAGGCGCCAATGCAAGGATAAACCTCCAATGCATAATTCAAGTTAACCTGAAAAGGTACCAATGCATGGGTTTCCCACTATGTAATTGACTAGGCTAGAGCCCATTTGGCATGTGGCTGTACACGAAAGCCACTGTACGAGAAACATGTTCAATCTCTAAGTTCCTGGGTGGTATTCTTCTAGTACACACACAAAAGAGATAGCCATAGATATGGTTCCCTTTGTTGCCACCTTATTCTCAACTGAGTATCCACATTCCACCCAGGTGATTCATTGAGTACTTGTTTTATTATATAAAACATATATTTTTTCAACACTTCATATAATCACAATATGGTGTATTCCACCCTGAATATATAGCAGGGCTAAGCATACTACAACTACAGTCTTTCCACTAAGGGATATATAAAGGATATCCTAATGGGATATAGCATAGCATAGTATCATAGTAATCCTATCAAGCATACTACAAAAATCCACTAAGTGTAATGAAAATAGTAGGACATGGATGATAGTGACACTTGCCTTAGTAGTTGGTGGTGTTGGTGCACTCTTTACAGTAACACACTTGACAATCCACACAATCTATCATACAAAACAACCAAGACAAAACATGCACAAAGTCAACACTAGTGGCAAAACAAAAATCATGCAAAATATGCAGGCATGCAAGATGGCCATTTTTTGTACAAATTGTTATAACAAAGGTTTTGAACACTACTAAGTGTTTTCTGAACACTTTATAATTGCAAGATTACAAATACAACCATTTGTGCAATTGTAACAATTAGCAATAATTCTAGTATTTGGAAAGGCTAGACTCACTAAATAATTTCCATACTATTAGGTATAGTGAACTAAATTTATATTTTGGTCTCACTGGACTGAGGGTTCAATTTGCAATCCATAGCAAAAAGATTCACCCAAAAATAATTTACAAAACAATTTTTATGGGTAAAATACTCCTAAAAAGACTCTGCTAAAACTCCTATTTTATAGATGCTAAAGGGTGAAATAAGGCCTCAGCAGTGAAGCTCTCATTTTTATTAATCCATAGACACCAAATTTGCATTTTTTTGATTTGTGGAACAAAAGTTATTGAATTTCTAAGTTTAATACAAATTATGCCTATTTTCTAATTTAAACAGACGCTCAGGTCGACGTGGCGCAATCCTATTGGCCCGTACCGGTTCGGACGGATCGACAACGTGGGCCGTTGGATTTTAAGTGGAAACGAGTGGATCTGATCGGCTGATACCGCTTCGGGAAGTGGTCTAATCTCAACCACTAGTGGCAGATTGGACGGCACTCAGCGCGTCGGCCACAGACTGGCGACTGCGCGCGGCGGCGGCGCGTCGGGTGCATGGTGCTCCGGTGGTTCTAGAGGGGTAGGGGAAGCGGTGATCTTACCGGCGGGTTGTGGTGGTCTCGGTGGTCTCGATGGTGGTCGTGGTGGAGGGGAGGGCGCTCGGCTTTCTCGAGGATTCCTCGCCGGAGTTCTGCCGATGGCGGAGTTCGCGTCTCCGAGACGGTGTCGTCATCCTGGGGCTCGATCAGACAAGGCAAACGGTCAGCGAGGTGTGCCTAGTCGTGTAGAAGTTGGTTGTGGCCAAAAGAGGGCGGCGGGAACCTGCGCCTTGTCGGAAATCGCCAGTGAACGGCGGCGGCAGAGGGTGACGCCGGTGGTGACCGTGGCGACGACCTGGGGAGGTACAAATCGAACAAAAAAGGTTAAACTGTGCGCCAAAGTGTGGTGAAGATAATAGGGCGGAGAAGAGGGTTCGGGGCAGTGGGTTCTCGACGGAATCATCGCCGGAGCTCGTCGGTGTCTGCGGCGGTCCGAGCTCGATTCCGAGCAGCCTAGTGGCTACGGGGTTGTGGGGTTTGAGGGAAAACAGAGAGGAGGGGGTGGAGGATAAGAGGGCGTCGTCGGAGTGGAGATTAATTCGCGGAAACGTTCGAATTTAATCGAAACAAATCGACACATAAACGGCCGGGGAGGGAGAGAGTCAGTTCGTCCTCGCGGTGGAAGAAGGTGAGGTGGAGGGTGACGTGGAGGGGCCAAGAGGGGGATGGTGAGAAACAGAGGGGGAGAAGAGGAGAGCCGGGTGGGCTTAGTGGGCTAGGGTTTGGGCCGAGCAGGCCAGCTGTGTTGCTGCTGTTTTTTTCTCTTTGCTTATTCTTTTCCGTTTTTCTTTTTCTTTTTCTGTTTTCTTCAAAAACTTTTGATTTAGTGAACCAATTTGAACCAAACAAATTTCTAAAAATTTGTAAAACTCAAATTAGGTTTTAGGGCATTAAAGAACACATTTACTTTCTAACTCAAATTTTTCTAATCAAATTTATTCACTTTGGCTTTAATAGTTAATATTGTATTTTCTTAATTCTATTCTCAAATAATTCATATCTTCTTATCCATGGCGCCAAATTGGATGAAACCAATCTCTATTGTTTTATTATTTTGCCCTTTATCTTTTTATCTCTCATAGGAGTTCTTTTGTTTAATATAAATATGGAGTATATCCATAGTATTGTGTTGTTCTTAGTATTAACAAACAATTAGAATTTTGGGGTTTGAGATATTTTTCAGTTCTCTTAGGTTTTTCAAATGCAACCAAGTCAAGATGCTCATGCATGCTTCATGATTTGGGATTTTAAAACATGCACACCACTTCACAAACAAAATCATTTTGTTTGGCTTGGGTTTTTTAAGGTATTATATTAAATGTTCCAAAAGTTTTTTGTTCCTTCTGAATTTCAAAGAACTTGATTCTTCACTTTGTTTAAGTTTTTTTTCACATTTCAAAATTTGGATAATCTTGGGATGTGACACACCCAGTCAAAATAACGATGCTTGGATCAAAATAAACATACTTGTATTGTATGACATCAGAAATTAGACGGCTTTGCACCAGATTTTGTAGAACAAAGACATTGCAAAACTCAGTTGTAAATTCAGAGAGAAGATGCAGCAGATTTGTTTTGGAAAGCGAAGCGCTCATCCCGTGTTGCCGCCGCGTGGGGGACGACGCTGCCTCCAAGTCGCTGCAGCATGGGGATAGCCGGTGGAAGCTGCCTTTTGAGTTTATGTTGAGTTCTATAGGTTGAACACGGCATATCAGAACACTTGCGACAACAGTGGTCATGGCGGCGGGGTGTCTTCCCACATCTGTTCCAAAGCCCCCAATTAATTTGGCTTAAAAATGTGCACCCAGAGAATATATACAAAGATGGCATCATCTATTCATAGTGGAAGTATGGGCGTTTTCTCAAACAACTTGCCAGCATCAAATATGTGCATTTTTTACGATCATTTCATCCGACTTGTCATTAAATAGTCATATATAATTGGTTGTGCCTAAAGAGGGCGGCACCTTGTAACATGAGCTCCTTCTCCTCTAGTTGGACCATCTTGGGTGAGAGGCATGGCTGCAGAGCAAGTTCATAGCAGGAGTGTGGCAGTAATAAATGGATACCTCAAACAAATGTTCAATCAGAAAAATCACCGAAAGTGCAAATACGATTCGCATGTTCAACTCGTTTTTGGGCTCAATCATCACATCTACTCATAGATCAAACACAAAAGTAAATAGAAAAGAAAATAAATTAATAGATCAAATCAGAAGCTCACCTCAAGAACATCAAAATCACACGGGATCAATCCGAACCAGATGAGCAATGACGGTTGGCATTTGCAAGATGAGGCAAGCAATTTCCGTCAAGGGAGAAGAAAACACATCTGGACCTATATATCTATGAATTTGAGTTAGTGAGAAAATCATTTTACATAAATTTATCCAAACCAACTCTGTCGGAAACAACATCGCCTTCACTCACTAAATTAATTCGCTTGATACAAACAATATAAGTAAATATCAATTTGAAGAGCTCTTCTCCTACAGAAAAAGAGGCCGAAAGATCTCTCATCCACACCACCCAGTCATCAAAGCAACATAATTCATCTGCGTCATCATAAAAAAGATGCGAAGTAAGGTCAAACCTATAAGATTTCAAACTGGTTCTCAAAAATATCAGGTAAAATGTGAATCGTTGAAAAAATATATGAGAGCAAATCAAGATAAAGCACCCATGCACGTGCCCAACAAAAACATGACCTTTGATTGACCAATCTGCAAGAAGATCATTGGTGTAATCGTTTTTCCTCTTGCAACTCCTTCCCGAAAATAAGAATAGAAATACAACTCGACAAGTGGGCATGAAAATAAACCTGAAAAGGAACCATGGATAGTTATGATGCTATGCCTAACAATGGGAGTCTACATTATTACCATGAATTCATCTCACTCAAGCAGTACCACATTTCTTAGAAAGCAATGTTTATTTAGCAAAGAAAATTAAAAAATGTCTATTGATGGTAAGAATCCTGTAGTATCCTATCCACTCTTAACTAAGAATCTTCGGAAATAATACTTACATAACAATAGACAGTATGTATCATACCTCTCATGTTTAGTTTAAAAAAGGGCAGCCATCACCAGTAAAATGATGCATATGATATTTGTCCAGTCCATGGCTAACAAACATAGTAGAACCATAAACTCATAAAAATTCCTCTGGAAGACTGAAACTGACCAACAATAGAACCAAATCCTAAATCCAGCATAGAAGAGGCAGCCACCAGACAACACTCTCCAATGATACGATGACCTGCACAAAAAGGACGAAGAACACAAGTACTCATGACCCAAATAGCAAAACAAACAAAACCCGCAATGAGCGAGGTCCTAGAGAACACAACCGAATAGAAAACATACAGAATGAAATAATCAGAACCAAACTAAAATTCAACTCCTTCCTGACACAAACAAATCATCTACCTAGACATGTTGTGAGTACCTCTCACAAATCTCACACTTTCCCCATGACACACACCCCTAGCCTACTTCAGGTTAACTACCAAAACCAAAAAATTGCAACACCATACTAAGTACAAGGTGAGAAAGGACACTACCTCTCAAAGAAAAAATCGCAACAATGGCATGTAGGATGTAGCAGTAAAAGAACCTGAAACAAAGGAAAATGAAGTACAGGGTGAGAATCATAATTAAAAGGACCATGGCAATAAATACATGAGAAGTGACCAAAAAGAGAACACAACATAGTAATATAAATGAAGTAAATGGTGTATTATATGTAATCCTGGTTAACGAAAAAAAACTTAAACCAATTTAATATAATCGAGTTAGAAAGGCATGAAAAATTAAGAGCAACAATAGAGAAGCAGTGAGATAAGTATAATTAAAAAATATGCATCAAGCATTGTACTTAGGAAATAAAACCAAGCAAATTATTGTTACTCTCACATGCACCTGAAATGGAACCAAGAGCCTAAAGCACGAGTTCAATAGCAGAATCAAAACCAGGTGTACCAAGTCAACTTAACAACAGTAACAGCTATTGGAACCACAATAAAGAGAGAAATCCCCATGTCCATATAGCGTTGCCCTTACCAAGCAAGTTCCGTACCTACAAATGTCATAAATTGGGAAAAGAAATCCATTAGTATTATCATTCCAAAAAATCAAGATTGATTTATCTATTTGTGACCAAAATAATCTCAAATAGCTTTATGCAAATCTCATTGCTGCTCACCTTTAAGATGCAACAAAAGACAGATTTCCATGTACATATAGCACCATCCCTACCCAAGCTCCTTATTCAGCAAGGTAGCAGACCAAACTGAAGATTTTGTTTTTTCGAAATTCCACCGATCTATTAATAATCATCAACAGTAGTACAAAGATGCCTAAAAGTAATAAAAATTACAAGTAGGTCGATGGACCACCTAGCGACGACTACAAACACTAGCACGAGCCAAAGGCGCGCCGCCGTCCTCGCCCCTCCAGCACCGGAGCCGGGCAAAGCTTGTCGTAGTAGAGCTTGTTGTAGTAGACAGACGGGAAGTCGTCGTGCTAAGGCTCCAAAGAACCAACGCCACTAGAGCAGCAACCGTCGCCAATGATGATATCCGTAGATTGGAAGAGACTGATCTGAAATTACACCAACTAACACGAAAACCGATCAGATCCGAGGAGCTCGGCGGGACACACAACTCCACGCGCCCTCTGTTAGCGCTAGACGCACCGCCGGAGCGAGGATAGAGCGGGGAGGACCTTATTCTGCCTCAAGATGTAGCCATCGCCTCACCATCTTGAAGAAGACACAGAAAAACAGCCTAAACGAAGAACGAAAAACCTCCCGCCGACGAGAGCCGTGGTACGCCTCACCTCCAAGACCATAAGGCCACCGAAGACGGAACGGACCGACGACGTCGCCGGCAGAGGGAAGGAAACCCTAGATGGGTCTTGAGCAGCCGCCGCCTCTCAGCCTTATGGGCACGACCAAACTGAAGATTTAACTACGCTGGCCTAACCAAAACATCTATCCAGATCCAATGGCTGGGCAAGCCTTTTCAAAGATAGACATTTGATTATTTTACTTTTGCAAGGGCATTTGATATTTTTTACATGTGAATAGATGCACCTTCTGGCAGCACACAAACTATCAACAAACATTACAGTACACATCGGACAGGAAATATTAACCTCGTGACCCAGTCTAACTGCGCATCAAGGCACTATGCACTTTTCTATCCAGATGACCTACTGTACCTATGTAGAAAGGCATCATATCTTTTCTGGCCAACACAGACTTATTTATCAAAGCATGGATAAGAGCAAGAAGATCCTAAATAGAGAGAAGGTAAAGCTCACCAGCAAAACAAGTGATAGTCGTGGCCACCCGTGGCGACAATCTCCAACAACACGACGGCCTGCAAAAAAGAAATATAAGAACATGAAAGCATATAAGTGGTGAGATGCAGAATAGATCGAAAAGGTCAGAAAAAACTTCAAGATTGAGCCTTGAAAGAAGACGAGAAGGAATAGAAGATGAGATCTCGAATGGAGACAAAAAGTAAGCAACACTTCCAAAATCAGAAAGGATAAAAAATCTATAAAAACAACAAGCGACGAAATCTTAGAAGGCCAGGTACGGTACGGATCAAGCCGGAGGATCGCGCGATTCGATCTGTCGGGGACGCTCAGCACGGCACGGTGTTCATACGTACTGCTACTAGATGGTGTTCATACTGTATACGTGTTTGCTCCGGTGCACCCCCTCTCCAAACTGCCATAAAGATAGTATGGTCCTTTTCTCTTATCTATCTATACCTAATAATAAAGGACGGATTGTTTCTTCCGGTCCAACACTTTTTTAGACTTTTTTACCTTTCCATAAAACCACGTATTACCCACAGCTGCCACCGGGTATGTACACCGAACCGTGCCATACCGGTTCGTGTGGTTCGTGTTTAATTCGATCGATCTTTTTAAATTGCTAAAGAAACCGGATTACTATCTGTATGTGTTCGTCCGTGGGCTGGGACAATTTTTTATGGGCCTGCACGCATCGATGCAAAACAAATGTCTTCACTTTCGGCATCAACTACTGCGGCGCACATCCCATGGGAAGTCGAACCCGACATGGACTCTTTGGGTCCTCGGCAAGCCGAAGGCAATAAAACGGACTCCAGAACCAGGAACGAAACCCTAGATCAATTGCAAGTTCCCCTGTTTGACATTGTCGCGCCCTGTTTCGCTCGTTCTCGACGTTGTTACCGTATTGCCGTTCTCGCACGAGCCCCTCATGGCGGAAGCAGGCGCACCGTCTCTGAGTGAAGGAGCTCGCTTCTTCTCTCGCTCGCCTCCTTGCGAGGATTTGACTCAGCTTCAACCCGACATGACATCAAAACGGTGATGATCGGGCATCGCGCAGGTGGCTGTCGTGTGCGATGGGAGCCTGTACCTGCTTCTCCAGTAAAGGTTTGCTGAAGTATGGTATCTTATGGAGTATCAGAGCTGGTTAACGGGTTTCTTTTTGGCATGGCTACTACCTTATGTATTGTCAGACACACTATTCCCCATACAGTCATCGCCATATGATTTCCTATTTTCTGAGGACAGGTCTTCTTGGAAAAAATCTACGGTTCATGCTTTCTTTATTGGATATATGCTGTTCAATGTATTCTCATTATCCCAATTAACACATATGATGGTGAAGATTTTGCTTCCTTGCATCATAAGAAGACATTACTCCACACGGCGACCCGAACAGATCCCGTAAAAGTGGTCAATACCGTAAAAAATTTATAGTTCCCCCCATATCAGCTCCTGCATATATTCAGTTTTGGAGGCTGATATTTAGATAAACTGCAAAGCGGTCAACTTTTGTCCGGACAAAAAATTTACACTCAACTGCTCCGCCGACGATGATTTCGCGGTGGCGGACTATCCTGGTGCGGCCGGCCGGCCGGAGTCGCCGTTGCGAACACTGACCACGTACGCGTATGCGGCAAGCGGCGGCCCACAGCAGCTAGCAAGCAGCGCGCAGGGAAGCAAGCTCTCAGCAAGCAGCGCCTGCAGCAGCTAGCGAGCAAGTAGCGCAAGCAATCAAGCAAGCAACCGCCACTGAGCTGGTTGAAACTAACGAGTCAGGCGCCGTCTTGGAACCGTCGAGCAAACATAGATATATTTTCCGAGCAAAACTAGCTGGTCTCTTTCTGTGGTTATGATCGGTACGACCATGTAAGCAGTAAATTGCTGGAGTGAATTGCGTGTGCCTACTCCGGTGCTCGATCTATTTAATCTCAGTTTATTAGGTAAAAATTGATTCACGTTCACCTGATTAATGGATGATCAGTGATTAATCGTTCATTTGGCACTAATAGTTAGATGTATGAAAGGCACTGTTGTTTGATTCCAACAACTCTACTATCAGTGGACTTTATTCTTTGTTTCCCGTATTGATCAACAAAATTCTACGATTGTAGGTTGTGCAAACCTACATAGTTTCATCAGCGCAGCTATGTGTTTCTTTTCTTTTCTCTAACTGTTTTACTGGTAATTAGTTTTTCCAAGTGGAGCATTAAAATTGCCCGTATTATCTCGTTAGTGATCTATGAATATATAAACTTATTTCAATGTAACGGGAAAATCTGAATAAGTTATTTTTTTGTAGTGAGGTGGGCTCTTGCCACCTCTCGACCACGAGATGACAAAAATGTGATGCAAAGATTATCGATGAGAGGGGTGGTGGCCTCACGAATATTAGATACACAGAGTACAAGCCTGATGCCATGGTGGAGAACCTCACGACACCTTTTTCAGCTCTCGTGGCCGGGGTCGCAACGCAATGGCACTACTACAGTGAAGACAAAGACGAGTAGTCCAGTAAGGATGAGAGCAGGGAGGACGACGTCGAGATGCTCGAGAAGGACGCTGCTAGCGGATCGCAATGGCCAAGACGAAGAGGTATAGGAGCTGGACGAGTGCATGCATGATCGTTTCAAGGGACTTTCTGAATTTCGGTTACTCAAAATGAGCTCTGACTAACCGGTATGCCTCTTCAATAATATCTTTGCAATGTTTCACATCCACGATATTAGACATAATAGTTTTCTTTTTGATTTGATTAGTGTAATAGGTTATAGGTACCATGTCAGATAAAGAGCTTCTATTCACCTAAATAATCTCTGATCTGCCGCTGGTCTCCGAGAGAACCAAGTTACATGCGCAAGATACTCAAATTTTAATCTTTCCTCCACTTGCTCTTCAGTATCGTAGTTTACTCTATATTTTTCTCTACGGAAAGAATTTCTCAGCTAATTAAGTAATATTTGTCTTCTTTTGTTGCACCAGAAATTCTTGGTGAATTTAGATGAGAAACTCTTTTGTCCCGTTAACAAAATCTTTTTTTTGAAACATTAACAAAAACTGACTTTGAGTAATGAAATTCTTCAGGGTCCAAAAAATATTATCATTCGCGACACCGCCTTTTTTCCCCGATGCAACGCACGAGCATTTCCGCTAGTAATAAAAAACGGAACGCTTCTGTCAACCAGCCTTTTTCTTTTCGAGTTTACCCTCCCACGAAAGTACATAATACGCACCAATGCCACCTTTTTCTTTCTTATGTTATTCCCAAGCTGATCCATCTCGTCCTGCCCCGTCGGCCGCAGACCGGGGCTTGGAAAAGTACCCAGGCTCTGTTGTGAAGAGGAGGAGCGACGGCGCTTCGATCTGAGGGACGGGAAGCGGCGGGTGGTGGCTGCGGCAAGGTGGTGCATCTCGTTATGGGGGAGGGTCCTGCCTCCTTGGGTCCAAGCAGTCGAACAGAGAGGATTGACAGTCGTGAGGGAGGGGAGGCGTGTGGAGGAGGTTGAGCCAAGTCAGGCGATGCAGCGGCGCGCTCCTCCAGTTATGCATAGACCGGGTCCGTCCGGAGACCCTAGCGCCTGCTCCTCCGGCGATGCAAGGAACGACTCCGCCCGGAGACCTCAACGCGCGCCGCCACCGATTTGGAAAAATCCCAACTGGTTTGCATCGCTGAGATCCCATCGATGGCTACCGCTGCCCTTCCTGTCCCGGGTCGTTTCCGGCGAGCCTTCTCCAGACCGCCGGGGGCACGTGCGGCGGGGGATCAAGCCGGAGCAAGGTCAAGCTCGGGGGGCGCGAGGGAGCTCGGCGGCACCGCAAAGCTTGCAGAGGTCGAGGTGGTGGGCGGCGGCGCGACCGCGCATGGGGAAGGACGGGAGCTCGAGGATTAGGGAGACGACGACGGTGAACTGCGACAAAGGGAAACAAGGAGGCTGCGGCGCCTGGTGCTGGTGGTCATGGCGGCGACCGTTGGTGGCGATCGACAGGGAAGGAAAAAAGGTCATGGCGATATTGTTCTGTGCGAGTACTGCTGAAAAAGAGTAGTAGTATAATGTGTATTTCGGTCCATAAATTTCAGCTTGTCCTAGCTCTCTCCTTTGTCTACTTGAATCATCGGCTGAATGTTGAACCAAGTTAAATCCTGGAGCGATCTCGTCCCCGATACCTTCTGTTGTAAATCCCCACCGGTTGTCGTATACTCCATAGACGCAGGTTTGGTTTCTGTGCAATTGTATCAAAAGCTTTCGTCTGTGTTACAGGATATGTATAGCTGGTTTTGTTAGGAACTGAATTATATTAGTACAGCTCAACAAACATACTGAAAATTGCATGCTTGTTACTTCAGGGTGATCATTGGTCAGATCGGATGGTTTCACTGAAAAGTTGATGACCCGGCTTGTGGGGTGGGTTGGAGAACATGTTCATTCTTTAGTTCTGGTTTTTGAAATAGCAGTGCAGTACATAGTTTCATGATAATGGATTTGAGCGTGTTCGCTGAAATACAGTTTTGCGAATTGCCACTAAGTAGCCTTACTTCACGGCTGCAAGCGCGACACATTCTATGTGTTAGAAAGATCATGTTTCCTTCATGTATGTGTTTTCCCACTTGTGTTGTACCGCCGTAGACCTGAATGCTTTTATTCCCTGTCAGGTAGCACTTGCCAAATGAATTCTCTCTCGCTGCGTTGAGCTCCAGTTTCGGAGATCCCAAAATCCTGACCAACTCGACAGTTTTCCCATGTTATTCTGGGTTTGGATGGTACCCTCGTGACTACAGGTAATGGGAGATCAGTGGAAATATATTGCATGCTAAAATCGTTTCTTGTAATGGAAGGGAAAAAATGGGATAGCAAGAAAGCTCAATATTTGTTAGGAAAGGGACCTTATGGGGCTGCAGATGTTGTTTTCGAAGACTGTGAACTCCCTTACTCAACAGAAGAGTTCCTCAACTTGATTACTCGAATGCTTACTGAGAAGTAATATCAGCAAATCCCCTGCCGTTTCTGCTGCATAAAGGTTATTAGCCGATATGTCAGCTAGAAATTCAGATGCATGTGTTACCCCCCTTTACAAACCTTAAGCATATTCGGTTATGGATATCTGTTTATATACTTAAGAAACTATCAGTGCATATACATAAATATTCCATTCTGTTTCTCGCAGGTATTTTTCTATACATGGATCTATGAACATCCCTATGTATTTATGTTCGCACAAAACTTACAAATTTCTCTATATAAGCCTCACTACATGCATGTCTGACTTTAAATATAGAGTCAGTGCTGAATTTCTCTTGAAGCGATAGATGATAATATTGATAGATCATATGAGAACTAGCGATTGGGGATTTTGTAGATGCAGTAAGTTTTTTTTTGTCGGCCAGATTTCTCTTTTTGAGGGCTTGAGAGTGAAGCGATATGACATGGCGTGAGAGTGAAGCGATATGACATATGGCGTCTAGCTTAAGGCCCAATGTTGTGCTTATAAGTTGTGGCATTTTGATTTGCTACGGCAGTTAGGGTGAGCCATATCTTAAAGTTTACTTTAGAAATATGAGCATTGCCTACGTTATATTGTACTGCATTTGCTAGACAACTCTATTTTTTAGAGATTATAATGTACTTAAAACGAAGTGTTGTCTATCCTACTATAAATAAGTTGACTTAAAAATATAAATTCAAGCGATGATAGTTGATAGATCAAAATTATATGTCCACAAAATCCTGCATGGCATACCGAATATCGAAGACATATTTGGAACTATAAAGTCAATCAATTTATTCTCGGTTGCAATACACAGGTATATATGGCTTTTTCTCCCGTTGTAACGCACGGGCAAATTTACTTGTACCTAATAATAATAAAGAACGGAACGCTTCTGTCAACCATCTTTTTGTAGACCCTTTTATCCTCCCACCAAATTACATATTACACACCGAAACGTTATTTGTCTTTTTTTAACCTCGTAGCCGACCGCCCCTAATTTCTTCCGCCACCGTTCCTCTTACAGCCGCCCGTGCCGCACTCCTTCCCTCCGACGACCGTCGCCCCTGTGCACCCTCCTCAGACGACCGCCACGTCCCACGCATTCTTTTCCTTCGGAGACCAGCTCCGCACACCCTCTCTTTGGTGAAAGGACGGTGGAGCTTCCTCCGTCCAGATTGGGATCCCGTCGCAGCCCTGGCCCGCGCTCGCGGTGGGGAGATCTGACCCGATACTCCAGCCCCAGAAATCACGGCGAGGCGGCCGCCTAACGAACAGGAAGATATGAGCGGGGTGCATTCCCTGACGACGTCCTCCGTGCCGGCGAAGGGAAGCACATGATCTCACCGGCTGGCCGATTTAACCTGCAATCTAAGCGCCATGGGGATTGTTGGAGTTTTCGTCTCCCTACAAAGATGGGCGGTCATGGGGACGTGCTCCTAGAGCAGGCTGCCATCCTGGTTGTGCAGGAGTCCTCGCACGAATTACCCTCGCCCGTATCCTGCACCGGTGGTGGGCGGTATGCCACGCCAGGACTCAATGACTAACTCCTGTAACACGCGATGAAGAACCGCACACCCGCCACGCATGTGCAGCTGGGCGTCTTTGATGCCAATGTGCAGCTCCTGGTCATGCCCACGTACAGTTTGCTTCAGGTCCGGAGCGTCCGGCATGTACGTGTGTACTCATGGTCCGAGGCTTGTCGGTGGCGGCGCGGCAGAAACACAAGGCAAAGTGCAGCGATGCGACAGAAAACACACGACAAAGTGCAGCGGTGCACTAGAATGCCCTCCACGTTGTAACTCGTATCGCCGAAGGCCACGCCGGATGGGGGCAGCGCCGTTGGCAGCGTCCTTGGGGGGAGGCACGGTTGGTCTCGAGGAAGCAACAGGTTTGCGTCCGTCGGCCACTGTTTCCATGACTGCTGAATCAATGAAATGTTGATTGTTTGTAGCTTTAATCGGTGCTCTCAAATACGAATTGAGCTGTCGAGGGAAAGCATAATGATGCGGCACAAAAGAAGCAGAACCGATGACATGCAGTACGCGGCACAACCAGGGTCTCGGCAAATAAGCAATTCAGCTCCGTGCAGGTCACGTGTTTGTAACATTGCCTATATGGCGCGTGCATAACACTCTGCTTCCAAAAGTAGTTACATATCAATATATTTACAGAGCTTGACAAGTATATGAAACTTCATGAGGAATGCATGGCCGCTGAAACATGCATTTGTCTGGTGCATTTCATGAGATTTTTTTTTGCTGAGTACGTTCCATGAGATGATAATTTCAAAAGTAGCGTATGTATATGGATGTCCATTCCTTGTCTTTTGTATAGTTCAGTGCAATGGGGAGATGTACGGGGAATTTCTTAGTTCATTTATTATCGAGTGTAGCCCACTTATGTGTTAGTCCCTCCGTTCCCAATTAATTGAAGCAACTTTGTTAGCGCATGTATCTGCCCACATAAAATGTATCTGGATACATGTATATCTCAATAAAGTTGCGACGGTTAATTTGTAGCTGATGGAGTAGTTGATTATTCGCTAACAAAAATAGGTTTTAGTTAATACTTTTATATGTGGACTGTCGTGTTATGTGGATTTGATTGGTAAAAAAACTAATAAAATATATACTTGTGGAATATATAATGTGAGATAAAAAAGTTCACCGTATATGTTAGCTAATAATAAAATAAAAAAGTTTCTTGTCGCGTGACTTTGCTGCTTTGAAGTAAATAAAAAAAAAACTTTTGAAAAGAGTGCATATAGAGATGTGCGAGCTGCCGTTGGTCGATAGTGGCCATGGAAGATAGGGGTGTACCTACAACTGTATTCGACCTCGGGTTATGTAAGGTAGCCGAATAATAAAAATCAAACCCGTAGCAACGCACGGGTATTTGTGCTAGTAATTAATAATATCTTGATTTAATTAGGCTGTGTTAACTTTGTGATAAGTAAATAATGAAGAACGAAAATAAAATCGCAGCAAGGAGGACACAAATTTAACGTGGAAAACTCTCTCCAACAAAGAGAAGGGAAAACCCACGGGCACCAGCCAGCAAATCTTCACTATAACTGGGAGTGTTTACACAACGCCGAGGACAAATGCAACTTATCCCAGCTAGCGGCTTACAAGAGGTATATATAGCGTTGGTAACCTAGATCATCAACGATCCGTACCGCGGGGGCTGTCGCCCCCTGCACCCCCCACAGGCGTCCCTGTTGGGCACGGAGTGGGCCATCGGCCCAAGCCTCCGACGACGGGCCTCGCTCCGCTCCGACAGAAGTTGGCCTTTAATTTGTAGAATTTGGATCAACATATAATAGGCTGGAGTGTATAGATCCATATCCAAACCTATTCGGCCAATCGTATACGACATGGCATGTTGGGCTGCCTTTTCTAGATAGGATCAATTTGCTGGACGGCGGACGTACACACTCTCTTCCTGGCCGCCGGTGGCAAGCTGATGCCGATCGCGATCGAGTTGTGCCTGCCAGGCATGACCGACGAGGCGACGACTGTAAGAGCATCTCCAGTCACCCCCGAGGACCGGCCACAGAGATCGAAAAAGGGCGTTTAAATTTCAGTTTTTACCCTCTAATTTTACATTTATGACAGTATTTACCCTATTTAACAGAATTTTCTTGCATTTACCCTATTTAGTAAACTTAGTACCAGATTTTACTCCCTTCAAACTTTCACATATTATCATATTTAACAGAATTTCCTCCCGTTTACCCCATTTAGTAAATTTAGTACCAGATTTTACTCTCTTCAAACTTTCACATATTATATCTAGTACGATACGTGTCAACATGACTAGCTGACTTGCTACATCGAGGACTAGAAGCATGTGCATGAGCGCGCCAAGTGCTCCCACGATCCACACCTATGTATCATCATATCACCGTCTTGGCGTCGTGCGAGAGACAGTTGAGACGTGTAATCTGCTAGCCTTGCTCCAACACCGTCACACGTGGATGTCAATGTGCAACACCATCTCCGCCGCCAGCAACGGCTCCGATTGTGTGCTAGTCGGCTCGAGTGATACGGTGCATGGTCTCTATGTCCTGTTGCGCTAGCTTGCGCGGGACCGAGACATTTGAGGTACTGCATGGGCAAAAGCAGCAAACCTCCGGAGACATGCATATGAATGGCAGGTGAACCAGGATGGCCATCTCTAGCTCACTTCTTGTGCACGTGTGTAGACGCATGGCAACCTGTCAGCGCCTATTGTTCACGTCGTATACATGACTACTCGCTTAGTGTTGTCCTACAGAGGCCAATGCTGAGTTTCCCATTGCGGAGTCATGTTCCTGGCGTCATTGGCGGCCTGTACCAGCCCATTGTCGAAGACTGTAATGAAGATCGTGCCTCATTGAACTGGTAAAAGTTTGAAGGGGTAAGAGCTGGCACAAGTTTCTCTAAATGGGGTAAATGGGAGTATATTTTGTTAAATGGGGTATATTATAAAAAATGTGAAAATAGGGGGTAAAAAATGGAATTAACTCTTTTTTTAATTTGTTCGTCCCGCTAGCACAACGCAATCAATTTTGACACAAAACAGCAGAGTCCGATAACACAAAACAGTGTTCGACGATCAAACTACGGCGACCAAACTACATATAGGAGCGAGGATCGGACAATATGCTCCTCGAAGGCGGCCTCCTCTACCAGGGCACAGGCAAGACTCGACGATGTCTCCGGCGTGGTACTCATTTGGGAAGCATACGAGGAGGTTGGGGCAGAGCTTGGCGTAGGCTATGTGGATGATGCCTGTAATCCGCTCAGGATGGCGTTGCGCTCGACCATGTACCACGCCTTGACTTGGTCATCCATTACCATCGTGTTCGCCCCCATAAAAAACGTAAGATCCATATTCCTTTTCTTCGCCGCGACGTTGGTCTTGAGGAGATCGATCTTGACGCCTTGCTTCTACAACATCACCCTCCACCTCTCGTCGAACTTCTCGTCCCGCGGCGCTCTCACTCTCCGGGTGATTCTCCGGCTGATTCTCGCTCTCCGGGTGATTCTCGATCTCCTCTTGTATCCCATGCAATTTGCTGCTGGATTATTGGATGAGTTCCGTATGGGTGGCCATGGCCTTCTCGCCGCGCTCCATGTGAATCTTATTGAATTTAGGATCAAAAAGTTGGCGTTCATCAAAAGCAAACTTGATCCTCTTCCAATAGGTGTCAGAGTTTTGGTTTGCGCCGGTGACCGGGTCGATGGTGACGGCCTTCCATGCTTCGGCGAGGCACTCGTCTTTCTTTGTCGTCCACTTGACGCGGGCTTCGCGTGACGTCGCCGACACGCCCTTCTTCTTCTTCTTCCTCCCTTGCAGCTCGCTGGAACCTCCTCCAAGTTTGCCTCGGCTTCTTCTTCCTTCTCATCTTCGTATTTGTCGGCGCCAAAATCTTGCGTGTCGAGGCCACTCTCGACGGCTATGCGGGCTTCCTCCTGGGTGAAGAACCCTGGAGCCGAAGTTGCGGTGGCCGAACCAGACGCTATCATGTCGTGCATGACAGATTTGCCTGGCATTCCATCGAACAGGCTGCTGGCGCTGGCGGAACTGGCGTCGAACTGGGAAGAGGCCCGTGACAAAGTGCAGGTGACATCCCGGGGAAGACAATGTTGGGGTTGAAGCCGCCTAGCTGGTCGCCCTCGTACTCCGACGGTGAGAACCTTGTGCCCGACGTGGCGCGGATACCAGCTTCCTGGAACATGGCCTGAGGAGAGGGCGTGTAGTGCACCGGGGAGACGCTCGACTAGCTGCCCCAAGTCCCACCTAGGAAAAACTGGCTACTGCGATGCGGCGGAAACATGCCACCGGCGTGCGCCGACACCTTCGCTAAGATTCCTCCTCCGCCCGCACATGTGTCTCCTGCTTCGCCTTGAATTTCTTCTCTCTGTACCGGCGGCTTTCGTTCTCCACCTTCATCCGAGCCACAAACTTCACCCAATCGGTATTGCTCATGCCTTCAAAATTTCCTTGGGCTTTGCCGGCTTTCTGGACTTCTTCGTCTTGGCGGTGTCGGCGGGTCTCGGGCCGTTTAATCTCTTCGGTGGCATGGCGGCGGCGCGGTGAGGGGAAGGTGGGGAAACTGGAGGGAAGTGGAGAAATGGCAGGACCTCGCCATCGGGGGGGGGGGGGGGGAGAGGGAAATTGGCTTCTATCGCTGACAGCCCAGGCCCGCTCGGCTTTTTCTCCATCCGGCATCCCCAGACGAGCCCCAGGACGCTGAGTTCGGCCTAAGTTCGGTGGATGGATTTTGGGTCCAATCTGACGAATTACAGGCTCCTGAGGACATGGCTAGGAGAATATTTCGTTTGGGGCGCTGAAAATAGGGTGTGTGTGTGGGGGGGGGGGGGGTCCGTGGGGCCGAGTGGAGATGCTCTAAGCTAGCGTGTGAAGATGGTGTTCGCACCCTCCAGCCGACGTGACGGTATCTGGTTGTGGCAGTTGGCCAAGACCCATGCTTGCTGCAACGACACCGACGTCCACTAGCTAATCAACCACCGGTATGGCCGTGGAGGACGTGAGCAAGTCGCACGGCCTCCGACTGCTCATCAGCGACTACCCGTACGCCACCGACGGGTCGCTCTTGTCGCCCATCTCTCGACAATGCTGAGCTACCTTTTTGACCGTGCGCAAGCGCCGCCGTCGATGAGGGACGCCAACGCTCATACGGACCGTGGCTCCGTACTAATTAGTTAGGCCATACGGACTTTCTACGACCAAAGTATATAAACTTAATTACTCAATTAATATTTATAAAAGACAATCTTGTCCTTAATTACGAAGGGGCATCGAGTGATCTTGGCCATTCTTGTGTTTGAGTTTGGCTAAGTTTGAGGGGCAAAACTGTAGTGCTTATTGATACTCCATCCTTTCAAAATATAAGATGTTTATGAACATACACACTAAAAGTGGTTTAGATACACTCCTTTTACAAAGTTAAAACTCTTATATTTTAAAATGGAGGGAGTATCCTGTTAATTGGTTGGTACTGCTTGTGTACGTATCCAACGAATGATTCTGGTTGTTTTCAATAACGCACGAGCCATGTGTCTTTTGTATTAAGATAGGAAAGCAACCAAAACATACAAGAGTTTAGCATGCCTCTGATCACAGGCGATCAGGCATGAATCCACCGGTCCACTACACCTTATTCTACATGTCCTAGCGACCCACAGAGCTTAGCTCGCTTCCACTGGTCGAACTCCTCTTAAATCCTATTACAGACTAGCACCGGCGCCTTCCAATCAAAAACTCTACTGTTCCGCTCAATCCACAAGCTGCGAGCCACCAGTAATGATTCTGGTTGTGGCGAGTGTGATAAACTAGTGTCACAGCATGTTCTACTCCAAAGCAACGACTCATACTGGTTGTGATGTGTCTCATTGATACTGTCTAGCACCGTTGGCAACTATGTTGTTTGTTGTTATTGTTCCAATTTGAAACGTCCTTTCTGTTGTTCATATGTCTGAATCATACTACTTGTTATACATAGCAATTATATTCCAATTTCAAACATTCTAATGCAAAGGGAATGAAAAAAGAAACATTTTTTCTCATGTGATTTGTGTCACGATCATGTAGTACAGGTAGTTAGAAAAAATAAAAGAGGAAAGAAAAAAAAGAGGGTATCATAGACATTTCACAATGACCCCTCTCTAATCTGAAACTGGAGCTACCACGAGCCAAACACCTATTTCACTGCTCTAGAGCTTCTCCATGAAGTGGAGTTGAGAGTATCTCTAGCAGATATCGCAAACCCGTGCGCAGTACGAATATTGTTAGCGTCGAACATATGCACTAAAAACCGAACTGCATATTTAAAACATCAAATGGCTTTAGATTCATACATACGGGGGAGGTTTTGATCATCACGATCTACATATTTACAGCAAAAATTGATGCTGCGCCCTACATCTAGCCTACCATCTACCAGCGGTACCTACACACCGGAGCAACTAAGGAGGCGAAGGCCTACTCCTCGTCGAAGTCAGAGGTGTCATCGGAGTAGTCCACGACGAAGACACCCAGCCGGGCCTGGTGCTCGCGTGCAGAGTGGTGGCAGACGCCGCGGAGCTCGCGCTGCCCGCGGACGCGCTCATCGCGCCGGCGCTTCGCACACTCCCACGCGTCAGAGATGAGGATCCCGAGCGAGTTGAACTTCGCCTCATGGACCCTGTTGTCCTTCTCCAAGCTGGTATCTTCCCGTGGCCCCACCGAGCCAGTGCGGGAGCAGGAGCGGGAGGCGACGCGCGCACCACCGGCAACGGCGCATGGAGGCGCAGGCCAGCGCTCGTGGCCGCGCAGGAGCTTCGCGTCTCCGCATCGTGTGTGGCGGGCCCAAACCCGATCCGACCCATGTCGGGGAGGTCACGCGGGTGTGCTAGAGGGCACGCGCGCTTACTCGGACCAGCGCCGGCGCACCTCCTCGCTCAGCGGTGACACGGGAGCTCACGTGCCGGAGCTCCCTCCACGCCGCGGCGAACCACCGCCTCGCCTGGCCATATTTCGGCACGATTGGCCGGCCATGGCTAGGAGGTGGTGGCGGCGGCGATTTGACAACCAACGAGGGATGTGGCCGGAATCAGAGCGGGCGGTGGCGGCAGCGGCAAGGGTTTCCAGGCATGGGTGTAACACCCCGTCCACTAGGGCCCGGGGGTGTCACTCCTGGCAGCTTAATAGGATATCTAGATTGACCCCATAGACCAACACTAGTCTTTTCTACTCATTTTCTTTCCGAATGAGCTCCCAGAAAAGAATTTGCAACTTGTTGGTATGAGTATCCCATCAACCCTATTAAGCCATGTGCCTGGATCTCACATACACCCACCCTTAGAAGATCGATGCCCTCATCAACCAAGCACATCCCAAGAAGTGAAGGAGATATGCCCTAGAGGAAAATAATAAAGCGTATTGTTTGATATATCTCTTATGTTCATAATACGTTCATACTGTGCTATAACTATATTAATACGAAACGTAAATACACGTGTGGTATATTAGCAAACCAAGTCTCTGGTTACCTCTAGCAAACTAGTTCATTGGTCATGAGGATGATCTAGGGTTTTGAGATCATGGGCATTTATGCCAATTGACAATGAGGTCATGTCATTAGTTGAATGGTGTGATAGACAAATAGCCCAACAGTAGTATCATAATGAGATCTATAGTTACAAAGTTCACCATTAATGATAAACTAAGGAAACCTCGCAACCTGATCCTTAGATTGTGAGATAATGCAAATCACCGTTTTGGAGGGAGCTTAGATGGTATCAAGTATCATACTGTAAATGGATGATCAAAAAAGTGCCACTCAGATTTCCCAAAGGAGCGCGTACAGGAGTACATCTCAAGACCAGGATTTTCCAATCCATGTAACGGATTGATACATTTGTGGCCATCTCGGTGACGTTGCATTAACGAAGCTTGCAAGCGTGTGACTGGATCACGGAATGCAACGACATGGGAACAAGAAAACAAGTTCATCTGTAACGAGATCGAACGAAGGTATGGAGATACCATAGATCAAATCTCGGGTGAATTAGGTATCAAGTGGCAAAGGGAATAGAAAACGACGTTTACAGTTCAAATGGCGTTATCGTCGTGGAATGCACATGGGTCATTATGGGCATCCTGATCATGCTATTGATCATTGATGGAGATCATGTATGTATGTGCCATTCCCGAGCCGTGGGGAAATCACTTAAGGGTATGATGAGCTAGAGATCCTCTGTAATTTCGAATCACCATATGAAAGAGAAAAGGAAACCGAAAAAGTTCCGTGAGAGAACCAGAATTGTTTCGAGAAACTTCCGAAGTCGTTCAGGGGAAATCGAAAGGGAACCGAAAGGTGTTTCAGGTCAAATCAGATTTTTTAATATGTATTTACATGTTAATTAATGTAATTATTATTAAATTTAATATTAAAATCTAATTGGAAGGGGTATTCCACTAATGGGCCAAACTTCCTAGGAAAAAAGGGCCCATGATGGAAAACCGCAAGAGGGAAGGGTCAAGGGCCAAAGGGCCAATGGCTAGCCGCCACAATGGGGCCCACCCGACCAGCCTAGGGATGTGCGTGGGGTAGGGCCCATCCCTGGACGGCTGGCCCATGAAGCCCATGGCGCCTCCCCCTCTCTCCCTTGATTAGTCCCACATGGGAAACCCAAAGGGGAGGGCATACCTCCCTCCCCCTATATAAGGGGGTGCCCATGGGTGGGATTAGACACGAAAATAGAGAAGTCCTTTGGTTGACTTCCTATCCTCTCTCTCTCTCTCCCTTGTGACCATGGCCCCATGTATGGGCTATGCGAACAAAGAGTACCGGCAGCAGGCCGTTGCGCTGCAGGGATTTCAAGCCGAAGATCTAGTTCCGCACTCCTGGAGGAAATAGGGAGCCGGAGGTCGTCATCGTTCCCCGTATGTGTACGAAACCATGAGTGGCCATACTTTGGGGCACCTTGGATGTCGTGAGCCGGAGCTGCTACATGAGGAAGATGGAGCAAGAGGTGACTTTCGAGGAGCTTCACAACCTTAAGGTCGGCTACAAGTTCGACTTCTTCAACCACGTTACCCTCGGAACGTTAACCGCGTACGGTCCACAAAGATATGTATTCTATACGCCCCGGTCGTTACTGCATTACTATATAGATAGATCTTGGGCGTTAGGGAGTTCCAACGTAGGAATTTTTTTGTTTTTTGGTACGGAACCCTTCAGTGGTATCAGAGCCGATCTATACATAAGAGTGTTGTATGGCCAGTATGCACAAGTATTGTGCGGTCATTGATCCCTTAGTTGTTACCCTCTAACGTGTACTTGTTTATATCATAGTATTGTTTGATGAAGCGGCCCATACCGACCTTACGCTTATTCGTACGCGAGACTGGTTCCACGCTCGACATACGGCTTGTTACGTATAAGAGGCTAGTGGGTGTCTGTCTCTCATTCAATAGTTGATATAGCATTTACAATGGAGGGCTCCGAAAGGGGTGTAGTAGAGACAACTGTTGGATCCATGTTGTGGTTGGAAAGTTCGTAGATTAGAAATAGTTCTATTGCGAAAGCCATAACAACCACGTAAAACTTGCAATAGATAAAATAGAAGCGTCTAACTTTATTTTACAGGAGGGCATGTGATTTGACATGGTACTGGTCGTTACGAAGGTAAAGTAGTTTACTTTTCTGTTACTAAGTAGTATAGTTGACATGGGTATGCCCAATAGGCACTCGACACAGCCTACCTGGTGCAGCCCGACGGAAGACCCACTCGACGAATTGCTAAGGTCCATGACGCCCATGATGGTTCGACTGATATGAAGCCCATATGGACACGGACTCCCAAACGCACAAGACAAGGAAACCTCAAGACTAGAGTATGAATACAACTTGTAACCAACTCGTATTGGTACCTGAGACCTAGCCTCCCCATATATAATGGCTAGGAGGGTCCAACGAGAAGGTATCCTCTCCCCCAACAAGCAATCCCACATCGCGACTCCCACAATACACAATAGATCTAGACATACGCCAGATCCAATCTGTGCGACACCGCCATCGACGACCTTGTAATCCTTCGGATCATCATCAATCAAGAGCAGACAAGCAGGAGTAGGATCCTCTACGAGGCCTGAACCTGGGTAAACCTTGCATTCCTGTGTGCTTGTTTGCTAGCCGATCGAGACTTCCAGCGTCCCCTTCTTCTCCAAAACCGAAGTCCATAACAATGGGCATTGATGAGTTAAACCCTTATCAATTGGCGCCGTCTGTGGGAACTAGGAGCGCTGATGTTGCGATCTCGACGGCCCCATCACCAGCGATCTACGATTCATCATCTATCGGAGGTCAGATCTAATTCGGCTCCCTCATCGTCAATGGCAGTTGGGTCACATCTGGCTGATTCATCAACGTCAGACTAACAACCAAGGCTCGTCGCATACACAAGGAGGAGGAGATGGGTCTGATTTACGAGCACCTAGGATGTGTTGCACACATCAAATCCAGCCAGCAAGAACTTGATGTTGAAATCCATATCTGATTACAACTCAAGTTAGATCGAAAGCAATGAAAAATAGTTCTGCCATCATACGTCCAGCTGATTTCTACTCGAAGACAGTCCAAGCAACCCAATCGAACTACGTGCGGATGTATGAATTTTGCGGCAGGAGTTCTGCCAAATCAGTCTAGAAAAAGCACATGTCGTACATACCTACTTTGCATCGAATAAAAAAAGCAGAGCCGTGTCCGATCCAAGTCGGATAGGAAAAAAGCAAGAGTCCGTCTGATCCAAGTTGGGCAGAAAAAAGCAGCTCCATTGTCTAATCCGGTGTTTTCATAAGTTTGGATCTGGGTGGCCACAAGTCCCAATAAGCTAGGCCACTACTGGTGCTACTTCACGAGGAGAATAAATCAAAATTAATCAATTCAGATCAAAAATGCTATGAGGATACAACGATCCAGACACTCATGCTTCAGGTTAAATCATGAAGCAACAAGCAATCGCGACACGACAAACGTCAACGTACCCACGTATGGTCAACTTGGCGTTTCTACACACATCAACTCCGTTCTAAAGTTCGTATGACCCTTGTCTGTCGTGTTGAGCACACGACAACACGTCCACGGCTCCGACGTTTGTCCGCCGTGTTGAGTACTCCTCTGCATCGATTACGTCCGCTGCATGGACTACTCGACCACCGCGTTCACTCTACGTCTGGGGCTGCACCGATTCTGCCGCGCGGCCCACTGTAGTCTTCGGATGTGGCAAACCATGGCCACCATCGGCTCCGGCGACTCGAGGGTTTCCTCGACTCCAGCGACGCACTACAATCTTCGACTCGGGGAATCTTTCGGCTCTAGCGACCCACTGCCGCCTTCTGCTCCAACGACTCGGGGGCTGCGCCGAGTCCGCTACGTGACCCGTTGTCGCCATCGATTGCGGTAACATGCTACAATCTTCGGCCCCTCAACTACGGCGACTTGCGGCGGCCTTCGGTTGTGGCGTCCAGTTGCAATCTCCGGCTGTCGCGACTCGTTATTGCGTCGATGCAGGTCCAATGCATCTGCTCTCGAACGCCGCCTTGACTACATCGACCACCTCGACGCTACACTCGGGGGCTCCTTTGACTCCACCATACGACCCGCCACGGTCTTCGACTCCGCCATGCGACTTGTTGCCATCTTCAGCTCTAGCGACTCGGGATCACTCCTCTACGACGACCCGCTGCGTCCTTCGATTCCGGTGACCTTCTGCAGTCTTCGGATGAGGCGACCCGATGCGGTCTTCGACTGCTGTGGCCCGTTATAGTTTCTGGATGCGGCAACTCGTCATCGCCACGCAACTTCGATCCGCCGCGTCGACTACGTCCGCCGCGTGACCGGCTGCTACGTCAACTACATGACCGCTGCACAACTCTCGACCACCACGTTGACTACTCATCTGGTGTCAATCTCGCGACCTGCTGCAGTCTTCAACTCTAGTGACTCACTATGATCTTCGACTCCAATGACTCGGGGGCTCGGGGGCTCCCTCCGCTTCGGCGACCTGCCACGGTCTTCAGCTTCAATGACTGGCTGCGGTATTCATATCGGGTGACTCGGGGGCTCCCTCGACTCCTGCGACCACGAGCCGCTACAATCTTCGACTCCCGCGACCCGCCGGTCGCATCGGATCTTGCGACTCGTTCACCACGACAACTACAATAAAGCTAAGTTTCCCTCTGCTTACAACTGATTCTTTTTTAACTCGCACTCGAAACACTTAGGGGCTGCGCCTTCTTCGAGTAACCTAATGTGCCATCGATTACACGCACTCGAGGACCTCATACGCGATAGCCCGAGTAGCTGATTCTGCCTGATCGTTGAATCCTTAAACTCCGAGTACCTCGGCAAGGTACTGAGACTAAGGGTAATCGGGCTAACGAAAAGGCCTAGCATACAGTGCAAAAGTGTCGATTCGATTGGCACCAGAATTTTACTTCACAAGCCGATAGGCAAATATTCTTTACAAGATACAAGTACTTCACAATTCTTTGCATTTTTTGCAGCTTACAAAGATGTCGACTGCATCGAGCTATTCTATTTGGTCCTCCAACAGGAGTCGACAAAACAACTGGCTACGACATACACTCAAGACCCGAGTCGAGTCCCTCCTCGGATGGTTGCATCACTTGATGCTACACACATGCGACATTGGGACCGCACTTGACAGAAGCGACTACTTCGACTCCATCTGCATCATCGACTCACCTGGCTAATCGCCGCATAACTCCACTACGTCGACTTCGACTTCATCTTCAACTCGAGCTCCTTATGCGTGAGACGCTGACCCGATGCACTTACGGTCAGTGGTTTCTCCTCGCCTGATTTTCGACTGCGCCTACAAGATACAAGTCTCGAGTCTCTGCCCGAGTCTACGACTCCGCTAGACACTCGGGGGCTACTCCAAACTGGAGCGCTGGACGCGCATATACAATATCCTCGAGTGACATGCCTTGAATCCTCACTCGAATCCACGATTTGACTAAGGACTCGGGGGCTACTCCCATAGGGAGAGCTGGCCGCGCACCCGAAGAAATTTGTGAAGATATCCAAGCATTATGAAAACCCTTCACTCGAATCTAGGATTTGATTGTGGACTTCGGGTTACTCCCATAGGGAGCGCTGAAAGCAAATTCGACTGAAACCAGCAAACAAAAAGACGACAGCAGTCGCAAAAGTTCTTTAGTCCATGCATGTGTCTTCGACTCAACCAGGCACTCGGGGGCTACTCCCATAGGGAGCGCTGGTCGCGCACCCTATGATTATTTTTCCTTGTACATCGTACTGTGTGTTGATAACATCCACACTCGAATGTTATGGCGACTCCGCCTCATATTTTCCCTACAAAGAGATTACGTCTCCTGGGTCACCCGAATCATCTCCGTGATGACAAAAAATTTGGATGCCGCGCTTACAGTGTGAAGATAAGACCTGAATAAGGCCCGGTAACACATCTGCTGCGCTCTACCAGAAACATATCTGTGCCTGCAGGAATGATGACTAAGCCTTGACGGACGCGTCGAGTGCTCACACTTATACACTGGGATTCGACTCTATAAGACCTCCGCGGCTTGAGTCGAATTACGCCAGCAATTTCCGGATTCGAGTCCGGGGACTCGAGTTTGAGTAGGTGACGTTGTTTTTGCCCTAGAGGAATTAACTGGTCTCAATCCATCGAGCGCACCAGGCACGTTTACCATCATCCCTATGAACTACTATAAATTCGATTGACCCGATGAACTTCCGGGTGAAGTGCTTCGCACTCGACATAATTGTCGACTCCGACATCCTAATGCAAGACTCAAGACTTCTGAGTCTCCATCCGAATCTACGATTCACATGGACACTCGGGGGCTACTAACATGGGTATGCCCAATAGGCACTCGACTACAGCCTACCTGGTGCAGCCCGACAGAAGACCCACTCGACGAATTGCTAAGGTCCATGACGCCCATGACGGTTCGACTGATATGAAGCCCATATGGACACGGACTCCCAAACGCACAAGACAAGGAAACCTCAAGACTAGAGTTTGAATACAACTTGTAACCAACTCGTATTGGTACTTGAGACCTAGCCTCCCCATATATAAAGGCTAGGAGGGTCCAACGAGAAGGTATCCTGTCCCCCAACAGGCAATCCCACATCACGACTCCCACAATACACAATAGATCTAGACATACGCCAGATCCAATCTGTGCGACACCGCCATCTGGGACCTTGTAATCCTTCGGATCATCATCAATCAAGAGCAGACAAGTAGGAGTAGGGTCCTCTACGAGGCCTGAACCTGGGTAAACCTTGCATCCTTGTGTGCTTGTTTGCTAGTCAATCGAGACTTCCAGCATTCCCTCCTTCTCCAAAACCCAAGTCCATAACAATGGGCATTGATGAGTTAAACCCTCGTCAATAGTAATAGCCATCATTCCGATGGACGACCTGCTGGTGGCATCGTGGACTTGGCGTAAAACCAGGGGCAAGATGGAGATCATACCGGAGTGCTCGATGGAGATCAAGGCGCAAGAAGAAGGACCATATCATATCACAATATACATGTGATGTTGATACACTTTACATCTTATTATATGCTAGTATCAGATACTCAACGGTAGCAAATAAGATAATCGCTAAATAATTCCAATGATAGTGTTCCCCTTGTGTGTGCACCACTAAGAAAGTTCTCCATTATGAGGTAGACCGTAACGATCAGGTG
Organism: Avena eriantha; assembly: GCA_910589775.1. Classification (NCBI taxonomy): domain Eukaryota; kingdom Viridiplantae; phylum Streptophyta; class Magnoliopsida; order Poales; family Poaceae; genus Avena; species Avena eriantha. Next base: position 61,786,313 of record OU342746.1, read on the forward strand.
TCAGACATATCTGCGTTTGCATACAGTGGGTGTAAGCAATGTTGCACTGCAAATATACACAAGTTAGATTTGGCGAGCCTAGCATGTGTAGCATGGCCTCGGAACACAAGAGACCGAAAGGTCGAGCATGAGTCACATAGATGATGTGATTGACATTGGGGAATGTCTACCTTTGAAAATGCATTACCGGCTATGATGATCGGGGGTGGTGTAGCGGATTGGGATCATGTGATCACTAAAATCGTCCAGGGGATGACAATTTTAGTGGGAGCTCAATTAGGATTGAACTCATATTATAAACTTAGTCTAGATGTCTGTTTGCAAATATCTTAATAGATCATGGCCTATCCCATTGAGGTATTTTGTGACCATGGGAAGTTTATTGCTTGATGTAAAGCTTCGCAAAAGGGTCCAAATTCATAGATTAATACCCACGCCTGAGGGATATCCTCGCAAAAGGTGATCTTCTCTTCTTGATACCATGACCATTAGGAGATAATCCTATGACTCTGCAATGTTTGTGTGTTCTCCAAAATCAACCAATAATCCATGCTCCATTCGATGGAGAGTTTGATTACAATCTTGTATTCTGCAAGATCAGGCACATAAAGTATGAGCCATTGGATGAGTTTTCTTCCATGATGGATGAAAAGAGAATATTTGGAGAAACACTTACATATCTTTCATTAGAGTTGTGAACTCTCAGAAGGGCTTGATTACAATGGAGGTCATGAATGAAAAGGGTATATTTCAGATATACAAAGTTATAAATGTAATTCTTGCAAAACTCATTGCAGTTTACACAAGTAATGGATACTTGTTCCGTTTTGTGAAAACAAGATGGTCTGCTTGAGAATTGCTGAAATTGAGGCAATGTGGCTTGATGACGGCAAGAAAAATAGTTGATGGCTGACATCACCCCTTTCCTCAAAGGTTTATCATTTGGATTAGTGGACTTGAATATAACTTTATAATCCTTGTTTGTGTGTCTTTCTTTTGGCGATATGATTGTTCATATGAATATGTTACAAGCCAGTTGTACTGTTCTTATGAATAATACCTTTATGGTCACATATTGTGATTATAAATGAGTTATTCTCATTACTATGTTAATGATAATAGTTTAAACATTTATAAAGGATTATAATGCTAAAAGATATCCAAAGTTTGATAATGACATGACAATATAGTTTAAGTCATTTTGGTTATTGCATGTTCTTCATTCTAAATGAAGATCAGGGTCTTAGATGCTCTATCTAGATACTTTGCAAAACCATGCCTCGTTGGGCAGAATGACTAAAACTCCGCATTCTGGTAAACGGTGATATGCGAAGAAATGTTGAACTTTATACATAACGATGTATCATATTTTCAACAAATAGGGGAAATCATTATTTATACTTCATGTTGAATCTTATACATAGTGATGTATCGTATTTTCAACAAATAGTGGAAATCATTATTTCATACTTCATTGTGGATTTAAGTGAATATGAGTATTTACTTAATGAAACATAAGTTTAAAACTGTTTTGAATTGTTCAAAAGATTTCAAGGTGAAGGAGGATATTGAATTAACAAGAATACAAAAGTCTCTTCAATTTGATCGACATGACTAAAGTATTTAAGTTAATTTTGGTATAAAAGGACTTGTGAAAGATGTTTCACAAATTATGACAATAGGGAAAATTCAAAGTGTATTGAAATGTCTAAATATCATAATCATTATGTATTAGATACATATGGTATAATATTATCTCTTATCGGGGTTATAGTTATCGTTTAGAGTTAGAGATCAAAATGAGCAAACACTCGGTTGAAATACAAAGGAACATCTAAAGATTCGTGAAAACAACACCATACGAGTTATGGCATGTTTGAGTTTCTATAGGTTTCGCTAATTCAAAATCGTGGCGAATAAACAAGTCTTTACAGTGTATTCTTAGGCAACTATGAATACATGTTCCACAAGGAGCAAACCTGCTGTTGTCCAAAGTTGATATGTCTTAATGAAGATACATGTGGAAGAAAGTAAAAGATCAAAACAAGTTATTTGACCTTACCTCCTGATTGTTGAGTAGCACAGCAAAATTTGTTTCATGAAACCGAACTCTAGAAATAGAGGAGAAACTAATAATAATGATCATTAAGTTTTAGTGAATCCGTTTACTAAAGAAAGTAGGATTCAACGATATATTCTACAAGTTTGCGGAATTATATTATTGATTCACTTGTCATGTTTATGAACAAGACATACCTACGAATTACAAAGAAGCGTGATGGACCTACGTGCGAGAAATGACTAGGAGTCATGAAATCCTATATTAAGTTACATTTAAGATTGCAAAGTAATATGTTACTTGATCTTATTAAGTAAAGGAGTTTATTTGATATTTCTGAATGACTGCAAAGTCATAAGAAGGAAATGAAACTTAATAAAGACGTAAAGCTCGATTTGTCACAAAGTATGGACAAATTCAAGGAGTTTACTAAATTGTAGCGATGCTTAAGTCTATTGGATTTACACTAGCAATATATGGATATTGAAGTCTCATAATTGGAATTCTTGATTTGATGTGATCAAAGAATTTTGGAATGTCCAAGGTTATCGAGAGGACCTGCATTTGAGTGGGAGCTAATTAGCTTGACCAAATCTTAATATGTAAGAGACATATTTTGAGTGGGAGCTAAGTAGCTTGACTAAATCTTAATATGTAGCAGACATATTTTGAGTGGGAGCTAAGTGAAATTCCTGGATCTCATATATGGATACCATATTTGAGAGCATGACATTATTCTGAAATATGTGGATGACATATATGAATAATGTGATTGGTACTAATAACATTTAAGTTGGTAAATATGGATGAAGTTGAACAAATTATTAAACAATGAGATCTATCGAGATAGATTGGTAAGTTTAATAAACATCATAGTTGAATGCTTCCTGGACTTGGTTTTGAAAATGTTCAAAATATCCTAGATAAGATTCTGAAGTAGTTCAGAATGGAACAAGGATAACAAAGAGGTTCTTACTTGTATGAAGCATTGAGTTAGCCTTAGTATTACAACCATGGTTAAAAAAAGAAAGAGATGTGTTGCATCTCCTATGCCTCAGTCATAGGTTCTTCCATACAACCATATTGTATACTCGACATAATGTGACCTGAGGTTCTGGTTGGAAGGACAAGCTCTTAACTGTAAGAACATGTCTTGAAATGATTCTTGAGTTAATCACTGGACTAGAATTAAGTTTGTCCTTAAATGGCAAGAAGCAAAGGCGCATAGTTGCATTTCATGCACTAGGATATACATAGATAAAGAAGTATAAGGGCACCATCTAACGTGATGTATATTGTTGTGGCGGGACTAGTTCATCTTTATGCAGAGGGTGTGTCCCAGGGAACATTGCCCATGAGAAAGCTCGTTGTGGCTGATCTAACGTCACTGCTAGCTCCTGGATACCGACCTCACTCTATTGCCATAACTACTATATATACACACAAATGAGTGCAAAGTGTGTTTCAAAGTTTACGTGACAATAGTGAAAGCGACCGTCATGGTAAACACTAGAAACAAAGTCTCACTTTGTCACCAAACAAATACTTCAACCCATTATGAGATAATGGTATGAATGTCAAAGTTAGGAAGACATTAATGATTTGCAAAGACATAATGATCTGATAAAACAGAACATGGACATGATGTTTTACATAAGCATGCATGATCAATAAACGCATATGTGATATGGTTTATAATGAGTAAAATGTGAGCTAGATTATTTGTACCCTAGTGCAAGTGGGATACTGAAGGAGATATGCCCTAGAGGGAAATAATAAAGCATATTGTTTGATATATCTCCTATGTTCATAATATGTTTCATACTGTGCTATAACTATATTAATATGAAACATTAATACATGTGTGGTATGCAAGCATACCAAGTCTCTAGTTACCTCTAGCGAACTAGTTCATTGGTCATGAGGATGATCTAGGGTTTCGAGATCATGGGCATTTATGCCAATTGACAATGTGGTCATGTCATTAGTTGACTGATGTGATAGACAAACAACCCAACAGTTGTATCATAATGAGATCTAGTTACAAAGTTCACCATTAATGATAAACTAAGGAAACCTCGCAACCTGATCCTTAGACTGTGAGATAATGCAAATCACCGTTCTAGAGGGAGCTTAGATGGTATCAAGTATCATACTGTAACTGGATGATCAAAAGGTGCCACTCAGGTTTCCCAAAGGGGCCCGTAGAGGAGTACATATCAAGACCAGGATTTGCCAATCCATGTAACAGATAGATACATTTGTGGCCATCTCGGTGACGTTGCATTAACGAAGCTTGCAAGCGTGTGATTGGGTCACGGAATGCAACGACATGGAAACAAGAAAACAAGTTCATCAGTAATGAGATCGAACGAAGCTATGGAGATACCTTAGATCAAATCTCGGGCGAACTAGGTATCAAGTGGCAAAGGGAATGGGAAACGACGTTTACGGTTCAAATGACATTATCATCGTAGAATGCACAGGGGTCATTATGGGCATCCTGATCCCGCTATTGATCATTGATGGAGATCATGTCTGTGCCATTCCCAAGCCGTGGGGAAATACACTTAAGGGTACGATGATCTAAAGATCCTCTGTAAGTTGGAATCACCATATGAAAGAGAAAAGGAAACCAGAAAAGTTTTGTGAGAGAACCGGAATTGTTCCGGGAAAGTTCTGAAGTCGTTTGGAGGAAATCAAAAGAGAAACGAAAGGTGTTTCGGGTCAAATCGGATTTTGTAATATATATTTACATGTTAATTAATGTAATTAATATTAAATATAATATTAAAATCTAATTGGAAGGGGTATTCCACTGATAGGCCAAACTTCCTAGGAAAAAAGGGCCCATGAGGGAAAACCGCAAGAGGGAAGGGCCAAGGGCCAAATGGCCAATGCCTAGCCGCCACAAGGGGATCACCTAGCTAGCCTAGGGATGTGCTCAGGTTGGGGCCCACCCCTAGCTGGCTGGCCCATGAAGCCCATGGCGCCTCCCCCTCTCTCCCTTGATTAGTCCCACATGGGAAACCCAAAGGGGAGGGCACACCTCCCTCCCCCAATATAAGGGGGTGCCCATGGGTGGGATTAGACAAGAAAATAGAGAAGTCCTTTGGTTGACTTCCTATCCTTTCTCTTTCCCTTGTGACCATGGCCGCATGTATGGGTTGTACGAACAAGGCGCACCTGCAGCACGCCGTTGCGCTGCAGGGATTCCAAGCTAGAGATGTACTTCCGCACTCTCGGCGGGATCGGGGAGCCGGAGGTCGTCATCGTACACCGTATGTGTACGAAACCACGAGGGGCCACGCTTGGGGCACCTTGGATGTCATGAGCCGGAGCTGCTGCACGATGAAGATGGAGCAAGGGGTGACCTATGAGGAGCTTTATGACCTTGAGGTCGGCTATGAGTTCGACTACTTCAACCACGTTCCCCTCGTAATCTTAACCGCGTACGGTCTACAAGGGTATGTATTCTATACGCTCCGGTCGGTACTGCATTACAATATAGATAGATCTTGGGTGTTAGGGAGTTTCAACGTAGGAATTTTTTGTTTTCTGCTATAGAACCCTTCAGGAACATCCCCTCTTGGCACGCGTCTGTGCCTCCAGTGCCTGCACATGTGTCATGCCCGTGTCCACTCCAGGCAACACGTGCTATGCTCCACATGTCCTGCCACTGACCCACACAAACCCGCTTTAACAGCGAGGATCGGCTCTGATACCACTTGTAACACCCCGTCCACTGTGCCCGGGGGTGTCACTCCTGGCAGCTTAATAGGATATCTAGACTAGCCCCATTGACCAACACTAGTCTCTTCTGCACACTTTTTCCTCACTTGTGCACACCTGGTACCACTTCTCGGTCGGTCACCCATCCTAGAATTGCTCTAGGCAAAGTACGCTTAACCTTAGAGTTCTTTTCGACTGAGCTTCTGCAAAAGAAGTTGCAACTTGTTGGTATGAGTATCCTATCAATCCTATTAAGCCATGTGCCTGGATCTCACAGTGGGGGAGGAGAGAAATGGGATGCGGTATATCGGATCCGAGCCCTCCCGTCCCGGATATTTGCGGGGCAGACGGGACGTTTTGCAGGAAACTGCAAAAAACTTTGCGGTCCGCCCCTTTTACAATATCTGAAATGGCCACTTTTAGGCCTCAATACCGCATATCGGCCCAAAATTTTGCGGGCCGGCCGATATGCTATATCTGCTAGAGATGCTCCGAGGTGGGGCGTGGATTGGAGTGGAGTAGAGCTTTCCCAAACACACCTATTATGTAGGTGGTTTCATCACCATTTTTTTCACCTTTATCAGCGAAATATGAGATGACATCGGGCTGAATTATGTTCTAGTGTATTGTCTTGCCGTTCCGGTTATCACTTGCCAAAGTACGTTTGTGGTTATATCAATTGTAAGTTGTAACTGTTGAATATAAATATATTTCCTAATCTATTTCTATCAGATCGGTCTTTTGGGATAGTTGGCTACTGCATAAATCCTTTATGGTAGCAGCGCCAAGAGGTCTCGAGTTCGAGACCCTACTCATGCAGTATTAAAAAATATTCTGTTTTCTACTCCTATCCCACGCTAAGGACTAAAATAGCCTAAACATGAGGGGAGTGTTGAATATAAATATATTGCCTAGTCTCTGTACATTAGTTCATACTTTTGGAATAATTGGCTAGTTCAACAATTCAATATGGTATCAGAGCCAAGAGATCTCAAGTTCAAGAGCCTGCTCATGCAGTTTAAAAAAGATTTTGCGGCCTACACCGAACAACTATGCATGTATTATATTCTTAGCACCCCTCACTTTTCGGCTATTTTAGTCCTTAGTGTGGGTTTGGTGCAGGCCGCAGAATGTTTTTTAATACTGCATGAGCAGGATCTTGAAATTGAGACCTCTTGGCTCTGATATCATATTTAATTGGTGCACTAGCCATCTAAACAAAAGTTTGAACTGATGGAGAGGGCTAGGCTATTTATATTCAATTATAGTAACATGCAAAGTGCTATGAATATTTGGATGTCAGTATGCTCTCCTTGTAATAAATGTTATTATTTCAGAAAAGCAATATGTTAGGGTATTGCCGACGGGTACGCCATGGAGGGTTCCTCACAGAGTGTGTTTAGAGACGTGAGGTAAGGCGGCGAGTTGATATGTACGAGGTTACATAGCTTACCAAGGTTCAGATCTATAACAGTGGTGAATCCAACTCCTGCTATAAATCACCGTAATGGCAATACACCGAGTTACAGAGATTGTAGGGTTCGCTATGCAAGAGTTGTATGTGCCCTAAAGGCTCTCAAAGGTCCATCTTATAAAGGCGCCGGATCCTAGGGTTATAGGTTAAAGTCCATATCGGACAGGTTACATAGTCCTATCCTAATACTAACTAGTCTTCGTATCTTACACTCAAAGGGTCCGACTTCATCAATGTCAGTGCCGTAGCCTTCTTGTATCCGACATGGGCCTCCCTTCTAGATCCACCCAACTAGGCCGTGCAACAGTCCATAAGCCTTGCTACCAACTGTGGGACACCCGGATTAGCCGGAATAGAGTTATGATAGGTTGATACCCATTTTGCATATCCCAACACAATCCTAGGCTAATTACCTTTTAGACGGCAGGCTCTAGAAATTTTACATGGTAATGCTTTTTTAGTAGATGGATTTATGCATACTTTATTGTTGTGTGTTTTATGTATGGTGACACAATGTTACCGAGCAATATTGATGAGATCGACCTGTGTGGACACCTCGAAGATCTTCCACAGGTTATTTGTAGGATTCCGTACATGTGCGGTGAACATGTGAGGCATTGTGCATCAACTTGCAAGGGATCATTGGATATTTTTTCCACAAAGGAGAGCCCCCGGGAAGGGGCTGGAAGCATTCATTAAAGTAAGATGGTGAAGATACAAATTTCCGCGCACAAGACCCTAAATAAAAAGAAAATAAACCAAGCCCATATGCTTTACAAAAGAACCCTACAAATAAAGAGGATGATACAACCCAACATATGGCAATCACCATTGGTCCACATCATGATACACCAGCCACTCCTAGAAAGGTGAATTCCTTCCATCTCTTACCGTCCGTTAGCTATCATGTGAATGGGATACTACTTGAGCCAAATATCTATTGTGTGACTAGGCCTGTGATCATGATGCTCGGAGGAAGCGACAAGGATGAACCAAGAGCCAAGACACCCAAGCAAGAGGCCTGCCAGAGAAGACACAAGAAGCTGTTGGAGCAAGACTAGAGTCTCTGCCCCTGGACAATGGAGTCTCCTCCCTACGACCCTAGAGTCTCCGGCCTAGACTCCGGGCAAGACTCCGCCCCTCTCCCTGGAGCGTTTAGTACACCCCTCCGGAGACCAAGCCGGAGAGCAATGCCCACCACGGAGACTCCATGGACCCTGGAGTCTCCAGCCTCTTCACCCCGGAGTCTTCGGCCTCGTGCACCAGAGTCTCCATCCCATGTCTCTAGACCAGACCCCCGCCGGATGGTCTCTGCATGCCACCCCGGAGACTCGGCTGGAGTCTGAAGACCACCCCGGAGTATCCGGCCACTAGACCCCAGAGTCTCCGGTGTAAGTGAATTGGGTCTGCGTGCTCTGAGTTGGGCCTGGCCCATGTAACGCCCCCCAAACTCCCCTTTATGCCTAAAATACCCCTAGCTCATGGCTGGCCTATATATATGCCCCACTCCCTTCTTGAAACCCTAGAGATGATGATGAATTAAGGCATGTGCCTAACCGTAGATGGGAACCCCTCTCAATAGTCAATCTATGAGTTGTACAAGGCCTTGGAGTCGGTGCCCTTCTCGAAATCGTCAAGACCCTCCTCAAGTGTTTGGTCTCTCCCTATCAAAGATTATAGTTGTGCTTGGTCTCACCCCTTTGGGATTCTACTTGGTTGCTACTCTCTCCTTGATTTGGGTTCTATCATCTACTTGTCGATCTCTCCTTTGGTGATTCTACCGCAAGGTCTCTCTCCGAGGATTCTATTGGATTGGTTGTTCGAACCAACAGGAGCAAATCGAATCGGGTGTGATTTGGTGTGTGTTTGTATCTTTACCTTGCATTAGAGTTTTGTTCATCGTGTTCATTGCGTGTTCCTTCACTCCCCGCCTCAAATCCATGAAGATCAGGCCACTCCAAGCGTAAATCCACAAGGAGACCCATAACAACTGGTATCAGCAGCTTTTGGTTGCCACGAATTTGATTTCACCCTTCGATTTCCACCATAAACTGAAAAATACAAAAAATATAGCCCCAAATTTCTTTTGGATCGTTATCTCGTTTCGGTGAGTTGATTGTGGTTTTGGTCCAATAGAAGCTTGTCTTTGGAGTTGGTCTACCTTTTTCCTGTGTTTCCCAGCCCAATTTGGTCGAAATTTTCCGGATTTGAGGATCGAAGGCCCAAATTTTCGCTCAAGAACACGAGCTGTTCATGGTGCTGGCCCCAACACCGGAGTCTCCGGCTGCTAGCACCGGAGTCTCCAGCCACCAGACCCAGGAGTCTCTAGCCCGACAACAAATTTTCTCCTCTCTTCCTTTCGACTAATTATCCGTTTGACATTTGTGTTTCGTGCGCGTGTCTGCCCACTAAGAAAGCTTCCGCAACACCAACAATGCCTCGCGCTCGACATCTACACCATAGAACTTGAACCATCCCTCCACCAACGGTTGCAAGTACGCCATCACCACAAGGTATAACTTGCACCACCCTTGTTAACCCCCTTTCTTCCTTTGTGTGTTACCTAACCTATCGAGAGTAGCCCATCTTGCATTTGCTGAAGCATTGTGTGCTTGCTCTTGCATAAGTCATAGTATAGAGGCAATAACAAAACTTGACTCCATAACATACAAAGAAAGAGGTACAAAAAAGCTTTTAAGCAAAAGAAAAAGAGAAAGATACCAATAGAAAAAGAGAGTCCAAAGCCTCTAAGAACGAGTGCGAGCAAGAGAAAGGCAAGCGTGCAAATCTGTTGCTTCTTAATCTTTTGGAAAATGGGCTATGGTCTCTCCTAGCATTGGCACGACACCGAGCATTAGTCTTCGTTAGGACCAATTTTGTTCATTGCTCATTTTCATAGTCATGTTAGCCGCATTAATCTCCATCGTGTGTGTATGGTCATAGGTTCTCATCACCCTTCTTGACCTTTTCCTTTAACTTCATTTTTGTTGGATTTTACCCACTTTTGACAATAACCTTTTTGTTTGGTTGTTCCATTTGCTATGCACCTTCCTAATCTTCCACCATAGGTCTTTTTGTGTGTGTGTGTGTGTGTCTTGTGTATTCGCTCTGCTCTCGGAAAGAACAACCTTTCCAATTTTTGACTTGGTGAGGCAAGGTAGCACATACCATATCACCAATACCACCCTTCCTTGCAATTATGGTCATACAACATGTATAGGGGAAGTGGAGAAAGTGGAGATGGCAACTTCAACAACCAAGATGGGTTTTCCACGCGCCACAACTTATGGGCACAACAGAAAGAATTCGATGCCCAATTTGGGAGGCTTGAGAACTGACTTGATGAAACTTTTTGAGAGTTTGACTACCATGACCGGCAACGCCAAGTGGAACACAATGCTCAATTCCAAGCTCTTCACCAAGCTATTGCCAACCTTGGCAATTGTCATGGGCACCAGTCAAGCTCGTTAAGTTCGTCTCGCATGCGCTCCTCAAGTCGTCATGGTGACACTTTGCGCTCCCACTCTCATCATGGAGAACCCCACCACCACAATGGGGAACAAAAATCTCGTCATCTCCATGAACAAGCGGTTGATCCACAAGCTCAACAACCGCACCACGCAAGACATCATCGGCACCTTGATCATCATGCAGATCTGCAACACCAAGAAGAACATGGTCACCCTCCACAACAAGCGATGGTACAAGCGCAACCAACTCCTCAAGAACAAGAACGCCATGGTGAAGACAACCGCAATTATAGGTGCCAACACCCGCAACATGACCATCTCCAACAACATCAAGTCCATCGAGCACCGCAATGGGATACAAGTGACGATGATGAGGATGCACACCGTGCGAGACACAACAACTGCTATGCTCAACCCCACCATCATCATCAATAACCAATGAATGCAAATGATCCCGAGCAAAGGCATAGAACAGACTTTGATCATCAAGCTCCTCCTCCACCACTGCCTTGAGATAATCGTGCTCCTCCTCCACAATGTGCTCCAAGTGAAGCAAGCATGTGACAAGAATGCCACAACCACCACCGTGAGCATGAAGATGGCAAGTTTGGGAAGCTCAAGTTCATTATGCCCAAGTTCAAGGGAGAATAAGACACCGATGCATACATTGATTGGGAGCTCAAAGTTGACAAAATCTTCCGAGTTCACAACTACTCCGAAGAGAAGAAAGTTGCAATGGCATCCCTTGAGTTTAAGTACTATGCAAATGTTTGGTGGGAAGACTACCAAAAACACCGTGAGAATCAAGAGGAGCCTCCAATTGAAACTTGGACAGAGATGAAGGAAGTGATGTACACGAGGTTTGTCCCTGAGCATTATAGACAAGATCTCTTTTATAAGCTACAAAATTTAAGGCAAGGCACCAAGTCAATTGAAGAGTTCTACAAGGAAATGGAGAAAACTATGATGCGAGCCGATGTGGGAGAGCTCGAAGAGCAAACAATAGCAAGGTTCCTCAATGGGTTGAGCCTCCTAATAAGTAAGATTATGGACTTCCAACCTTACAAGAACCTCATTGAGCTCCTCCATCAAGATACCAAAGCCGAGTGTCACTTGCAAAAATAGAATGCTTATAAGAAGACAAAGGCATACTTTGCGCCTGTCAATGCAAATGCCTCCAACAAGCCAACAAGCCAAACACTGAGCTCATCCAAGCAAGAAAAGAACACTATATCATCCTCCTCCAACACGACTTCGGATAGTCAAGTCACTTGCTTCAACTGTGGAGTGAAGGGTCACAAGTCATATGAGTGCACCAACACAAGGGTGATGCTTACATATGAGAATGACGGAACCTACTCCGTTAGTGAAGAGGAATATGAAGCTCTAACACAACGCGAAATTGCAAGGATAGCCGCAATGGAAGAGGATGACACCCTTGTATGCGAGCATGATCCGGGCCCCGCACTTGTCATAGCTCAAGTCTTGACAACAAACTCCATCCCAAGATAGGACCAACGCCTCAATATCTTCCAAACTCGTTGAAAGAGCATGTGGGCCTCCATGTGTGGTTTTGGTAATTAATGACAATCTTTATGGACTAATGTGTGCATTAAGTTTCACTTGTAGGATTTGTCCATTTGCATCGCTTGGAGCATGTGTTGGCTTCAAGGTAGATGAAATGAAGAAGAAGATGCGTTGTGTAAGCTCAGTATATGCCATATCTAGAAGATCTCATGTTTGTTGCTTGCCATCCTCGGTGATCATGGATCGATGAAGACAAGGTCAAAGTATGCTCAAGGAAAATGTATTATTGATAAGTTTTCCCTTTTGCCGGTCTCGTGTTGGTAGATGAGAGACCGGGTTTAGGATAGATAGCCGTACTATCAAGAGGGGCTCTCGATTGAGTAACTCGATCATATCGTTCAGAGAGAGCTCAAACCTTTACATTCTTAGCATCATATTTCTTGGTTGTTTGTTGGTCCTATCCATGTGAGGATATAGAGCTTGTGGTTATCTTCATGACAAGCTCTTGTTCATCAAAAACGGATTTGCCTTTTATACCTTGTTGCGTTTTTTATCTCGGAGGTTTTCCGGATTCTCACCGAGTGAGGTATCTCATATTATAATACTTGATACTTTCTCAATTGGTGATATACAATATTTTCCCTCTTGGTTGGGTAGCTCTTGTTGTCCTCTTTCCAACAAAATTGGTTTTAGTTCAATCAGAGTTCCCTAGCTAAAGTTACGCCTATTTGAATATTTGCCTATTTGATTTAAAAAGAAAGTCTTTCTCTGGGCCCAGCGGTAGTACCGGGCCACTACCGCCCGGACCTGCCATGGCCTGCTTCTCTGTGTCACCCAGTTGGGCCCTCCGGTGCTATCGGTTTCAATCGGTACTACCGCCCGGGCGGGCCGGTAGTACCAGGCCGGCCCAGGTGCCCTTCCCTGCTCTAGGCCCAGCCGTCGCGCTGCCTTGCTATTTGCTCCGCTTCTCCGCGACCATGCCCCCGCTCGCTGGGCCTCCTCTCGCTCATGCTGGCCCAGCTCCCGTAGGCTCCCTCGCGCGCGTAGTGCTATGTGTTCCCGCTGCTCGCCCAGCTTCCTATGCACGACTCGCTCCCTGGCTCCCACGTTCGCTCGCTGCGCTCGCCCGATCCCCTGCCTCCCCTCGTTCGCTTGCTCGCGTGGCCCGATCCCATTTTGTCTCGCTCGCGTTTTCCTCGCCAGAGCCAGTCGCCAGCGGGTGTTGCTTGGGCTGCTTGATCCCTGGGCGGTGGTACCAGCCCACAATGGTACTATCGGCCCAGGTAGGGTTCCAGTCCCTCCAATAGGTTGTTTTCCTCCACCCGTATAAATAGCTTTTCCCTCTCTCTTTTTAGGTGTTCTTCCTCTGATTTTCTCAAGCCCTTTTGCCTGTTTGACTCTAATCGTTTGAGCTTGATTTCCTGACCCCCTCCAATGATTCTTTCCAATATTTTAGGGAAAGATAGAGGAGATCCAGATCTACATTTTGACCAAACCAAATCTCCTCTCTATGAGTGAATTTTTGGGATCTAGATCTTGGGGGATTTTGTGTTCTCACTTTGATTCTTCATCTCTTATTCCCCCAAGTGCTTTAGTATCCTTGTTGGAATTTGAGAGTGAAGTTGTGGATCATCTTTGTGGTGTTCTTGCCTTTTCCATTAGGTGCATCGGTTTGTGTTCCCGGAGGATTTGATTGATGATATTCCAGAAGCTTGTCCCTCTTGGGTTCTTGGAACCCTAGACAGTTGTGTGGCCTTTGTGAAGTGTTCTTGGGGCCTTCAATTAAGTTGTGAAGCTCTCCCCAAGATTGAGGCCTTGGTGGCGATTATTGGAAGCCTCCAATTAAGTTGTGCAGATAGCCCCAATCTTGTATGGGTTTGGTGACCACCCTCAAGTGTCCTATAGTGGAACGGGTGCTTACCGCGTGGTGGTTGCTCAGGAGAATAGGGTGAGGCCTTTGTGGCGTTGGTGGTCTTAGTATCGCCCACCCCTCCAACAAGACGTACTCCCTTGTTGGGAGGAACTCAGTAAAATATCGTCATCCCCGCGTGCCTCAGTTGTCTCTATACCCGAGTTCTTTACTTATGCACTTTACATTGTGATAGCCTTAGTTCTTGAATAATCTATTGCTATCTCTTTGTTTCTTGTCTTTCCTAGCATAAGTTGTTGGTGCACATAGGTGAACCTTAGTATATCTAGGCTTTGTGCTTAACAAAAGAAAACACTAGTTTTATTCCGCCATTGTTAAGCCCATCTCGTAAAAGTTTTAAACCGCCTATTCACTCCCCTCTAGGTGACATCCGTGATCTTTCACTCGTGTCAGAATTGAGGGCAAGTCCATAAAAGTGATCATTGATGGAGGTAGTTGCAACAATCTTGCAAGTACGGAGCTTTGTGAAAAACTCAAGTTGCCATGCGTAGAGCACCCTCACCCCTATCATGTCAAAAGGCTTGATGACAATGGAGCACTCAAGATAACATCCAAAGTCAACGTCTCCTTGAACAATGGGGCCCATATGAAGACATAGTCGAGTGTGATGTCATGCCAATGTCTGTGTGCCACATGCTACTTGAGAGACCATAACAATACGATAGAAGAGCTATACATCATGGTTCCACTAACCAATACTCCTTCAAGTGGAACGAAAATACATTCGTGGTCCAACCCATGATGCCAAGCCAAGTTATCGCATCTAACATGACATCCGTGCACAAGATAAAGCAAGGTAAGGGCCCTTGTGAGATGAGTGGTGAGAGAGTGAACCACCATCAAGAGAGTGAGTGCCACAAGCCCAAACTGAGTGGAAAAATCATGAGTGCCATGACGCAAGCCACCAAATATGAGAAGAGAGATTTGAGTGTGACCCATACTAACAATCCATCATACAGTTCTCTCTCTTTGTTGTTAGTTTTGCAAGGTACCCAAGATAGACAACCACCTACAAGGATTATTCTACAAGATCTCCAACCACAACATGATGGCAAGAAGTACCACAAGCTCTTCAACATGTTTGAGAATGGCTTCGACACCGGTGATCCGTCCATGTCCAAAAACAAGGCCAAGGTCGCACATTGTTCCTTGCATGATGAAAGAACATCGTTGAGGTTGACTCGTTTTCAAGCGGGGGGAGATGATACGTCCCAACATATGGCAATCACCATTGGTCCACATCATGCTACACCAACCACTCCTACAAAGGTGAATTCCTTCCATCTCTTACCGTCTGTTGGCTATCATGTGAATGGGATACTATTTGAGCCAAATATCTGTTGTGTGACTAGGCCTATGATCATGATGCTAAGAGGAAGCGACAAGGATGAACCTGGAGCCAATACACCCAAGCAAGAGGCCTAGGAGAGAAGCCGCAAGAAGCTGCTGGAGCAAGATCGGAGTCTCCGCCCCTGGACACTAGAGTCTCTGGCCTACGACCCCAGAGTCTCCGGCCTACGACCCCATAGTCTCCAGCCCGGACTCCGGGCAAGACTCTGCCCCTCTTCCTAGAGCGTTCAGTACAGCCCTCCGGAGACCAAGCCGGAGAGCAACACCCACCACGAAGTCTCCGCCGACCCAGGAGTCTCCAGCCTGTTGTACCGGAGTCTCTGCCCCATGTCTCCGGACCGGACTCCGGAACCTCGCCGAACGGTCTCTACATGCCACCCGGATACTCGACCGGAGTCTGAAGACCACCCCGTAGTCTTCGGCCACCTCGGAGTCTCCGGCCCCCAGACCCTGGAGTCTCCAGTGTAAGTGAATCGAGCGTGCATGCTCTGAGTTGGGCCTGGCCCATGTAACGCCCCCAAACTCCGATTTATGCCTAAAATACCCCTAGCTTGTGGCTGGCCTATATATATTCCCCCACTCCCTTCTTGAAACCCTATAGATGATGATGAATTGAGGCATGTGCCTAACCCTAGATGAGAACCCCATCTCAATAGTTGATCTATGAGTTGTAAAAGGCCTTGGAGTCGGTGCCCTTCTCCAATTCGTCAAGCCCCTCCTAAAGTGTTTGGTCTCTCCCTATCAAGGATTCTAGTCACTACAAGAAAAGTTGGCTTTTACAACGGACGATTTTCGTGGTTGAAGGCCCGTTTTTCATGGCTAAAAAGTCTACTACGAAGGATGCCCATCATGGTAAAAGCCCCGTCACAAAAGAATCTACCATGGTTTTTTTCCTAACCATGACGGATCGCACCCTTTAGCCACGAAAACTTGTTCCGTCGTAGATCTGTTCACCAGCCGCGTTGACTGCTGGCGTCATGCAAAATTCCACGTGGCAAACACCGTTAACGACCACTTACCGCCATTAACGGCCACGGAAACTGTGGTAGAAGCCAGGCCCAGCCAAGGCCTTCTCACAATTAAGTGGGCCGGCCCATCAAGAGAGCCCAATAAGATTATGGCCCTTTACTATTTCGTCAGACACTATTTGAATGGGCCCAAAGATGTGGCCATCAGTGGCCGCGAATGTCAGGCCTGTTACTGTTTTGTCCTACAAAAGCCCATAGTTTTTGAACACTGTGCGGCCCGTTAACAGTCTGCGACAAGTAGGCCCGATACTATTAAAGAACACTTTCATCCCGTCACTGTTCTCACAGCTCGTCATGGGCCACCTACGAATGACCCACTTTTGAGAAGGTCCGATACTGTTCTGGCCTTTTACTATTCTGGCCATCTACTATTCATGTTCATTACTGTTGTGGCCCTTTACTGTTCAGGCCCGTTACTGTGCTTACTGCCGCTGTTCAGGCCTGCTACTGTTCTGGCCTGTTTGATTTTCTTGTCTGTTACTGTTCTAGCCTGTTACTCTGCTGGGTTGCTACTGTTCTGGTCTGCTGGTGTTTTGGCCTGCTACTGTTTTGGCATGTTACTGTCCTGGCCTGTTACTGTTCTGGCCTACTACTGTTTTTTCCTGCTACTGCTTTGCATGTTACTGTTTTTGGCATGTTACTGTTTTGGTTTGTTACTGTTTTGGCATGTTACTTTTTTGGTCTATTACTGTTTTGTCCTGTTACTGTTCTACCTAGTTGCCATTACTGTTTCGGTAATTCTGAATGGCATGCAAATATCATAAAAGGAGTATAATTAGCGATCATCTTTTACTGTTCATGGAAGGCGCAATAAAAGAAGGGCAAATAACAAAACCCTATATAGTTACCTGATTGACCTGGCTGGTGCAGTTATGGTACCGCCATTCATGGACGGCATCAACTAAACGCCTACATGGCCTATGCGAGTTATCTAGATATTACATCAGCTGCAAACTTCTTAAAAATATTACATAATATGAACAAAAGGGAAAGAAAATTCAGCATTTCAGTTGCCAATCAAGTTGATAGCAGAGTCCTCAATTTGCTTTCTCAATCCATCAACTGTATATCTCCCTTTGAGTGTGACAGATACATTGGAAAACCACTTTGAGATGTGATCTTGCGGTCCCCTCTTTGGTGGCGATAGAAATAATTGCAGTCTGAAACTAACTAATAACAAGTTAATATAGCAAAGAAGACAAACTACTCATAGCTAAGAATGAACCAGATAGGAATTATAACTGCATAATACGAACATGTAGAGCAGGAATGCAAACCATAAATTAACTAATAGTAGAGGATAGTTATGTCGTTGCTTAGGACGAACCAGAACCAGATACGAGATATAATGGTGTGGCTTGTGAACCTGTAGAACGGGACAAACAAACATTAAACAAGCATGCTAACAATGAAATGAGCAATCAAACAAAGTGTTTCTTAGAATTTCAGTATAAACTAGCCAGGTCATTTTAGCAAATATATATGGAAGCAGTGGTATCTCCTGGAATGCAAGAGTTGTTGGGTGACTCGGAATTTGCGGTGAGCTACACAATGGCATGCAGTTACTGTCGTAGCTAAGCATGAACCACATAGAAATTATAACCACATCATACCAAAACTTGTGAGCAGGAATGGAAAACACGATTGAACTATATAGTAAAGAATAATTATGGCACTGATTAGGACGAACCAGCACCAGATATAGAAAATATATATGGCATCGCTGGTGGACCTATAGGCTATGCAAACCAACATGTTCAGTGTTGCCTTTTTGAGCTCTACGCAAAGAAAAGGAAAATAGTCAGTGTTGCAGCTTTTGAAGCACTAGATGACAATAACAAAATTATAATCGAACTAGTACGAAGAGTTGGAACGGGTACTATAGGATAGCAGAATGATGTCGGGGAGGAAATAATAGCAGGAACTTAGCTCAGGAATAACCAGATAAAGTTAGTAACTATGGAGCATGGAATCCACACTAATATTTTCCACTAACATTACATTTTGCAAGAACTACACAATAGCAGGCAATTACTGGTGTACGGATCAGCTAAGATAAGAACATGTGCATGACAATATAACAGACATGTGCATGACTTGAAATTTGTAGAGCAGAGAATGCAAACCAACATGTCTAATGACATTGTATGTACTAGTATGAAGAACAGGCGTGCCCAGTGACTTGCATGTACTAGCACGATTAAAAAATGCAGTTCACTCTGATAGGTTTGAACCTGCTATACCGCTGACAAAACAAAAACAGGTTGGAGATTTGGTTACCTTGGTCGGAGAGGCATCTAAGCATCATTGGTACCGTGCAAGTGACGTCCATGTCATCGAGGGTGCTGCGGTTGCGGTGGCTGTTGGCGTCGGGGAAGCAGATCTTGGGCGGTCGATGCCGGTGCTGTCAACGGCGACAACCGTGTAGCTGGTCTGGAGCAGTGGACATGGAACTTGTTGAACTAGATCCCGTCTAGTGGACAACGGTGAAGCTGCTCCGGTACGGTTGGGTAGCTTTCAGTGGTGGGGAAGCAGAGCGTGGGCGGTCGACGATGCCATAGGTGCGGTCAGTGAGACCACAACTCTGGTGGTGTGGTAGAGAGACCCGGTGAACTAGATCCGATGGGGTGGGCGTCGATGAATCGGCTCCGGCAGCCGTGGAATTGCCATTGGGCGGTGTGCGCGGTGGTGGTGGAGGTGAGGGCGTGGGAGAGAAGTCTGCAATGTTGGGAGGGCCAGCGGGAAAAACTGCACGAATCGAGACTATGGAGGTGAACAAAAAAATAATTACGATCGTGCCCCCAAGCTACCAACTTTAGCGTGTCATAGGGCGTCGAAACAATGGGTAGAAAGGGAATTTTAACATCAAAAGTTTTTGAAACGGAGAGGCGCGAAATGCTTCAAAGTCGGTCGCTGGTTTTGCCGCTCGATTGAGATTTTGAATTTGACTAATAATAGAAAAATGATAATCCCCCGGTAGGAGATTTTGCCTCAAAGTTTTTGAAACGTTGGGGCGGGAAATGCTTCAAGGTCGGTCTGTGATTTTGCCACTCGACCGAGATTTTGAATTTGGCTACCGGACAAATAATAATAATAGAGAAATGATTCTCCACGGTGGGAGATTTTGCCTCAAAGTTTTAGAAACGGCAGGGCGGGAAATGCTTCAAGGTCAGTGTGTGAATTTGCGGCCCGATTGAGATTTTGAATTTGGCTACCGGACAAATAATAATACTGTAATAGAAAAATGGTACTCCACGATGGGATATTTTGCCTCAAAATTTTTGAAACGGTGGGGCGGGAAATTCTCAAGGTCGGTGTGTATTTTGCCGCTCGATAGAGATTTTAAATATGGCTACATGACAAATAATAATAATAATAGAAAATTGTACTCCCCGGTCGGAGATTTTGTTCAAAGTTTTTGAAACGGTGGGGCGGGAAATGCTTCAAGGTCAGTGTGTGATTTTGATTGAGATTTTAAATTTGGCAAGAGTCTAAGAATACTAGAAAAATGGTACTCCATCGGTGGGAGATTTTGGCTGAAAATGTTTGAAACGGAGGGGCGCGAAATGCATATGAGTTGGTTGGGATTTTGCCGCTCGATTTTACGATTTTGAATTTGGCTAGCGGCGAAGTAATAATAGAAAAAGATAGTTGTAGACTAGTACGCTATCTGGTCAAGAATTGAAGATCGAGAGTCACATCAACTGACCATCCATTACATAATTGCGCAGAACATTGGTAATGACGCTCAACTGAGATTTTGAATTTGGCTAGAGTACAATTAATAGTTTGAAAAAAATGCTACTCCCTATTTTAGATAAAAAATATTCCTATATAAAAATAATGTTGACTCCATCTGCGAAATTGTTTAGGCTGTAGGTTTTTACCCTCGATTAAGATTTTGAATTTGGCTATAGTCCTAGTAACAAAATTTACGAGCGAACCCCACCACCCAATCAGCAATTTCACAATCGCCATTGGTCATCAGTACGATAGGTCAAATGGAATTTCGTAGTATATGAAAGATTAAACATGGGGCCCAAATATTTCATGTAGGCGGGATCTGTTGCCTCTCGATTCAAAATTTGAATTTGGTGATAGTCCAAGTAATAACTGCTAGTAGACCGCACTTCCCTCTGTTCACGAATCCAAGGCTTGGTCACATCAACTGATCATCCAGAACCTTGCTCAGTAGCCTTTTTCTGGACGGAGGGGTAGAAAATTGGATACCATGATCTCAGATTCAAAAATATTATGGGGGACGGCGGGAGGATTTACGGCTCCGGTACGGTTTTGAATGTGACTACTCCAAGTAATAGAACATAAAAATTGTATAAGGTCTTTTTTGCGGGTCGTACTCCATCTGTTCATCAGTCCATTCAGACGTGAAAGAAAATGTTGAGCTCCGATTCAAAAATGTATTTCCATTTATCACATGACGCGTATGAATATGGTGTGCAACAAAGGGCTAAGGCATTGTTTTGAGAACCTGAACCTTATGATCAATGATCCAGAACATTAACACTTGTAACATAATGTACTGTATCACACTAGTACATATTGGTGCATCCACCATACAAATTAAAGACATATCGCAACAAGGAAACAACCCAAGTTCATAACAAGTGCAAACTAATGCACTAACAAATACTTTCAGCTTCAGGTTCCATTTCACGACAAAGGGACTGACCTCAGCTGTTAGTGCTCAACCACAAATACTGAGCATCTTCATGAATTTCTCCTTATTTTCTATGGAGTGCTCCAGCCGAATTAAAATTTCTTCTAACTTTGCGATCAAACGTTCATTGTATACACTTAGGGCAGATGATAAAGATTGTTCAGTTTGGAGTTGTTCCTCTAGAACTTGAATATGCAAAGAGATGGCCTTGGAGTTGGACTTGAACTTGAACTTGGAATTTTACGAGCTCGCTGGGAACCCAACATTACATAGCAACATATTCTTGGCTATAGCACCGCGTTGTAGTACCTTGGAAAATAAATCCACACATTCTTTTGGAGTTTTTACTGAATGGTCTTTCCTAGAATTTGCCAGTTCCTCTTTCAATTCAGCCTGGAAAGTTTTCAGTTGATAGACATGTGTAAGAGAAGTGAAGTTACTACAGAGAAACATGCAGACAGGTTTAACATGTGCATGAACTGCTATAATCGGAAGTGCTGATAACGCATCTTATACACTTCAGTAAAAAGATCTTTTTGTCATGTATCTTTTTTTGATGCCATTTACTAACAAGCTATAAATGTGGCTTCCTATGTAAACACTGTGAGGTGCATGATATGCAAACTATTTGTGCAATTCAGAACTGAAACTGACTTTAGTTGCAAATTATGAAGGAAAATGAAAACAAAACTGAGAAGCAGTCCAAGCAAGGTTGCATATCAAACTTATACACACAAATCACTGCAAGTGCAACATCACAAAATGCAGATGAGACTTACAACAACTTTCTTTACAATGACACCATATCTATCCGTCTGGCATCCCTCAAATTTCTCCAGCATAGTCAACTGTTTTTTGGATCCCCATTAGACTTAGTCTGCATTTGGACGGGCGAAAATAAATTACATCACATGGTGGAAACAGAGGTTGAAAGATAAGATGCATACATATTCCACAACATCAATTACATACTTATTTAAAATATACAGTACAGAACAACATGTCCTTACCATTTGGTAGAGGTGCCCAATTATGCTGCGGGATCCGGTGCGACTTAGTACTCGTACTTTATTACGGCGGGAACAGTTCCTTTGAGAGATGGCCTACAAAATGAGACTTGTAAAACACATACATAAATACAAATTGACAATGCGATCTAGTCTCAGTCTTCTCAAAGCATACCTCATTCTTTTGATCAAGCCAGTGGTGGAGAAGATCACCCCATTGATCGTCAGTCATGTGATCCATAGGATACATTCTTGTAACATGCTTAAAACACTTGCTAGAGAAGTGTTGCTACTTTAGACCATGGCGTTGTTGGCGTAAACATGCAGAGAATATGCTTTTGAGAACAACCTTTACTTCCTTGATATTGTCATCGAACATGAAAAATCTCTGTAGACAACAATGAGGAGCATATATAACAAACGACAAGCTAAGAAGACAAGGGACAGAGCAATGGAGTATGTCCAAGAGACAGAGGACTTACATGTAACTTCTTCAGTAAACCTTCAAAATGCTCAGGGGTATTTCGGTGGTCTTTCCATGTGGGAAAGATGGGAATATCATTTCTCACGAAAACGCCTATGATCAATGCAATATAAGCAGATTCATGTGGATACAGTGGCCTTTTCAATCCTGCTATAGATGTGATCGGAAGTCTTGATTTCGTTATTTCAAGCATCTGCTCAAGATTTTTTCCCATCGTCGACCCCCTTATTAATCTTCGTCGTAGTGCAACTAAAAAAATTACATCAAAATATCAATGTATACATATTACATATAAAGGGGCATGCTACTACTAGTATCTGAACATATAACAAATTTGGTGGCAAGCTCATTTGCAAGGGAATAATATGTCTCTGTCAGTACTAAAGGTCGTTGGGAGATCATAACCAGTTCGTTGATGAGAAGCTGCTGTTGAAGCTGGTTCTGCTACCAATTCTTCCTGGGTAACCAGATGGGCCAATGGCGGCTATGGGATGTGTATTTTTCTATTTGCAGCCGCCAGAGCAACTGTACCAACTGGTGCAGGATTAAGACAAAACTTTTTATGCTGATGTTTTGCATTATTTTATTTTTTGGCCTAGTTGTCATTTGAACTAGATTAAGTAGAGTCTGAGACCTTGTTCTGACTCTGTTTCCTGCATTGGAAGCAAATAGCTTTTTAGATTTATCATGGAATCGTGTGAAAAAAGAAGAAATTATTAGAAGTTCTTGCAGAGGTTGACGGCTCGAAAAGCAATGGTTCCCCATCACAATTCTAGTACTATACTTCCGCTATGAGTACTCTAATCATATGTAACCCTGAGTGAGAAGAAAACATATGAAGTTCCAATACAATCGACTAACATGCATGCTTGACTATAATACTGATAACATAACTAGCAGGGCCTGCCTAGTTATACTCTAAACAAGGAGCCATGACATACTAATTCGGCTTAGGACGTCAGCTAGAGTTGACATATACCAGCTGTGCTATCTATAAACCTGTACGCCCCAACTAGAATCATTTTAGGAGATATTCCACAAATGTCAGAGGGGCTTCATAATGATGGTAATGAAAGCTCTAGCAAACTTTAGTAACGATTGAGTATATGAGCAAGATGCAGTACACTACAACAAACGACGAAGTACTTTTGATAGTAATAAGGTGCATAACGAAAGTTAGCATGAAGTGTGCAACAACATTCGTATGGGGAGGAGACGAGTTTATGCTTCGCATTGGTGCGGTCAAACGGGGGGGGGTGTGGGGGGGGGGGGGGGTCTTTTTCCCATCTCTCCGGGGCCGGAGACCAGGGAGTCTGTGAAGCAGATGGGACTTTGCGGCGACCATACCGTGTTTGCCGGCAACACTGTGCATGCTCCGGCATGGTGGTCGTCCGCGTGGGGAAGCCGCTCCGTCTTGCTAAACAAGGGAGTGGTGCCTTCGGTCACAACGGTACCTGGTGAGGAGGCAATGGTGGTGGGGAGGGACGACGGTGCGAGGCCACGTTCGTAGTAGATGCTCCGGCTCTGAGGTCGAGTGAGAGATGTGGGATATGGCATGTTTTATATGTATCACAAGGGCACCGGTGGTAGGTTCGAAACTTTTGAATTGCGTCGCGCCAGGTAGTTCAAAGAAAAACCTGCCAGTGTCATTCAAATTTTGGCGATCTCAGTTTAGAACGAGATGAACCCGCCAAAAAAATTGGCGATCTCTTCTCTATGATTATTGCTACACTAGCCAGGAGCCGAGCTAGAGGAAGTGCATCGAATGTGATGGGAGGTATGAACGCACCAGCAACCTTTTACCAGGTGCAGACTCTGTGTAGTCCCTACTCCGAAAAGCTATGTGCAGTCACGAGCAGGGCCTTTGCTTCAAGCACTCCTACTCTAGGTCCGTTTGATTCAAAGGATTTGCCTAGGAATTTTGTATGCTACCTCCATTCCGGTTCATTAGACAAATACGTACTCAAAGAAAATAATTTGACCATAAATTTGGTCACCAATTTATGAATTGTATATCACAATAATTGTACCATTGGAATCGTCTTTCGAATATAAATAAATTGGTTAAAAATTATTAAATATAATTATATATTATTGACTAGATTTAGGGTCAAACTATGTTCTTGAAGTAAGTATTTGCATAATAATTTGCACGTGAGATGTATGCTTTCTATTGTGAGACCTTTAACTTTGTTCACATGGTTGGTGTTTGTATCAACCTTATCTAATCCGTAAACTGTACTCGGTACTTGGTTTTTAATAAAAGGGATTTGTGCATCCTTTGAGTGCAGAGGCTGTAGTATCCCCATTTCAAAAAAACAAACGTGGGACTCAAATAAAAGACTATCATGTCATCTCTAGCTGTGAGATGGAAAGTAAGACATGTCATGACTTACAAAATTATAATAGGTAAAGCTCAAAAGACTATTAAAGAATTTTGAGCCACATCATATCCATAAATTATTAGGTGTATACTTGGTTCTTGGTACATAATAATACTCAAAAAAAATTGTAACATGCTTAGAGAAATGACAAAGAAGATTCTAGAATGGCGGAGAATTGTGTTTTGAAGTTTTAGCATAACGTTCATTGTGCTAAAGACTATCCATTGAATCTTCTAGATGCTAGAATGGTAAAGATCCAGAGGTTAGATATGTTGCGATTTGCCAGTCTTCATCCAGCGTCAACCTTCAAAGTTATTCGTACACTATATAGTAGTAATAAGATAAGATAAGAAAGTTTGACCTAGTTTCACGACATCGTTTCCTTTTTCTATAGTTTCCTTTTTATTTTTGCAACGTACTCGCTGCAGTTGAGTCGGAACAAGAAATACCACATATTTTCTGGGTGTGTGCCAGGGCACAAGGGGCACATTCGTTGTCACATAAAAACTAATACACACGTTTTTTTTTCATTTTTCATGGATTTGTTGCATTTTTTCGTAACAGGGTGACAAATTGTTGGGAAGACCATTGATAGAATATTCATTCATCATCTTGTTCTTGCAACTCTCATTTTTACTCCTCTCTCCCCTCTTTATTAGATCCTATGTACTCCCTCTATTCCAAAATATAAGATGTTTTAGCTTTTGTGAAACGAATATATCTAGACACCTTTTAATGTGTAGGCCACTCTCCTCGGGAGAGAATTATCCCACCAGGTTGACACTATGCAGAATAAAGGCCATGTCTGTAGCTAACGCATAATCCTACTCCCTTCGTATCAAAATAGATGTCACAAGTTATTCAAAAATTGGAAGAATCTATATACTACTACTAAATAACTAAATAGTGTTTTCTAATTGTCAACCAAATAGCGCACATCAAGTTAAAGGTCGAATTAATTTGACAAAATCACCCGAAACTCTTTTAAATTGCTATAAAAGTGGTTATGCCTTCAATGTATAAATTGTGGAGAGTGTACATATGTTCAGGAGGGATCCCCAACAGTTACCTCTTCCTTCCCCTATAAGCACTGGCGCAATGATTATACTACACTGCAGCTGTATAGAGATAAAGTTGGATTCCTGATCTAAAGTCACCATCAATGGGATACCGGTGCCACTGCCATCAGCAGGACCAAAACCGAAGATGGCGGGAGGATGGAGGCTCTTTTTTTGGAGTAGAGAAGAATGGAGGCTTTGAGAAAGTGAAGTTGGTGAGATGCAGCATGACAACAATGGAAAGGTTGCTACTACTATGCACAGAAGCGATAATAACTACTAATTACTACTATAGTACAGTAGGAAAGATAATCACACCCAAAATTGGCTCTAGCAACATTGTGGCTAGTGATGCTGATGCATATGACATTCACCAAATAACCAAATATTTTACCAGTAAGTACATGATCATACATTCATACTAGTAATAAAGGTTTTTCAATTTACTGGCGCAATATTGCAATCTATATATCCGATCATCAACTATTCCCTCTGTTCCATAATATATAAGCCTTTTTTGTAAGCTGTTTTAGCTCTGTAAATAGGCTTATATTGTGAAAATAGATGGAGTACTAACTAAGGTCTTCCACATGTCGGCTCATTGATGGAGATCGACGATAGTTTCACGCTTCAGCTTTGCCAGCTCGGCCAGGAGTTTGTCCCTCTGGTCCTCGAGGTCCTGGATCTATTCGAAGCTTATGCCCAGCATCTCCATCATGCCGATGTTCCACCGCTTCAGCTTGTCACGCTCAATCAAGTATTCCATGGCGAGATTCCTAAGGAGGCTAAGCCCGACCTTGTCAGCGGCGAGTTTGGAGTAAAGTCTAGTGCACTCGTTGACGAGGGTGCTTCTGTCCGCTGTCTTAACGCAGAAATCGCCCATCACCTTTTTCACCATAAACTCAATCTTGAAGCCAAT
Organism: Avena eriantha; assembly: GCA_910589775.1. NCBI lineage: Eukaryota > Viridiplantae > Streptophyta > Magnoliopsida > Poales > Poaceae > Avena > Avena eriantha. Next base: position 61,813,413 of record OU342746.1, read on the forward strand.
ATTCTGAAAGATGAACAGGGAGCCTAAATTCAGAAGTGTACCCAGAGAACTATCAAGGAAGAGAGACACGGAAACACAATTCGAATTATTTCTTACCTTGCGGCTGTACCGATCGGCCTCCATCGCCGATGGTGAAGATGATTCTGCAGGAAGGAGTGCCGCGGGAATGCGAAGTCTACCCGACCTAAAACAACATTGAGAATAATTGTACTAATAGGGAAATGAGCGAATCAAGAAACGGTCAAAGGCATGGAAAGTTGCCCAAGCACGGAGATTTACAAGAAGGTATCAGTCTCCATCGGCGACGGTGAAGATGATTCTGCAGGCAGGAGTGCTGATGGAATTCGAAGACCGCCCGACCTAAAAACACCATTGAGGAAGAACGTGCTTTTTTTAGGTAAACGAGAAATCAAGAAACGATCAAAGACATGGAAAGTTGCGCAAGAACGGAGATTTACCTGAAGGTATCTGTCCCTGGTTGCGGCGGCTTCGAAGAACCTTGAGTTGAAGACCTCTCGCCTGTAGCTGAGGATTCGACTGGGACCCTTTGATCGTCGCATCGCCTGGTACCGGTAGCAACATAATGGCAGAACGACAAGCCGACTTCTTCTCTTTCGCCAGCTTCGCCATCACGGCACGAGCCCTTCTATGATGGAACTTGTTTCCGGTCATGCAGGTGAAATAGCACAGCAAAAAGGAATGAAAACGAGCAAAGCAATCTGGCAGAGAAGAGCTACAGTCATGAAGAGGAGGAGGAAGAAGGTCGAGGCCGTGAGAGGTGGCCTCCTAGTCACCACGCGAGTAAAAAAACATTTTCATTCAGATATAGTACTTGACACAGAAATCAAAGAGACAATCATAAGTAGTTGTCACCCCCAGCGTGGTTTGGACATCCACTATAAAGTTGAACGTGCCTTGCACGGGATAGGTGAAGCTCAAAAAATAATTTTAGTTTCGAGCCACCTCCATAAAGTATTGGGTGTATATTTGGTTCTTCTACTTTATACTGTATCTTGTAGAAATCAACCTAGCTACTCCTACCTAATACTCCATGTGTTCTAGATAAGATTCTCGAATTATTGAAAAGTGTGTTTTGAGATTTGTGCATAGCGTTCATTGTGCTGAAGACTAACGATAGAATCTTCTAGATGATGCTCCCTCATTCACAAGTATAAGACATTTTACCTTTGTAAAATGAATATAGCTAGATGCCAGCCTATAGGCTAAAAGACCTCTAGATACATTCGTTTCAGAAAGCTAAACTGTATTATATTTCTAGACGGAGGGAGTAGAATGTGGATAGAAGATCCAACGGTTAATTAGCAATGTTGGGATTCACGAGTCTAGATCCAACAGTCAAAGTTCAAAGTTATTTGTATCGTACACTATACATCGTTATCTTATTTTCTTATAGTACTATAATAGAGCAGTTTCGAATTGGATCCATAGCACAAATCCTGACCGTTGGGATGTTAGATCCAATAATGGTTCAGAGCAGCTGGATTCATGTTCAACAACTAGTACTTACCTAGAGCAAACTCCACCATGTTCTAGAACCATCATGTCAACACCCCCCTCCTAAATTTCATAGCAGAGTAGGCTATATTCTGAATATGTGTAGATAGTTATTATTAGTAGCACCAATCCGGATGATTGGGCTGTTAGATCTAATGGTTCAGAGCAGCTGGATTCGTGTTGAACGGTACCCATAGAGCATACTCCACCATGTAACCCCCTCCCCCCTCCAAAAAATAATCATAACATAGTAGGTTATATTCTCAATGTGTGTAGATAGTTATTATTAATAGAATTAATATACTCCCTCCGACCCATATTAGTTCACTTGGATTTATTTAGATTCGGATGTATCTAGTACTAAAATATGTCTAGATACATCCGAATCTAGACAAATTCAAGTCAACTAATATGGGTCGGAGGGAATATGCCTTTTTCTCTAACATGACTATTGGTTAATAATAACAACTTAATGTTTGCTAAATCACATTTCATTCAACATATACATGTGCGACTCATGTCTTTTACTAGTAGACTTATTGTATGGCTTGTTTCTCTAATAAGACTATTGGTTAATAATAACAACTTGATGTTTGCTAAATCACATTTCATACAGTTTATACGTGTGGCTCATGCCTTTTACTATTAGACTTAATGTATGCCCTTTTTTCTCTAACAAGACTATTGGTTAATAATAACAACTTAATGTTTGCTAAATCACATTTCATAAAATATATAAGTGTGTGGCACGTGACTTTTACTAGTCCATTCTAGCTAGCATCTAAATAGAAGATACACTATGGATAATACATTATTTTACCCACTATAGTGTACGAATAACTTATAATTTTGACCGTTGGATCAAGACTCGCGAATACCAACATTGCCAAACGGTTGGATCTTCTTTTCCATTCTGGCATCTAGTAGATACAATTGATAGTCTTTCTTATCGTATCTTACCACTATATTTTTTGCGAATAACTTTTATTATTGATTGGTTGACCGGATCAAAACTCGCGAATCCCAACATTGCCAGCCGTTGGATCTACTGTTCCATTGTAGCATCATCTCTAGAAAATACTATTGTTTTTCTTATCTTACCACTATACATTGTACGAATAACTTTGAATATATTGATCGTTGGATCAAGACTCATGAATCCCAACATTGCTAGTCGTTGGATCTTACTTTCCATTCTACTAGCTAGCATCTCTACTAGAATATATTATAGATAGTACATCTTTAGCACAATGAATGCAATGCACAAACCTACTCCATCATTCTACTCCCTTCGATCCAAATTATTGTTCTCAGATTTGTCTAGATTCGGATGTATTTAACACTAAAACGTCACTAGATACAACCGAATCTAGACAAATCCGAGAATAATAATTTGGATCGGAGGGAGTATAATAATCTTCTCAGGTGTATATTTCGTTCTTGTACTTTGCGTATCATGTAGAAGTCAACGATTATTAGCTATCTAAAACTTTAAAATTTTGGCAACATGGTCTAGAGAAACGAGGGATAAGATTCTAGAATGATGGAGAAGTGTGTTTTGAATTTTGTGCATAACATTCATTGTGATGAAGACTATCAATAGAATCTTCTAGATGCTAGAATAGAAAAGAAGATCCAACGTATGGAAATGTTTGGATTTGCTAGTCTTGATCCAACGGTCAATATTCAAAGTTGTCCGTACACTATATAGTGGTAAGATCATGTAGAAGTCAACAATTATTAGCTATCTACTAAAACATAAAATTTTCAGTAACACATGGTCTAGAGAAACGAGCTAGGGAGAAGACTCTAGAATGATGGAGAAGTGTGCTTTGAGTTTTGTGCATAGCATTCATTGTGATGAAGACTATCAATAGAATATTCTAGACCATTCAAAAAATAGAATCTTCTATATCCTAGAATGGAAAAGAAGATCCAACAGCTAGAAATGTTGGGATTCACGAGTCTTGATCCAATGGTCAATGTTCAAAGTTATTTGTACACTATATAGTGGTAAGATAAGATAATATAAAATAAGACAAGAATAGAGCAGTTTTGGACTGGATCCATAGCACCAATCCTGACCGTTGGCTGTTAGATCCAATGGTTCAAAGGAGCTGGATTCGTGTTGAATAGTACCTAGAGAAAACTCCGACATGTTCTAGAACCATCATGTCACCAAAATTTCATAGCACAATAGGTTGTATTCTCTCTACTACTACTAGTAAGTTACACATGAGGCTCAGATAATAGACGTCTGGCATATCATCACTATATGAAATTATAGTAGGTAAAGTGGAAAAAATATAAATTTGATCAACATCTATAAAGTATGGGTGTATTGTTGGTTCTTCTACTTTGTATCATCATGTGTAGAAGTCAAAGATTATTAGTTACCTAACACTTGAAATTTTTGGTAACATGGTCTAGAGAAACGAGGGATAAGATTCTAGAATGATGGAGAAGTGTGTTTTGAATTTTGTGCATAACATTCATTGTGATGAAGACTATCAATAGAATCTTCTAGATGCTAGAATGGAAAAGAAGATCCAACGTATGGAAATGTTTGGATTTGCTAGTCTTGATCCAACGGTCAATATTCAAAGTTGTCCGTACACTATATAGTGGTAAGATCATGTAGAAGTCAACAATTATTAGTTATCTACTAAAACATAAAATTTTCAGTAACACATGGTCTAGAGAAACGAGCTAGGGAGAAGACTCTAGAATGATGGAGAAGTGTGCTTTGAGTTTTGTGCATAGCATTCATTATGATGAAGACAATCAATAGAATATTCTAGACCATTCAAAAAATAGAATCTTCTATATCCTAGAATGGAAAAGAAGATCCAACAGCTAGAAATGTTGGGATTCATGAGTCTTGATCCAATGGTCAATGTTCAAAGTTATTCGTACACTATATAGTGGTAAGATAAGATAATATAAAATAAGATAAGATAAGAATAGAGCAGTTTTGAACTGGATCCATAGCACCAATCCTGACCGTTGGGCTGTTAGATCCAATGGTTCAAAGGAGCTGGATTCCTGTTGAATAGTACCTAGAGAAAACTCCGACATGTTCTGGAACCATCATGTCACCAAAATTTCATAGCACAATAGGTTGTATTCTCTCTACTACTACTAGTAAGTTACACGTGAGGCTCAAATAATAGACGTCTGGCATATCATCACTATATGAAATTATAATAGGTAAAGTGGAAAAAATATAAATTTGATCAACATCTATAAAGTATGGGTGTATTGTTGGTTCTTCTACTTTGTATCATCTTGTGTAGAAGTCAAAGATTATTAGCTACCTAACACTTGAAATTTTTGGTAACATGGTCTAGAGAAACGAGGGAGAGGATTCTAGTATGATGGAGAAGTGTGTTTTGAGAGATTTATGCATAGTGCATTCATCGTGTTACAAACTATCAATAGAATCTTCTAGATGCTAAAATGGAAAAGAAGATCCAATAATGGCTGGAAATGTTCGGATTCGTGAGTCTCGATCCAGTGGTCAATATTCAAAGTTACTCGTACACTATATAGTGGTAAGGTAATATAAGATAGTGGAGCAGTTTTGAATGAATTGGATCCATAGCACCAATCCTGACCGTTGGGCTATTAGATCCAATGGTTCAGGGTAGCTTGATTCATGTTTAATAATACCGACCTAGAGCAAACTCCACAATATTCTAGAACCATCATCTCACCACCCCCAAAATTTCATAGCACAATAGGCTGTATTCTCATTATGTGTAGATAGTTATTATTAATAAACTTAAAGTATGCATTTTTCTCTAACAAAACTATTGGTTAGTAACAACTTAATGTTTGTTAAATCACATTTCATATAGAATGTTCGGCTGATAGATCCATGTGACACCCCCGGGATCAGGGTTAAACAAATCCAGACCTTAGCCTAACATAAGCTTAACCTAGAGCTCGAGGATATCCAGTGAAGAATCGGTAACACAATAGTAACCCTGTGACACAAAAATTATTACAGCAAGCTCATAACTGAGCGAAGAACCAAAATATTACAAGCAGAGGTCACTGACCACAAACATCAAACAACAGAAGGGAAATTATGCTATTAAGTATAGCAAACTTAACAAATGTCCTAAGAGGCCTGAAGCATAACGATGACGTCCCAGCACATAGATTTCAGGCTGCCGGTCGGGAACCCCAAGCTACTCGTCGGTGTCGATGTCGTACCAAACTTGTCTTCAGGGGAACACTTATTCTGCTACAAAAGTATCAACAAAGCAAGGGTGAGTACATGGTGTACTCCACAAGTCTTATGGCTAGTGGGGTTATTTTGCACAAAGCCAGTTTTGTTTATAAAACAAGAGGGATAAGAAGCTCGCCTAATTAGAATATTTTAAAAGGGGATAAGAGAGCGACATCTCCAAAGAAATTGATCATTATCTTGATATCCACCAAAGCAATCCTCATCTCACAACTAGGATCACCCCCTCGTACCCTTGAGGAAGCGTCCTTAAGCACACGTTGATCTACCAAGTTTTACAATTAGTTTAATGTTCTCTATGATCTTAGAATTCGGTCACCAAGCGTTCATAATCATGAACACGGCTTTTCGAAAAGATTTAACCCTACAGGGGTGTACAACTTTACCCACACATACCAACCGACTCTTAATGCCAACGCTTTAACCCTCTTCCTTGGAAGGCCGACAGAGGGTGGTTGGCCACGACCTTTACCTTGCTTTCGCCGAGACCATGAGTCACGCCCTAAGGATGGTTCCTCCGTAATGGGTCAAATCCCGAAGTCGGTCCCTAGAGATGTGAGGCGAGGTTGGTTTACCAGGGACTCCATCAACCCCAAGCAACCCCGGCCACGCTTACCTACCTGTATGAATGCACCTCCTTCACCGCCTTCGAGAACAACCAGAATGCATATGTCGAATGGAATGCCCGAACTATGTGCCTCATGGAATCTACTAGGAAAGTTAATAAGCGGAGGGGTTCCCAAGCCCCGTGTGGCTGTACCCTCGTCTTGGTCCAAAGGCAAGAACTCGGTTCCTAGTAGTGGCGAGCATGGGACTACAAAAACTACATCCCACCATGGCCTCCCATACAAGCCTTAGCATGTTTAACCTTTACCACTGATCTTACCTGATCAGTATACCTCGTTCTCCTATCATACTAGATTCTCTGCATTTGGTACATCTTCTGGATGAACCAACACTGACAACTATGCATGGCTAAGCAAGACACAGATAAAAGCTCTAGCAGTGCACACAAGACAAACCTAGTTATGCTAGGAGCAGTGGATCAGGTAATATAAGCTCAAGGGAGTAATGCAACAGATAGGATACTCTATTTATCGGTAAACACAGTAGAATCATATGCATCATGGAAAGAATTAAAGTGCTTTCAAAAACATAGGATTGTATAATGGTGGGGCTATGCTTGCCTTTGCCTGTTGATACCCAGATATAGACCTTCAGAAGCCTTGTACTTGACTTGGTTACAGTTGGTCAAGTATTGTTCGTCGGTCTTCGATGGTGTTGATCTCGGTCTTCAATCTCGATCTCGATATCGTATTCTGCCGGGAAGAAGCAAACACCGAAAAGAAATGGGAAACAACAATCAACACATGGCATCGATGCAATGCTCAAGCAAGGATGATGATATGACAAGTTAAATAGATCTTAAATGGAACCCTAGGGCATGCTTGATCATTTTAAACAGGGTGGAAGGGTACAAACCCTAGGACAGTGGAATCCCGGAACACCTGTGAGGGGTTGATTTAGTTCTCTAATTAAACTTGTCATTTAAGTTGCTTAACAATGCATGATTATGAGTCTATTGTAAAGATCTTATTTTTTCTGAACATTTTGATATATTACACACATTTTTCTGATAAACAGATAATTAGATATAGAATTACAAGGTTATAACAATTTCTGGAATTATTAAACCAATATAAAAGGATTTACTACATCATTATGACGTCAACACAGGCGTTCAACACTTTTCTCACAGGGGCTGGGCTAGCCTCTATGGCTGACCGGTGGGCCAGGGCCACATCAGCAGCCATGTTGGCGGTCAGCGGTCAATGGGCCCACAGGCCACATCAGCACGACATCACGGTGATGTCACGCTGCCGGCCACCTGCAGAGGGTCATCGGCGTCGGCATTTCCAAGCACGCGCGCGTGAGATGGGCATATGGTTCGAACTGGGGCTTCATTGCGAACCTAAAGAGGGTGGTGCCGCTGGGATTTGGTCACCGGAGGCATGGCTGCGATAGTGCCCGACGGCGGCGAGCGGCGGTGCATGGTGCGGGGCCGAAGCAAAGCGAGAGGGAAAGAATGAAGAGGTCCAGGAGGCCCAGCGGCTCACGCTAGAGCGGTTGGTGGTGACAGTGAGGTGAGGCGATGACCGGAGCAGAGGCGAGGTCCACGATAGAGCTCGTCAGACTCAGGGAAGATACGGCCGATGCGGGCAATTGTGGGTGCCCGGGCTTGATTCCATCGGCGAGGACGGTCAGGGCGACGAGGCGGAGCTCAGGGGACTAACGACAATGCACGGGGAGGCCCAAGATGATGGGACAGCGCGGCCACTGGCGAGCTAGGGTTCGGCTCCACGAGAGAGGAAGCGAGAGAGAAGGCGCGGGGGAGAGTGAGAGGGCAAGGGGAAGAGGGGCACGGCAACGGCGAGCTTATCTTCTCCTGGATGGCGGCAGGGCGGGAATCTTGGCACCGACGATGATTGACAGCTGCTTGCCGTCGTCTACAAAGATGATGACAGATAGCTGCTTGCCGTCGTCTACAAAGACGATGACTAGTGTCGAGGCTGAATCGGTACGGCCTTGGTTGGGCCGATGCTGGGCTGCTAGTTGTTGCTCGCGGGAGGCAGAGAGGGAGAGGAAGAGATGGGCCGGCCTGGAACTCGCTAGCTCTATTTTTTTTAACAAAAAACCTTTTTCTTTTTAATTTTCTGTTTTTCAAGTTTCTTTCTGTTTGGTACAATTTCAAAAATACAAGAGGCTTTGTAAAAGTATGGAAATGTTGTAGGGCCCTTGTATTAAATTTGGGCTCCACAAATTTTGTATTTTAAAAAAAATTTCAAAACCCTTTTGAATTGATTTGAGAGGAAGGAGAAATAACTAGGGTTTTAGGGTTTTAGTTTATTTTCTTCAATGCATTTTCAGATATGATGCTCATGAATGCACAAACAAAACCCTAATTAATATTAGCTAAAAATGGGGTGTTAAAATCCAATGGTTCAAAGCAGCTAGATTCATGTTGAATAGTACCTATAGAGCAAACTCCACCATGTTCTAGAACCATCAGCATGTCACCACCCCCAAAATTTCATAGCATAGTAGGCTATATTCTCAATATGTGTAGATAGTTATTATTAATATACTTAATGTATGAAGTTTTTCTCTAACAAGACAATTGGTTAATAACAACTTAATGTTTGTTAAATCACATTTCATACATTAGAGAAAAAAATGCATAAATTAAGTCTATTAATAATAACTATATACACATATTGAGAATATAGCCTACTGTTCTATGAAATTTTGGGGGTGATGACATGATGGTTCTATAGAACATGGTGGAGTTTGCTCTAGGTACTATTCAACACGGATCCACCTGCTCCGAATCATTGGATCTAACAGCCGAATGGTCAGGATTGGTAATATGGATCCAATCAAAACTGCTTCATTATAGCAGTGGAGATCTAAAACTTGATTTTTTGGTAACATGGTCTAGAGAAACGAGGGAGAAAATTCTAGAATGATGGAGAAGTGTGTTTTGAGTTTTGTGCATAGCATTCATTGTGATGAAGACTATCAATAGAATCTTCTAGACCATTCAAAAAATAGAATCTTTTAGATGCTAGAATGGAAAAGAAGATCCAAGAACTAGAAATGTTGGGATTTGTGAGTCTTGATCCAACGGTCAATATTCAAAGTTATTCGAACACTATATAGTGGTAAGATAAGATAAGATAAGAATAGAGCAGTTTTGAATTGGATCCATAGCACCATAGCTGACCGTTGGGCTGTTAGATCCAATGGATCAAAGCAGCTGGATTCGTGTTGAATAGTACCTAGAGCAAACTCCTCCATGTTCTAGAACCATCATGCATTTCACCACCCCCAAAGTTTCATAGCATAGTAGGTTGTATTCTCAATATGTGTAGATAGTTATTATTAATATACTTAATTTATGCATTTTGGGGGTGGTGACATGATGGTTCTAGGTCTGTACTATTTATAGCCTACTGTGCTAAGAAATTTTGCGGGTGGTGGCATGATGGTTCTAGAACATGCATGGTGGAGTTTTCTCTAGGTACTATTCAACACGAATCCAGCTTCTCTAAACCATTAGATCTGATAGCCCAACGATTAGGATTGGTGCTATGGATCCAATTCAAAACTGCTCCATTATAGTAGTAGAGATAGATATATCTTATCTTACCTCTTACCACTATATAGTCTACAAATAACTTTGAATATTGACCGTTGGATCAAGACTCGCGAATCCCAACATTTTTAGCCGTTGGATCTTCTATTACATTCTAGCATCTAGAAGATTCTATTGATAGTCTTCATCATAATGACATGCAAAGTACAAGGACCAAATATACACCCATACTTTATAGATGTTTATCAAATTTATAATTTATTGTGCTTTACCAATTATAATTTTATATAATGATGATATGTCATACTATCAATCGAAGACTATCAATTTTATATAGTAATTTTATAATTTATTGTGATGAAGACTATCAATCGATTCTTCTAGATGCTAGAATGAAAAGAAGATAGTTATTATTAATAGACTTAATGTATGCATTTTTATCTAACAAGACTTAAAGTATGATGGTCCTAGAATATGGTGGAGTTTTCTCTAGGTATTGTTCAACACGAATTCAATTGCTTTGAACCATTGGATCTTATAGCCCAACGGTCTGGATTGGTGCTATGTATCCAATTCAAAACACGCTAGAGACTCTTGTCAAGAAAAAAAGGAAAAAAACAGGCCACACAAACACACAACACGGCCGTACCAAGGCACACGTCTACGACGCGACGTAGTGGGATGAGGGAGAGATCAGCCGGCCGGTGCGCGCGGGGCGCTGTACAGGAGGGGAGAGAGAGGATGGATGGTGAGAGACAGCAAAGGAGAGAAAACATAGTAGTACTACTAGTAGTATTGTGCTACTAGTAGTAGGTACCTATACCTCGTGTCAGAAACCCGTCAAACTAGCTTTACTTTGATATCGCACCGCCTTCAACTCTTTCGCTGCTCTCGCGCTGCATTCCGTTAATAATCTCTTCTTGCTCTTCGTTTTTTTTCTTCCTTTTTTTGTTTGGCAGCATTAGGGTTAATTTTCTGGTGCCCCTGCTTCAGTAGTAGTACAGACTACTCAAGTTTTGTACAATAGTCCATTTTTTTCCTGAAAATTGGGTCTAGGGCATTCAGATCCAAAATATTCGTGCATAAATAATTCCGATCACTGTGAACTTTTTCTTTTTCTTTCTAACGAGGAATCTGCCCCGAAGTACCAAGAACGTGCACGTTAAAATCCAATGGTGGGCATGAAAATTACATAGTGGTCCAAAAATAAAACCAAAATACATCTGGGACCTATACTTTTACAACACGGACCCTAAAGATACAACTCAGAAATTTGAACATGTTTTTCCTAATACTAGTTCTAAACTACCACCCCAATATTATTGTATACCATGGCAAGACACACCCATCTACCAAATATGGGAACATTATCAGAACTATGATGTAGATATGGTCATGACCTAATCGGCTGTTCCGCTCGAGAAACCCTCGAGTGTTCAGGCCATATCTAATGTGACTATGACTTTTTCGAATGTTTCAAATCTCATGTTTACCATTTTTCATGGCTGGTACTGCAAATGAGAGGATGTCATGCAAACCCTTTTCGTTTATTCATTTTTCCTTTATATCCTTTCGTGTTTTAATCTATGTAAGAGTTACCAGCATGCAAATTCATATAGATCAAGATATTGAGTCATTCAGAAATCTCAACGATTTTCAAGATATTGACCCACAGTGTACACCTTCAAAATAGTTTCATAGTATAACTTCAAGAGCAAAGCTGCGATGGGTTCGTGACACGAGGTATATAATACGGGAAGTAGTAAAATGCAATGAGATGGGGGGAGTAATTTCTAGAGCCCTAGTTATTGCAACCCCTAATTTCTGGCATCTACCATTTCTCTCTACATGCGGTAGAGCGCGAGGGGAAAAATAAACCAATGGGGAGAGAATGACAGTGCAGTAAGAGGCTGGCTCTAATAACGTTCCCAAGATTTTTCTCACCGATTTTCAAGGCCACGTCTTGGTACCAACAAAATAGTAATACTAGCTAGTACTCCCTCAATTCCAAAATAGATGTTTTAGTTTTGTGAAAAGAGTGCATGTAAACCGCTTTTGGCGTATATGTTCATTTAGATTAAACATACACACTAAAATCAGTCTAGATACACTCTTTTCACTAAACTAAAACATCTTGTATTTTGAAATGGAGGGAGTACATGTTTTTTAACAGGCAGTACTAGTACTCCATGTTAAGGCTAGTCATAGTGGGAGTAACCTAGTCCTACTTGTATTGCCAACTAAGCATTTAGATGATATGGCAACCAATTAAATGATGAGAGAGAGACTTGTGGTAACTAGCTATGTTATCATAACATCACACATTTCAAGACAAAATGAGTCTACATTGCAATAAATGAGACTGTGCATTATACCACACCTATGTTATTTTCCACTATGAAGGTAGTAACTGACTAGTAACATACTCATGTGCATGTTACTACTACTTACTTCACACTATGACCAGCCTAAGTGGGCATTTGGCTATGTGAGAGGCCGCACAATTACCAAGATAAGCATGCATGCTTGGTTAGGTAGGCACTTAATACTTGAAGGTCAACTATACCGGTAGTAGTAGCTTTGTACCTTTGATTGCTTGTACGAGTACTACTACTAGTACCACTCCGTACTACTACTATATATATGTACTACACTTCCAAAAGCAAGAGTACAAAAGTAGGTAGATTGAGCAGCGGTGGAGTCTGCCGATATCCAGAGAGAGAGAGAGAGGGAGGGAGAGAGAGAGATAATGAAAGATGGAGGTTGTGTGGGCGAGCGCCATCCGTCTATTAGAGAAAGCCAGAGACGCCCACACCCAGGTCGACTCGTTGCAGCGCCACCGTGTCGTGCTGGCACGCCCCGTGGCACGCACCCATTATGACGCCATCTTCGCAGCCTGGCTCAAGAAGACGATGGACAGTTTCCTCACCAGCTTCGGCGTCTTCATAGGCATGGCGTACGACCTCACTGCTTGCCTTCAGGCCATCCTCCATGACACATACCCAACAGGTACGTTTGCCACAATGCATGCTACCGGCAGCGATATCGTTTTCTTCTATGTACTTCATTCATCTAGCCTATCTATAACTGACTTTTAGCCCCAAATTTTGGTCCAGGTGTTCCTCCCTAGGTTGTTGCCGCGCTCACCACTTCCCTGGCTGGTCTCTCTGGAGACGATCCATTCCGCACATTGATTGCCCTGCAGCTTTCCAAGGCTTTGCCCGCCGCACCGACAGACGTCTACATGGAGGTAGCTGTTATCACGCAGTGTCTTGCCCAACACGTCGAGCTGGACCTTTTCATCGGCCTCCTTGAGTAATGTGTATTACAGGGCACGTCGGGCGTGAACAACGCCCGCACGGCCACCAGCCTCCGTCACAGGGATATCCTCGACAACTTTGTAAAAAAATATGTCAATCTGGTAGGTACCATTGCTCCTCATGGCGCAGGCAACTGAGGTTGAAGATGAAGGGCATCTCAAGGATTTCGATGTAATTTTAGTTTTTCTTGAGGTGCTTTGTACTGTTCGATGTATCTTTTAATGCCAAGATCCTTTTCGCAAAAAAAAGGAGAAGGGAAGACGTATGACGATTCTCCATGGTTACTGTCACTTTGTCATTTATATGGACATATCACGTGTTGGTTTAACAAACATTATGTTTTTATTAACCAACAGTCTTCATAGAGAAAAAAATCATACATTAAGTCACTAAGGTTTATACACATCAGGTCATTGCATATGATTATTGTGTTGGAATTCATTTCTTGTGCTATATATTCTTGGTGATAAAGACATTATTTTTTGTCATGTAATGGAAACATTTCCCCTGATAGTGAAAACATTATTTTGTTTTATGGAATGCTCTGTAAAATGGTAAAAAATAATGATTAACAATGAAAATATTTTTAGATACTAAAAAAGGTCACAACTCTTTTTTGATCGTTTCATGCATCATTGGAAATGACGGTAGTTTAATGTAACATTTAGAAAGTAGGGAAAAAACGAAGAAACTTACACGTAACATTGAGTGTAGACTCCAATCGTTGTTCATGGAGAGGTATATGTACATTGTCTACCTGGATGTCAAATATGAATAATGCAAAACCAAAATTATGCATGTCGACAGTCATGCAAAACCATCCATAGTACTGCATCCATCAAAAAATACATGATATCTTGGTAAGCTAGAAACATGTTTGGGAGTACTTCTAAAATACCCGAGAGATGTTTAGTTCTAATAAGTCGACCAAGTATTGCACTAAAGTTCTAAATTATGCAGGATATTATTATTCTTTAATAAGGTAAGTTATTGGAGTGCAAGCAATAAAATAGTCATGCGAAGCAGGTACAGTTTACTAGTATACACCAAGGCAGCTGACCAACATGCTAGAGACTCTTGTCAAGAAAAAAAAAGGAAAATACAGGCCACACACACACAACGCGGCCGTACCAAGGCACACGTGTGTGGCGCGATGCAGTGGGACGAGGGAGAGACCAGCCGACCGGTGCGCGGGGCACTGTACAGGAGGGGGGGGGGAGAGAGGATGGATGGTAAGAGACAGCGAAGGAGAGAGAAAACATAGTAGTACTACTAGTAGTACTATGCTACTAGTAGTAGGTACAAGTATCTCGTGTCGGAAACCCGTCAAACTAGCTTTACTCTGATATTGCACCGCCTTCAACTCTTTCGCTGCTCTCGTGCTGCGTCCTGTTAATAATCTCTTCTTGCTCTTCGTTTTTCTTCCGTTTTTTTCTTTGGAAGCTTTGGGGTTAATTTTCTGGTGCCCCTGGTTCAGTAGAAGTACGGACTACTCAAGATTTGCACAATAGTCCATTTTTCTGAAAATTAGGTCTGGGGCATTCAGATCCAAAATAGTCGTGCACAAAATAGTTCCAGTCACTGGGAACTTTTTGTTTTTCTTTCTAACGAGAGATCTTCCCCGAAGTACCAAGAAAGTGCGTGTTAAAATCCAATGGTGGGCATGAAAATTACATAGTGGTCCAAAAAGGAAACCAAAATACCTCTGGGACCTATAATTTTACAACACGGACCTTAAAGATACAACTCGGAAATTTGAACATGTTTTTCCTAATACTACTTCTAAACTACCACCCTAGCATTATTGTATACCATGGCAAGACACACCCATCTACCAAATATGGGAACATTATCATGAACTATGATGTAGATATGGCCATGACCTAATCAGTCGTTCCGCTCGAGAAACCCTCGAGTGTTCAAGCCATATCTAATGTCACTACGACTTTTTCGAATGTTTCAAATCTCATGTTTACCATTTTTCATGGTTGGTACTACAAACGAGAGGATGTCATGCGGACCCTTTTCGTTTATTCATTTTCCTTTATATCCTTTTGTTTTTTTAATCTGTGTAAGAGTTGCCAGCATGCAAATTCATATATATATATCAAGATATTGATTCATTCAGAAACTCGGCGATTTTCAAGATATTGACCCATAGTGTACACCTTCAAAATAGTTTCATAGTATAACTTCAAGAGCAAAGCTGTGTGAGTCTCTCTGTGTGTGTGCTTCTTCTTCTCGGGGTGTGACAGGGAGCAATAAGAGTAGTATATCTTACCACTATCTCATATTTCCATCATCTTACCACTTTTTTTATATAGTGTACGAATAACTTTGAATGTTGACCGTTAGATCAAGACTTGCGAATCCCAACATTTCTAGCCGTTGGATATTCTTTTCCATTCTAGGCCATCATGTTTGATTCAAAGGATTTACAGGGGAAATTTATAGGATTAAATCCCATAAGATTTTTTCTATAATGGTTGTTTGATTTGTATGATTATTGATTCCTATAGGAAATTTTCCTAGGGAATCCTTTGCACTAGATTGCATAGGAAATCTAACATCGATCCACGCCCAAACCTCTTTCTTAGAATCTTTTTTTTCCTTCGATGGAATCAAACAAACTTTCTTGCATATATATATATATATATGCGTTCCTATATGATTAAAGTGGGTATGACATTGTAATCCTATGTTTTTCCTATTCCTATGCTTTTCTTATCCTATGAATCAAATAAGCCCTAGCATCTAGAAGATTCTATTGATAGTCTTCAGCATAATGAATACTATGCAAAAATCTCAAAACACACTTCTCTATCATACTAGAATCTTCACGCTCGTTTCTCTTGACCATGTTACCAAAAATTTCAAGTGTCAGGTAGCTAATAATCTTTGACTTGTACATGATGATACAAAGTACAAGAACCAAATATACACCCATACTTCTTATCTTATCTTACCACTATATAATGTATGAATAACTTTGAATACTGACCGTTAAATCAAGACTCGCGAATCCCAACATTTCTAGCTATTGGATCTTCTTTTCTATTCTAGCATCTAGAAGATTCTATTGATAGTCTTCATCACAATGAATGCTATGCACAAAACTCAAAACACACTTCTTCAACATTCTAGAATCTTCTCCCTCATTTCTCTGAACCATGTTTTCAAAAATTTCAAGTTTTAGATAGCTAATAATCGCTGACTTCTACATGATTCAGCACCTAGGGTGCAGAATAGTTATTTTGCACCCCACATGTTTTTATGTTCTCACATATAGAAATTTATGTTTTGTATACTAATAATTATGTTTATGTTCATCAGAAACGTAAAAAAATTGACATAACAATATGATTTATGAGTCATTATAGTGTAAAAACATAGAAAATACACATTTTATGTCGTATTTTTATACGGCATGTAAACGATTTTTGGACGATATGTCTAAATTTTTTTATGTTGTTCTCGACTTCTGAGGTAAGAGAAAACTTACGTGACGTAAATATTTTATACGGTTTGTAATATATAGGGTCCGTGTAGAATAAATATTCTACACCCTAGGGTTCAAATAGCGCCTCTCTCTCTCTATATATGTACTGTACAAAGTACAAGAACCAAATATACACCCATACTTTTTATAGATGTTGATAAAATTTATATATTTTTCTGCTTTACCTGTATTATAATTTTATATAGTGATGATATGTGTCAGACGTATATTATCTGAGTCTCACGTGCAGGGCACGTGTAATTTACAGGTTATATATATATGATAATCAAATTTATAATTTTTTATGCTTTACCTATTATAATAAATAGCTACGTCCATAAAGTACCAGATGTGTATTTGGTTCTTTATACTTTGTATCATGTAGAAATCAACCTACTATTAGTTACCTAGTACTCGACATGCTCTAGAGAAATGACGAAGATGATTTTAGAATTACGGAGAAGTGTGTTTTGAAGTTTATGCAAAACATTCAGTGCACTAAAGAACATCAACAGAGAATCTTCTAGATGCTAGAATGGATTGAAGATCCAACTTAATTCTATTTAGTAGTGTTGGGATTTGCCGGTCTTGATCCAATGGTCAAAATTCAAAGTTATTTGTACACTATATATATAGTGGTAAGATATGATTACATAATAGGTTAAGCTCAAAAAGTTTTAAATTTGATGGACATTTATAAAGTATGGGTGTATATTTGGTTCTTGTACTTTGTATCATGTTGAAGTCAACGTAGAAGTAAATGTTTGTTAGCTACACCTAATACTTCCAATTTTGGTAACATGGTATATAGAAATGTCTGAAAGATTCTAGAATGATAGAGATGTGTTTTAAGATAAGAAGTATGGGTGTATATTTCCTCCTTGTACTTTGTATATCACGTAGAAGTCAAAGATTATTAGCTACCGAACACGTTCAATTTTTGATAACATGGTCTAGAAAAATAAGGGAGAAGATTCTAGTATGATGGAGAAGTGTGTTTTGAGGTTTGTGCATAGCATTTATTATGACAAAGACTATATATCAATAGAATCTTCTAGATGCTAGAATGGAAAAGAATATCCAACGGCTAGAAATGCTGGATTCACGAATCTTGATCCAACGGTCAACATTGCAAGTTATTCGTACACTATAGAGTGGTAAGATAAGATAAAATCATGCAGAAGTCAATGATTATTAGCTACGAGGGAGAAGATTCTAGTATGATGGAGAAGTGTGTTTTGAGGTTTGTGCATAACATTCATTATGCTGAAGACTATCAAGAGAATCTTCTAGATGCTAGAATGGAGAAGAGGATCCAATGGCTGGAAATGTTGGGATTCGCGAGTCTTGATCCAACGGTCAATATTCAAAGTTATTCGTATACTATATAGTGGTAAGATAAGATAAGATAAGATAAGATGGTAAGATAAGATAAGTTATAACAATCACAATGTTTTTTTGTGTGTGTGCTAACGGGTGGGGCGAGTATGTCATACATACAACACAATATCACATACTCTAGATGTATATGGATGTATCTAGCACTAAAACTTGACTAGATACATCCGTATCTAGATGAATCTAAACCAACAAATATGGGTCATAGGGATTATATGTTTGTAGCACAGCTCGCTCTCATATATACTCATACTAAAACATGTCTTGTATATGGAAATGTATATGTACACACCTGCAGATACATGGCCACTCATACGTCACACACACGCACAAACATCTACACGTATACATGTACATGGCCGCACACCACACACGCGTACACAGACATGTACAAATACATGTACACATGGCAAGACACATGTACAAAAATATAAGCCTTAGTTAATAAGCTCTAGAGTGGAGGTAGTACAAATTAATTTTATGACATTTACGCCTTAATATTATATTGTTTGGAAGAAGGAAATTTAGTGTCCTACGACTTCTCTAGCTTTTCTTCTGCAGTATAAGTTAGAGGATCTGTATAACTTGTTTCTTCCCAAAGATCGTGGTAAACATAGTTTTAGTCCCACTTCTCACACCCAGGGTACAAATTAGTCCCATATCTCATAGAGTGGATAAAATCAATCCCAAAGCATACATCCCTAGTGCAAATCAGTCCATTTCAAATATATTTGAGCGTATTTGACCAAATTCGTACACGTTTAGTTGTCCTGATCGTGCCTTTTTGCGATTGAGACAGTAAAATAGTACCGGCCTGGAAGTGGTGTTCTTCCACGACTTCTATTGCTTTTGAAAGTTCATGTAGAATTTTTGGGTAGATTGATGTCGTTTTAGCTTGGCTGAACTCTATCCTCTGCAAATGCTCAAGTTAATTAAAACTACACATGTGTGCATTTCACTCAATATTTCATCGCTAGTTTCAAGTTAGCTGAAATCTAATCAAATTTGATTCTTTTCTTATACACTTCACAATCCATATGCATCAATTGTTTTATATGTGATGATTCAACTTGAGCATTGCGAAGTACGTTGGATGAGCACATGGAGATATGTTGTTCGCATATCATGTCAAATTCCCAAGAATTTAGCTTCAGCACATGGGCTTTTCTGTAAACAACGATGCCTTGCGTGGGCCCATAAATTACCCTCGCCTCGCTTTACTTATCTTATCTTACATCTTACAACTATATGGTGTATGGAGAACTTTGAACATTGGTCGTTGAATAAAGATTGTCAAATCCCAACAGTCCTAGCGGTTGTATCTTCTTTTCCATTATGGGATCTAGAAGATTCTATTGATAGTGTTTATCATAATGAAATTTATGCACAAACCGCAAATACATTGTGAGGGTACTTCCATATTTGCTTCATTTGTTGTTTTAGCTAGATGGTGGGACCCACGTTATAAATATTTACAACTAGTACATTGTGGAGGTCTTGCTATATTTTATACCAAAGCCAAATTTATCTTTACGTCAGATTTGGCAATGGCAACATTGTGGGTGCCCTTGGACAAGCCACAAGCTTATGAGTCACCCTTAAGAAAATTTCCTTAAGGTGAAGCTCTACTATGTATATATATGTGGTCATCCATAAGGACTACTTTTTGCTTATGGACACCCTTATGGACAACATAGTGGATGCCCTAGGTGAACTTTTGCCATAAGGTGGGTCCCACACAGCTTGTGAAAGTAGCTATAACATCACCTATGTATAAGGTGAACTTTAGCCATAAGATGGGACCCACACAACTTATAGAAATAGCTAGTACAATGTATAAGGTCGAGTTCACCTTAAGCTGGGAGCCACATGTTTGTTAAAAATATACACATGCAAGAGAGAGAGGAGAAAGTAAAATAATTGTTTATTGCTTATGGACAACCCATAAGCTTGTAAGTCACCCTTAAGGAAATTCCACTAAAGTGAACCTCTACTATATTAGGCTTATGGACTACTTTTTGGCTTGTGGGTAGACAACATAGTGGATGCCCTAGGCACCCACAATGTATAGCCAAATCTAGTTACAAAATAGATATTTGGCTTTTAGAACTAGTTCCATACGTTGTAGGGTTAGTTCCAAATCTGAGAAACTAGGGAATCAGAGCAACTCCGTGCGCCGATGCCAAATTCCAAGTACTACTCTATCTGATCATGTGGTAGTGCACTGCTTCTCTCTCGTGCGATGGGGAGAGAGAACACCCTTTACTATGTGTTGTTTTATTCTGTGTAAGGGCCCACTATGCAGATATTTGGCAAGACAAACGCTGTGGAGCTAATGCCAAATTTTCCTCCCATGCTAAATAGTGTTGTGTGTCAGATTTCGCAACATCAACGCCGTGGCTGATAAAGTGAACTTATCTATAAGCTGGGACCCATATGTCTACAAAAAGTATATAGGTGCAAGAGAGATAGGAGAGAGTAAATAATTTTATATTGCTTATGGGCAAGCCACAAGCTTAGGTGAAGCTCTACTATGTATGTGGTCTCATCCATAAGGACTACTTTTTGCTTATGGACAACATAGTCGATGCACTAATACTTTTTGCTTATGAACAACATAGTACAGATCTCGTTCCGTGAAAAAAGAAAAATAGAGCTCGTCCATGCAAGTAATATAGTACTACTACAGAGCTCGTCCACTACAACCCGTACCCTAGGCGTCTAGCAGAGTCAGGTCGGTCATAGTCTCCTCCAAATTAACTACTCCAACCGTCTAGACATCTACTGGTACTAGGGATTAGGGAGTTGGCAGGTCACTGTCTCCTCAAAATGCAGCTGAGGAGCGCACGCTCATGTTAATTAATCTAGCTTCCCCCCTTGCCTATTCCCCCGCCCCCTCCAGGGCATCTTCCCCTTCTCTTCCCGGCGTCTTCCCCTTCCGCACCACGCGCCGCTGCTGCCACCATATGCCGCTTTCGGATTCTCTTCCTCGTCTCACTCAGGTAGTTGCCACCCTCGATTCCCCCTCTCTTCGAAAACCTCAATCAATGAAATACAGATGCTGCCTTGTGATGGCGTCAGCGAGCAAGAATAGTTAGCATGATTCTGAGCTTTTTCACGACGTGTTTACCAAAGGCCCCTTTGAAGAACTCATAACCCGATGCGACGTCATCACCGCCACCAGCCTAATCGGTTCGTCCAAACCTTTTCTTGAATCTGCGAAAGCTAGTGCAACTCTGGATCCTTCAATGCCATTTGGCCTCCCATGTGTTCTTTATTCCCCCCTTGACCAAGGGACCGCTAGATTTCTTGCATTACTTCAAAATTGATAGCCTCCCGTGCAAGCTGTCGCCGCTGGACAGGTTCTCCTCCGATGCTATGGTACCAGGCTATACTTCTGGGCACTGGGTAGGCGCCAATGGAGATTGGATTGCCACAGCTAGCTTCGGAGGCAAGTTGGAGCTTTGCAACGTGTACACTCGTCGCAAGATTCCTCTGCCAGCATTCTCGTTCCAAGCAACCGACCAGCCAACCACGTTCTTATTGGATAATGATCTTCCAGCTGTAATGCGGAAGATTGCTATTTGCCAAGTTCCCACAGCTGCTGGGAGATATAAAGATTTCTCGCTTGTTGCAGTATTCAACATCACAAATTGCCATCCTTTAGGGCGGTGATGATGGATGGACAGTTCTTCCACTTCCTCTTAACCACACCCTGAGCCCTTATAGTTACAATTATGGAATTACCCACGACAAACTGGTGTTCGCCACAACTCTGTATGTCATAGTTCATATTTGGGATCCTCTGCATCCTGGTAATTATTCCTTCATATGTAGTGTACTGGCTTAATTACTCATGAGCCCAAGCTATTGTACTGAATTAACATAGGGAGTGTTTCATTTAAATGAAAATACGATTAGTTATTTTAGACTCTATGAACCGTACGAATCATAGTTTTTCTGTAGGATTTTTTCTTATAGCAGTCGTTTGATTCATTGGATTGAATTATGCACAGTAGATTTTTCCGGATGTCTTTTAATTCATTCGATAGGAATTTAAGATATACTTGAAGCTCCTGAAAATAATCCGTCCAATGGTTTTTCCGTGCAATGTAATCCAACACAACCGCAATCCTGCAGGAGTATAAATGGACATGCAAATGTAAAAACCTATGTCTTTCCTATCCTATGTTTTCTGCATTTGCACGGGTTTTCAGCAAGTTCCCCTGCAGATGAACCGGTCAATTATCTTTGCCTTTTTAAGACAAAACGAGCCAAAAATTGCCCATCTTGTTCAAAAAAAAGATGAGTCCGTTCTCTAGGAAATTTCCCTATTATATAATTCTTTGTTTCCTTTGTAAAATTCTAGGCCGTAGTTGTTTTTCCTATGTTCGAGCTACTTTGCATGCAGTTCAATTGGAAGGAAATTTTTCAGTCGGATTCACTATATCGTGCCGCCAGAATCATAAGTTAACACATTCTACTACCTTTTCAAGGTCCTGCGCTGGTCCTGGCGCGACCAGCTGCCGCGGACGAGTTGGTGGATTCATTTCTTAATGGTACTAGAGACTAGCACGACTACTTTTTTGGTTTTCGGTGGTTAGGAAGATCTACAGATGGTTCTAGACTTCTTCATATATATACGCTTGACGCTTCTTATGATCCATGCTGTCTTACTTGTCATTGGCACCATCGTACTGGTGTTGCTCATCCACGTGTTGTACACTGCGGTCGCACTATCTCCACTTATACTTCCAGATTTGGTTATTTGGTGTTCTCAATGAACACTGGTCAGATTGATCAAGCTAATCCATGGGAAAGGATTGCTGACCTTGGATCATATTCTCTTTTCCTTGGAGTGAACTATCCGATTATCATGCGCGTAGGCGGTGCAGATCTTACCTCAGGTTATCTGACGAGAAGCAACTTTGTCTACATCTTACCAACTGCAGCATGGTTTTCCAAAGAGGCGCAACCTGAATTATGTCGCTTCAGTCTTAGTGGCAAAGAATCCAGTGTTACTTCTGAAATCAATGTCCTTGAGGGAATTAGTAACCCTCGCTTCTAGACAGGAACGGTGAAGCATCCGCTTTGGTTCGTACCAACCTTCGCGAACGCCATGGATTGGAACCGGCCTCATGCTTAACTAAGAAACAAGACATGTTGCCACAATATGTAATGATGCAATCCATATGTAATAGTTGGTACTACAAGTAAAGATATAGTTCTGGACCATGTTGAACTGTTTATTTTGTTTGGTTGTCTGAAGTCATCGGCTTTCAACTTGTTGGTCTCCTCTCTTTTGAAACATGTCCTTGTATCGGTACTATGTTTATTTACTCGTATGAACTTGACTATATTTTTTTGGACCTTTAGCATAATGCACTTTAGTCCGCCAATTCTAGAGTTCTTTTAGAAATTATGGAAATTTTAGTATCAATAGGATGTTACGAACCACATGCCATACACATGAACAATCACCTCAATGCTTGTGTAAGGGTCATACTCTATGAAAACAACCTTGGCTTGAACGATTATATAGCCTCATGCACTAGTCTTTGGATAAGCTGATATGACGAGACCATATTTTTTAGAGATTTATCTTATCTTATCTTACCACTATATAGTGTACGGTTAACTTTCAACATTAACCATTGTATCAAGACTAGCAAATACTAACATTGCTAACCCTCGAATCTTCTTTTCCATTCTAGCATCTACTCACTCCGTTCCATAATATAAAATATTTTAACTTGTGCGAAATGAATGTATCTAGACAACTTTTAGTGTGTGGTTCACTCCGAACATACACACTACTTTTAGTGTATAGTAAAAGATATCTAGATACATTTTTTCACAAAAGCTAAACCATCTTATATTTTGAAACGGAGGAAGTAGGAGATTCTATTGATACTGTACTAGAATTTAGCACAATGAACGCTATGCATAAGTACAAGAACCAAATATACACCCGATACTTTACAGAAGCGGCTCGAAAATATAATTATTTTCTTAGCTTTACCTATTACGACTTTATGGAGTAGTACAATTTTATATTGTAATGATATGGCATTCATTCTACTAGGGTGTGTTCTGTTTGAGAATTAGGTGGAATGGAACGGAACCATTCTGTACCTAGAGGAAATTCCAGTGTTAGGTTCCGGAATAGAACGGAACCAACTAGTTCCACGAAACCAAATATTCCTTGAAGATGCGGAACCAACTGATGCGACCAAATCGGTGGAATCGCGAGGAATGAGGAACTAACCATCACCCAAACTGCTCTGGAAAAAGATAGGCCTATTCTCACCCGTCAGCCGACCACCCACCCCGCAACCCTATCCACGCCTCCCTCCTCTCTCTCAGTACCAACGGTGGCGCCCTGCTCCCACTCCCTTCCCAGCGGCCCTCCCTCGTCTCTCCCACGCCTCTCCCTCTCTCCAGGGCAAGCAGCAGTGGTGGCGGGGCAAGCAAAAAACAATGAGATATCCTCATCTATGTGCCCTGTCCACTTTAATTTGGACCAAATATTGCAAGTTTTGTTGATTGCTTGATAAAATCTATGATATATGCTTGATCAAATATATTTGTTCTTCTTACTGCTTAAAATACAAACAATATGCTGCTGATTTTTTTCTTAGTTTGTGTTACATCTAGGAGGTATCCTCACCATAGGTATGAATGAGGTGGGCTGAACCCAATCCTAGACATTCCATTCCATCCAACCGAACAAAATATAACCATTCCGTTGCTCACTTTTGGCTGAATTGAACACTGGGATGGAACTGTTCTGTGCCTGGAGAATGGAACTATTCCATTCCATGCTACTACTACATTCCAGAGCCAAACACACCCCTAGACAGTGTTGGCATGCTAGACTAGCTAGCTAATTACTAGTAAAGTTTCCTCGATGCTAGTACTACTACTACTACAGTAGTACTACTAGACAGTGTTGGCGTGCTACACTAGCTAGCTAATAATTAAAGTCTCCTCAATGCAGCTACGCCCTGCAGCAGAAGAACGACAAAGGAACACACAAAAACTCCTCGTTCAAAGAGCCATACCGTATTCCCCATCTCCGGAAGTATTTGGTATCGTATCCAACGCGCACACCACTCATTTTCCTCGCCATCTCGCCCGCAGCATCGGTCCTTCCAGGCCGCCACCCCTCTCCTCCAAAACCTCCCAATAGTCATAGATTGATCCACCTCGCCCCCAAACCATCGGGACACGATGGCGGATTCGGAGCCCAACCGGTGGTACGACGGATGGAGCAACGTCAGCGCCGACATGTTCGACGAGATCTCTATGCGTATGGACACTACCAGCGCCGTCTGGCTGGCCGCATGATCCAAGGAGTTGAACCTCCGAGTCACTAGCAGAAAAGGTAGTAGATGCCCCAATGACGGTTGCGGGACATTGGTCGCGTACCGTCAGGTCCACAACCACAAGATTGCGTGCGCGCACAGCCCTTGCAACTGCATGGAGGATGGCTGCATTTTCGACACCTGCCGGCGGCGCTCCTCGCCCACCTCTGTGAAGCTCACTCGATGAGGGTGCGCAGTTTCCGCTACGGCAAAACAAGCAGGTACTCCTCTAAGCCTGTGTCGGCAACAGGCCTGCGTATAGTAGATATCATCGGATCCGGAGACGATGGTACTGTGTTCGCGGTGCGATTTGACACGCGCCAAACACTACACGTCGTATCCTTCGTATGCGTCAGGTAGGCGGCGTGCTTGTCGTCGCGGTACATGGTGAAGTTTTGGTCCTCGACTGTGATTGAGGGGAGAAGGATAAAAAAATTCGGGCTATGCATGCCGGAGAGCACCGTGTCACCTGATGGCATCCTGTTCGAAGAGCTGCAGTGGCTCCAGCCGGTGCAGCTGTCGCACCTGGTCGCTCGTCAACCATCGGTGCTCACCCTGGAATACTGTCTTCGGATTAACAAGATTCATGAGTGAGATAAACACATCTTAATGTTTGTTAGAGTTTTTGAACTACTAGAAAGACTTACTACCTGTTCTTAGTAGTTGTTCTTAGGAGTATTTTTATGGAGTTCAACTACTGCTAATGTATTTTGTAATAATACCTACTGTATGTACTGGTACTTATCATTATGGGAGACGTGGTTCCTAGTTTAAGGTAGTTCTGAGTATTTTCTATGGAGTTCTTACTCTTCTAATCTATTTTGCAATAATAACTATGTACTGGTGCTTGTTCAGATCGACCAATGAAGTGCAAAGTATGGCCTTGCTTTACTTTTGAATCTGGCCTAGCTACATCTATTGAATTTCAATGTATGCATTGCTGAATCTGTCAATTATTGTCTGTGTACTGCTAATTTGGTCAGTTTGAAATGCTACTAAATCTATCAAGTGCTGCTGAATATGAGCTGGGAATTTGTCGATATTTTTTCGGTCATATTCTGTACTGCTGAATCTTTTAAATGCTACTGAATTTATCAAATATTTCTGTTGTTACTATTACTACGTACAATACAATATTTTGTAGAACTAACTGTGATATACGTGTACTTGTTTAGATCAAGTACAGCAGATTGTCTTGCTTTTCTTTTGGAACTTGGCATTTTATAGAACTAATACTGATATACTGCTACTTGTTTAGACCAAGTGCAGTACATGGTCTTGCTTCTGTTTTGGAACTTGACATTTTATAGAACTAATACTGATGTACTGCTACTTGTTTAGATCAAGTGTAGTAGATGGTCTTGCTTTTCTTTTGTAACTTGGCCTTGTCATAAACTCATAATCTTGACTAGGCTTTGCATTGATGTGAGAAGGAGGCATGCATAGAAAAGCAGACTTGATCGTCAGTTTTGCTTGCTCCAATGATTCAGTGTATTAGGAGAACAGGCCAAACTGATCGTGGGCCAAGGTTTTTTTAGCTAGAACAAGAACTGATTCTCTCTGTACTGCTATTGAATTTCAAGCAGGAAAGCTACTGAATCTCTCAAATGTTCTGTCGTTGCTATTACTAAAGCATTTGCGCAACTAATACTGATGTACTGGTATTGTATTTCATTGTCTGTATTGCTGCATTGCTCACTTTTGAAATACTGTTGAATTTGTCAAGTGCCTCCGAATATTAACTTCGAACCTGTTGATAATTTTTCTACCTTATTCTATACTGCTGAATTTTGACATGAATATCTACCAAAAAGAAATATCACTTTTCCCCCGTCCTTGCTGGGGTCTTTGTTTCGAATCCGACAGAGCACATCACAATGCAATTTTTATTAACCAGGAGAAGAAATCTAGTACTCCCTCCGATCCAAATTAATGTTCTTACATTTGTCTAGATTCTGACATATCTAGTCATTTTAAAGTGCTAGATATGTTCGAATCTAGCCAAATCCGAGAACATTAATTTGGATCAGAGGGAGTAGCTCATTAGGCCCCTCTTTAGCCGAGAACATTTTAATTTAGTCTTTTAGGGGTTAGGTACTGCTGACCATAGCCCAGCGAAATTTTAGAAAGGAGCCCATGGAGCATAGCCGAGAACATATTAGTTCGGCCTTTTACGGGTCAGCGGACTGCTGAGCACAACCCAGTGAAATTTGAGAAGGAAGCCCATGGAGCATATCCCATGGAATATAACCCATGTAGAGCAATATACAAACTCTTTTTAATTTGGCCTTTTGGGCATTGCCCCCCACCTCTCATAATAAAAAAACTTTGTCTACCCATGTTTTTAAGAAAATACCCCATTATGTGGCATTTTATAAATTGAGATGCTAGGAGAGCTGCCCTTTTATATTTTAAAAGAGATAAACATAGACATACAAAATATTTTAAGAAGACTAATACAAAAGTTGTAGTATTAATGAAAGTTTAATGATATTTTTTCTATAAATATCTTTGTTGTATTTGGCACTCAGTTTACGTTTATTTGATTTGAAGGTCTTTTGTTCGAATCGCCTTTGTGTGTCTGTGTATCTTGAGTTTACATTTTTTTCTCCTAGCAATATCGCATTACGGAGAGGCTGACATCACGGACCCACCAGCATGCAGCGTCGTAGAGTTCGTTTTGAGGGTGGGTTCGAAAAAAATGTTTAAATACTTGTATAGAGAGGCTCGCATCGGGGACCCACTAGACAGAACATGCAAGGCTGCATCGGGGACCCACAGGCCAGAACATGCCAGAGAGGCTCACATAAGGGTCCCAGCAGTAAGACCATACATGGTTGCCATGGTGAAAACAGCGGACGCGGCCGAAAAAAAGTCCATCATACACACGTTGCATTTACAGAGAAGCTGACATGTTGGACCCAGCAGGCCCAAGCATAGCCCATGAAATTAGCCTATCAGCCCCAAGCATAGCCCAATAACTTTTAATTCGGCCTTTTCGTGGTCTTGTGGCCGCCGACCGTAGCCCATTCAATTTAAGAGTGAGCCCATGGAATATAAGCCATGACGAATAGGGCATCCGCCCCGAGTTAGCCTAGATTTTTTTTAATTCGGCCTTTCTGAGAATTTTTTGTACTCTGAGGCTGACATCTGGGACCCGAAAAAACAGTCCAACATACACACATTTCTTTCAAATAGAGGCTGTCAGTTAGGACCCAGCATAGACACGTTTCCTGCACAGAGGTGGTTGACATCTGGGACCCAGCAAGTTTCCAAAGTCAAAACAGCGGACATGGCCAAAAAAACGTCCATCATACGCACGTCTCATTTACAGAGAGGCTGATATGTGGGACCCAGTAGCGCAACCTTATACAGATGTTGCATCGAGCAACATTGCCAGTTCGAAACAGGGAGGCGCGACCGAGAAAAAAGTTCAGCATGTACACATTTCTTTTAATAAGAGGCTAAAATGTGGGACCTAGCGGCATGACCTTATACAGATGCTGCATCGAGCAACGTTGCCATTTTGAAACAAGGAGGCGTGAGCGAGAAAAAAGTTCAGCATGCAGACGTTCCTTGTAATGAGAGGCTGAAATGGGGGACCCAGCAGCGTGAGCAAACGGCAGATTCGTCGAGCAACGCTATCTAGTTCGGAACAGGGTAGTGTTAGAGAAGAAAAAATTCCATCATACCGACAATTCTTCTAATGTGAGGTTGACATAAGGGAGCCACCAGCCTGAAGAAACGGCTGATGCAGCGAGCAACGCTATCAAGTTCGGAACACGAAGGCGCGATAGAGGGTAAAAAATCCATCATACACATGTTTCTTATAATGAGAGGATGGCATGTGGGGCCCAGCATCGTAATTAAACGGTAGATGCATCAAACAACGCTATCAAATTCAGAACAGGGTAGCGCGAGCCAAGAAAAAAAATACATCATACAGATGTTTCTTCTAATGAGAGGATGACAGGTGGGACTCAGAAGGTTGGTTAAACTGTAGATGCGTCGAGCAGCGCTATCAACTAGGAACAGGGTAGCACCAGTGAAGGAAAAAAATCCATCATACACACGTTTCTTCTAATGAGAGGATGACATGTGGGGCCCAACATCGTGACTAAATGATAGATGCATCGAACAGTGCCATCAAGTTCGGAACAAGGTAGTGCGAGTCAAGGAAAAAATCCATCATACACATGTTTCTTCTAATGAGATGATGACATGTGGGGTTCAAGCGGTTGGTTAAACGGTAGATGTGTCGAGCAGCGCTATCAACTGGGAACGGGGGTAGCGTGAGCCAAGGGAAAATAATTCCATCATACACACGATCCTTCTAATGAGAGGCTGACATGTGGGACCTAGCAGCCTGACTAAACGGCAGATGCCTCGAGATACGTTATCGAGTTCAAATTAGGGAGGCGCGACCGAAAAGTATGGTCCGCTAGAGACACTGACGTCCAGGACCCACACGCCTCAAAAGACTTCGGCGAGTCAACATCGTGCGAGGAAACGAAAATCTTGCTTCTGCCACGCGCTGGCCGAGCTTCCTCCATGTTTTTAGCAGATCCGTCATAGTAGAGGGCCGTGAAACCAGAAAAAAAAGTTTTCCATCGGCCATGGCCGAGCCAAGAATTTCGCCGTGGAAGATGCGCCTTCTACGATGACCGTCGAGTCAATTTGTTGTAGAAGGAAACTTTTCTTGTAGTGAGTAGTGCTTAGTCTCTCCCCTTTTGGATTCTACTTGGTTGATGCTCTCTCCTTAATTTGGAATCTATCATCCGCTTGCCGATCTCTCCTTTGGTGATTCTACCGCAAGGTCTCTCGCTGAGGATTCTATTTGGATTGGTTGTTTGAACCAACATGAGCAAATGAAATCGGGTGTGATTTGGTGTGTGTTTGTATGTTTTACCTTGCATTAGAGTTGTGTTCATCGTGTTCATCGCATGTTCCCTCACTCCCCGCCTCAAATCCTTGAAGATCGGGCTACTCCAAGGATAAATCCATAACGAGACCCATAACATAGGAGAAAGTAATCAAGCCATTCTTTCAAATCAACACTGCAACTGCTAGACCTCGCAATGGAGGTTAAAAATATGCCGGAACACTTCGCCGACAAGCTCAAAGGCCTCGACTTGGCCAGGATAATCGGTTGGCCAACTACCTCCGATTTGGAACAAAAGAAGATGTTGTATTCACTAATCCAAGGCCAATCTTCGCTGCTTCTTCTCAGAGATCCTCCCCTTCCAGCCACAACCTCAGCACCCAGGTATAGAATGTTGGTGATATACTTCTCTGGTATACCTACTTTGACTCGCTAACTAGGGTGGCCCACTTCGGGTTAGAGCTATGCTTCCCGGGCAACCCAGTCAGGGAGAGAAGATGGATGCCCATCCGGCTATGGGAAGGCCCATAAGACTTACCGACTTAGGCTAGTAGGGATATTTGTAGTCCAAGATGTACTATGTAACCCACTCTGTATCATAGATGGATAGGAATCTCCTGTAAACCTAGGACCAGATGACTATATAAGCTGTCCTAGCGATCAACCTTTAGGGCATCGACCAATCAGCATCAACTCGCATAGGCGAAACCTCTCTTATAACCTATACTTCCGGCTCTGCCGATATACTAGATTGCTAGCAGGAGTAGGATCCGTCCACCGTAGGAGGATTCGAACCTGGGTAAGCTTGTGTGCTCACATTCCCGGAACACCGGACGTCTCACACCCCATATCTTTCCATGCCTCGAGGACCCCCTCATGGCGTACTTGTCCTCAATTCGACGACAGTTGGCGCCCACCATGGGGCAGGTGACCTTTGGATCTATGTTCTGGGCAGAATCTATGCGAATCAGAATCGACAGAACAATCACCGTTGCCGGGTCCTATATGCCAGCGACATCCCTCTCATCCTTCTCGACAAGACCTAGATTCTGGCTACGGAGACCATGACTAGCTACACAATCATGTCTTTCAGCGAGATCGATGTTTACCTCGGTTTTGTTGAACCTGCCCAACCCACCCTAGCGGTGATGATAGAGGCTGAAGAAACTTCTAGATCTGCTTTATCCACGGAAGCAACATAGTTCTGGACCTCAGAAAACCCTAATCCCACCCAGCCCTCACCTAAAGCAGAGATCATGGAGAAGATGAGATCTGAAGAAGATCTCCCTTAGGAGGTCGAATCTCAGGAAGATCAAAGCTGCAACAACTCTGGATCCGACTCTGCTGATGCTGGAGCAGGGAAATCAGCTCTGAGGCACATAGTAAGGAAGATGCTGCTGCACGACAACGCCAGTATGGACGCTTTCCTCAAGACCATCAAAAGTTTCGAGGAAGCCAATGAATATAGCCGCACCCACCTCAGATCACATGGATCTCATTTCGTCGGCTATGTTGGCTCTGGATCTGGCTCTACCGATGTTAGAGACGACAATGACTCAGTGTTAGCGTAATCGGAATGAATGCCGACACACGGGCTTCCCTAGGGAAATCCATGATGTCGGTAGATCTACGAGCGTATGAAGTGGAATTTGAAGAGGAGTTCACCTCCAAGGTTGTAGAGGAAGGAGAAGGGGATCTAAGTCCCTACAACTACATGGACAAAAGATACGACGAAAACTCTCCCGATTTGCAAGATGATTTGGATCTCAGAGAAAATCCTGACATCCAAATGTCCGAAAGTACTGACAGAAGCTTGACTCTAGGAAACAGACCAAAAACCGTCTTTGCCACCGGTACCCAGAGGGCCAATAAGTCAAGGAAGAAGAAGAAAAACAAGACTTTGGCTAAAGATCTTCAGGTAGAGGAGAAAGTCGCTAAGGAATACGAGGAGGATTCAGACGACGATCTGATCCCCCAAGAACCAAAAAAGTTTCTAGTGGATGGACACATGGTTACCCCAGGTGCCCGTGAAATCCTTCGAGAAGCACTTACAACTATAATCCCAACCTTTTGGAACTTACACTAGATGATCTGGAGGAAAGGGCCTTAGCCCTAGAAGCACAACGCAAGATATACATGGGTCCAAAATTCTTCGGCCCACGGATCAGACAAACAAGTTTTCCAGAAGGATTTGCTATCTCAAGGGACATACAACCCTACGACGGTGTGGCTCAGCTAGACACCTGGTGCCAGGATTATTTCTTTTAGGCCTGCTGCACCACCAAAGGAGGAAATAGCCTGGTCGTAGTCTGATATATCCCACTTATGCTGCGAAAGACGGCTCGATCATGGCTCAATGAACTCCCAGAAAACATGATTCACAACTGGTATGATATGCAAAGTGCGTTCTTTCAGAATTTCGAAGGTACTTACAAGAGGCCCTGCAAGGTCGGAGATCTGTAGCGTTGCACCCAGAAATCGGAGAAACTTGCCAGGACTATCTCGGACGATGGGTCGTCACGAAAAACTCCTATGAAGAAGTAAACAACAAGACCACGATTGAAGCTTTCATCATAAAGATCCTAATCGGATTACTACGCCACCGGCTAAAATGCGACAAAGTAACCAACTTGGGAGAGATGATAGAAATAGCAAGAAAATATGCAGATGCCAATAATGATTCAGAGGGACTGCTGAACGCCCTGGCGATACCACAATCGTCTAAATAGCCAAAGCAACAGTAGACCCAGAAGCGTAAGAATATGTCAGAGGATAAACCCAATCCTAATAAGGCAACTGTCAACGCAACTTCCAGATTTGGAGGACGAGGAGGGTGCGGAGGCGGCCGGGGTCGAGGCCGTGGAACTTCCTCTTGGGGTTTAGCGCCTGAAAACAATAATTTTTCCTACACAAACCACTAACTTCCAGGATTTATCTAGGAGCAATGCGGTAATGGGAGGGGCTTTTCATGAACTCACCAAGTTGAAGACCGAAAAGCTTTGTCAATGTTCGGGAGAACGTGGATGATGTAGTCGTACTGATGCCGACCTCAAGGTCATTCTGAACTCGGACGGCTCCACTGGCTCCAATAACTCCGATGGCTCAAACGACTCGAGCGCCACAAGTGCAGCCCCTCGTAGGGGGTCGCACAAATATGGTGCTTGACGACGACTCTTGGACTCTGATCCAACAGAGGTTGTGGAAGTATATCTCCTGGATCCGGAACCCCTGTAGCGCGACGGTGCTCCGCGGTGAAGAACTCGTTCATTGTGAGATCTAGGCACATGGCTTAATAGGATTGATAGGATACTCATACCAACAAGTTACAACTTCTTTTCTGGAAGCTCATCTGAAAAGAACTCTGAGGTTGAATGTTCTCTCCTGATAGTTGGAAACTCACACTGGCAATACTGATTACTACAAGAAGATGCATCCATCTACCTCCAAAGAGACATTTAATTAAAGAAAAATCTATCGCGCTTACTTGTAGCTCAAGTTTGAGCTAATTTTTCGTTAAATTATTGAGATGCAAAATCTTAATTAGAAAGGAGTTAAAAACCTATTGTCAAAACTCTCGGTTGTTTTCTGATATATTAACTGAGCCCCCAATGGGTACACCTCCAAAAGGTTTTTGTAATTCTTTAGAAGCAAACTACAATAATTTAGTTGTTGTAGTTCAAGTTTGACCAAATTTCGCGCTTGGCCTAGAGCAATTCTAGGATGGGTGACTGACCGTGAAGTGGGTACCGGGTGTGCACGAGTGAGGACAAAGTGTGTAGAAAAGACTAAGGTTGGTCTATGGGCCAGTCTAGATATCCTATTAAGCTGCCAGGAGTGACACCCTTGGGGCCCAGTGGACGGGGTGTTACAAAGTGGTATCAGAGCCGACCTCGCGGTTAAACGGGTGTGTGTGGGTCAGTGGAGCATGACGCGTGTGGCCCAGAGTGGACACGGCATGGCACATGTGCCAGCACTGGACGCACAGACGCGTGCCAAGAGGGAACATTCCTGGGGTGTGCTTGATCAATGAGGGCATCGATATTCTAAAGGGTGGGTGTATGTGAGATCTAGGCACATGGCTTAATAGGATTGATAGGATACTAATACCAAAAAGTTGCAACTTCTTTTCCTGAAGCTCATCTGAAAAAAAACTCGGAGGTTAAGCATGCTTGGCCTAGAGCAATTCTAGGATGGGTAACCGACCGGGAAGTGGGTACTGGGTGCACACAAGTGAGGACAAAGTGTGCAGAAAAGACTAGTGTTTGTAACATCCCAAAATTTAAATCCTTTTCCCTAAACCCTATAGTCATATAAAGACAAGAAGGGGTTATGCTAAACCTAACCTTCCAAACCCTGGCAAAAGTGTTATTTTATAATTCTATGTTAATATCCTCCTTTTTACAAATTTTTAGAGACCAATTTCACTAAATTTGGAGTTAAAATGCAAAAGTTATTAAACAATTTGTGAAACAGAAAAGAAAAAGGAAAAATACAAAAAAAGGGGAACTAACCTAGGCGGGCCTGCCGAGCCAGCCCGTGTCTTACATGCCGCTCGTGCCTACGGAGCAAGCAGCACGCAGCCACGCGCGCCAATGGGCTGGCCCATGTCGAGGACCATGCAGCCCGCCAGCGCCTCGCAACCACTGACGGCGTGGCCCCACCTGTCAGCCCGCCCACCGAGTTCGGAACGAACACCACCTCCACCGCCGCGGCAGGAACGGCCTTCCCGGCCAAATTGGAGCTGTCTCCGTGACCCCCGCGCCAAGCCAAGCCGCCTACAAATACCCCTCAGCACGCCGCCCCAAAACCCTACCTTTTTCTCGCCATAACGCCACCGGGATGCCGCTCACGAGGTCGTTCTGATCTTTCTGGAGTGCGCCACCGCCGAGCTCGACAGCAAAGGTTTGAGGCTCCCTCTCCACCTTTTCTCCCCCTCTCTACCTTCCCCTTGCAGTACCGCATCGACTCATCTCTTTTCCCCCTTGCACAGAGTCCCGTGCCACCCCCAATTGCTTACCGGAGCCACACCGGAGACGGAGGAGACCGGTGGAGCCTTGCCATGAGCCAAGGGAACGAGGGTCGCCGCCGTCCGTGCTAGAAGGACCGCGAGGAGGAGCTGTACCCGTCGACTACACCGTCACCTCGATAGGACGCCGCCGAGCTTGGCCGTCCGACCGTGCCGCTGCTATTCACCATCGTCGTCGAGCCGAGCCACCGCCAGGTAATCGATGCTCAATCTCGACCGTCTGATTCGTTTTTGACACACTAGATTAGGTGGCTGAGCCGGAGAGGTATCGCCCAATCCCCTTGCGCCGCGTGGCAGTGCCGCGTTGGCGTGCTGCGTCAGCGCCGCGTCGGCCGGCCGAACCAATCAGGGTCTGCCACTTGTCGCCCACGTGGTTGCACTGACTAGATCTAATTTTAAATACACAGATTAATGTTTTAACTTGTAAAATTCATAGTAATCTAATACTGGGCCAAAAATTCCGTATAATATACCGTTGGATCCACAAAATTCTGTAGAACAAAGATCCGCAATAATATTGTTAGTTTACTGTACTGTTTTTGTGATAGGATTTAAAGTCTAGTTTGGAGTATTTTAATTATAGAAAAATAACTGTAACTCCGTTTTAGTTGATTCTTGTTGCGTTGGCTTTGTATCTATGAGATCTACTGTTCAGAATTGGTATAACTTGTTTAGAGGTTTCAGATCTGTTTCGTGGTAGATTTGAAGTGTAGATCTATTTATAAGCATATTTAATTAAGTAATAATCTAAAATACTTAAAATCTGTGGAAATCGATACTAATGACATCCCCAAACATAATACCACCCCTGAATAATATTCTTTGTCATATTTGAACCCATCCTTGTATATTACCATGTTGCATGTATGCATAATTACTTTTATGGCATTGTTTTGTATAAGTTGTGATTGGGTCTATGTTTGTGTTTCGTTAGATTGTTCGGAGTGTGCTGAGGAGTACTGTTGTGTAGAGTGCTGCTTGTATCAAGGCAAGTTATACCACTTGTTCATGTTCATGTACTAGTTTTGACTATGCATGTTTTACGTACTCTTCAAACTCTATAGTATGCATGTGTAGGATTTTGGTAGATTTTCCTAGTATGATTTTGCAAGTGCAGTTTTGTAGTATGCCATGAGTAGCTCTATGCCTAGGATTTTCTATCCCAATAGGTTATCCTATTTTGCTAAGTTATGCTTGCTATTCTATATATGTATATATATATATAAAGTACCGTTGGGGGGTTCGAAAGACTCAAAAAATTTCTAAGTATAAGAGATCTCTCGAGCGAACCTTTTCCTTCTCAAAACGCCCTTCAAAATATAACTAAGTTTTCTTTTGGTCGGAATGGTTGTCAGGTCAACGAGTGGAAATTGGTGGAGGACGGCCGCCTAGGAATCAAAGAAGTCTGCCGTGTTTCAGAATTCAGAAGCTTCTAGTGCAACCACAATACATATGGGCTCTGTCTTGGCCTAATACTTAGTAGGAAACCTCACCGGGTACAAAAATTTGGAGGTTCTTGGCACGGTTGGATCCAGCTGGTAGAGGGGCTACTAAGGGAAAGCCTCGCCATGGTCTTGTCTGTAAAAGGACTTGATCGTGGATTGTGGGGAAAGTGCAAAACCTCTCGATAGTATTGCAATATGATCGATCGGCCGAGTTCATAGAAAATAACACTTGAGCATCTGAAGGATGGAGCCTTTGAAGGATCTTCCTCTCTCTTTCCAAACTTAAAGTTTTCTAAAACCCCAGGGCGTGAGTAATATCACCAATGGGTGGGATTTTAGGGACTTGGTGTGTAATATCCAAGTGCTAGCTTGATTGGACACTTGGTGAGTAATATCCTCGTGTTCCACTCGACCCTATACTACTTAATCAATGTTTACAAAGTAGGGTAAAACTCTCCCTCTTTTCTTCTTACTTAGAGAAAATTGGCTTAATGCAAATGAACCCCAAAGCCTACTCCAAGCCTTGCATGTAGAGTTAGTCTTATTCTTTCCTTGATGTAATTTGCCAATGCATTCAAAGTATTGACCCAACTTTTTGGCTGCATGTTTCATGTACAGAATCTGAAGATTGAGAGGTGCGTAGGGATCGCGGGTCTTCACGCAATTAGCCTGAGGCGGTGATGGACTCAAGTTTATTTAGTTTCCGCTGTTTTATTTGAGCTAGCTATAAGCTATGCAAGTTGTAATAATTATACTCTGGATTATTCGTGTAATAATGACTTGTGTTTTACATGGTATTCATTAACTATAAAGTGCTAGCTATTGATCCAGAGACTAGCATGTTAATCACAGGGACTTAGGATCTTTAACGATCCAAGGTCACAACAGTGTTGGTCTGTGGGGCCAGGCTAGATATCCTATTACGTTGCCAGGAGTGACACCCCCGAGGCCTAGTGTTACGGGGTGTTACATTCGTGCAACCCTTATAGTGGGGCCACGTTCACAAGAGAGAGAGAGAGAGAGAGAGAGAGAGAGAGAGGAGAGAGAGAGAGAGAGATAGAGAGGAGGACACTTGGAGGGAGAAGCCTCAAATCTTTGAATTAATTGGTGTGTTTAAATCCCTCCCTATGCCCTCCTTTATATTGGGGGAGGGGAGCTGCAAAGTCCAATGCCTAATAAATATGGGACTAAAGGAGAGGAGGAGGTTGGAGGCCACCTTGGTCGGCTGGCCAAGGCCTCCTTGGGCCCCACGTCGAAACCCGTTCTTCTGATTAAGAACTTGGGTCATATTACGTCGAGTATACAACATGGTTTTATAAGATGGAACCTATGACTGAGGCATAGTAGATGTTACACATCTTTTCCTTCTTTTAACCATCATCGTACCAAGATAATCTCAATGCTTCACCTAGTTAGACAAGTAAGAACTTCCTTCTTAACTTGTTCCATTACGAACTTCCTTCTTACCTAGTTGACTAATGAACTAGTGTCTTGAGGACCACTAGGGACTCTGGTAGTTTCCATATCACACATGTATTGACATTCCCATCAATACAGTTATAACATGATATAAAAGCTATTATGAACTTAATGAAATATGTCAATTATCTATATTATTATTTTCCTCTAGGGCATATTTCCAACACTTCCCGGGTCCAAGGTAGAGGAGAACAGCAACCTGGTAAAACCTACTCTTGGGCCGACATTGCTCATAACCTGTGTGTGCATCACCTAGATGACAACGGGGGCTCGTCCCACACAAATGCCGAGTGTCATTTTAATAATGACATCAAGAAGGATGAATCAGCTGGCTATAGGGCCAAGTGACGAAAATGAAAGAAAAATTCCGACAAGGAGAAGGAGTCCAAGGAAGATTACGACATGGAGGAGGCATATGTGTTGGGGGATACCCCCGGGTAGGGTCACACCGGGGTATAATACCGTGTTAGCCGAGGTATGGTGATGACTGCAAGTGCATAGATAATTTGTAGCTAGTTTCGAAATAAAGATATCGATCCCACAGGGAGTAGTATGTGAAAGACTAAAATGCTTTTAACTAAAACTAGACGAAGTACTTAAGGAATAAATTTAAGATGCAAGAATAGTAGAGTTGTTTTTGGATTTTTGGTTGAACTAAGCAAGTAAAGTAAAGTAAATATTAATGCAGAAAGTAATAATCGCGTGTGTAAAAAAACTTAGAACTGCATTGGGAGAAAAGGCGTTCTTAGGGAGTGGTGAATACACCGCTAGCAATTTAGACTAAGCAATCAAGATTATTATATCGAATATTCTCATGATATGTATGTATGTGGGAGGAGCTCCATATATGGACAAATAGGCAGCAACCACTGCTCACATTATCCTTCATAACCACAACCAACAGATAAATGACATCAATCGTATTATCCCGCTATTAATGGATTTCTCCCATGGCATGGACATGGCTTTATGAGTTCTCCTTGATTCCCCAAGTTAGTACATAAAGAATGAAAAAAACTTTATAGTCATAGTAAGTGCTATTATTCCTCCGTCTATTAACAAGTAATCCCCTTCATCGAGTCGTCATATGAGGCAAATATTAAGGAGGTGCACAACTCCCAATATCAAGATGAAGACAATTAACTTATACACATAATGATGTATAACATAATAATCTCTATCTTATCTCAATCACATGCTAGGATTTCTCCATCTCCCCAAG
The DNA here is from genome assembly GCA_910589775.1 of Avena eriantha. Lineage (NCBI taxonomy): Eukaryota > Viridiplantae > Streptophyta > Magnoliopsida > Poales > Poaceae > Avena > Avena eriantha. Next base: position 61,852,977 of record OU342746.1, read on the forward strand.
AACTAAGGATCTACTGACATGGAGGCAATCAACATCATAGCAATCGTAATGGAATAAATTGTAAATGAATAGTTCTTGTATAAATCCACAACGAGTACGGAAATTACAACAAAATCTAGATGGGTGAAGATGGGATGGATGGAGATGATGGTGGTGCAGAGGTTGATGAAGATGAAGATCGATGCCTTGGCCTCCCAGATCTGTGTAGGGTGAAGATGGATCCCTTGGGCGAGTTCCCCCTCCAGATTCCTTCTGGAGGTGAGGTTTTCAGCAATTTCTGGGTGTTCCATATGTCGTCTCTCTGATCCAGTTGCACCGGGTGAAACTATTTGAGGAGGCGGTGGCGGCGCCAACTATACAACCGGAACTATACATCCAGAAAAAGTATTCTGGTCATATAGTTGGTCGTTAAACCATCTATAAGCCTTGATCTCTTCGGGTTTTCTTCTAGTATTATCGATATTTCCCAAATAAGCAATTTACGTTGTTTTTTACTCCTTTTCTCCCTAGTACAACTGCTCCAAGGATTGTGTCCACTATATCCATCATCTGTCCTGATCCTGGTGAAAACAGACATAAAACATGCGCCTGAACGCTGTAAAATACCAAGATCCTACATCTACAATGCACAATAATAATATGAAACATGATGCAAATATGCACACATCAACTTCCCCAATCTTAGACTCTTGCTCATCCCAAGCAAGTTTAGCTTAATGGATATGATCCTCATATTCTTGAAGCTGAGTCGATAAAATAAATGAGGCTGTTGCAGCATGTGTTTATCATATATGATACATAGGAATAAGTTCATGAATAGTACCTTACTCGAACCATTCGAATAATATTAGAAGACTTCCACACCTTAGTGATCAACAGTTAACAAAAGATGAATCTCAACATGATGTAAAAGTATTCAGTTCGACCGAATGAGTCAGTGAGGTAGTCCCAAGTGTTTTAGGACTAACATATTCACTTGGGATTGAAAATCTCAAAACGCTTCATTGTGATACCACAATATAGTGCTGTATGCCTACTTGCTCTTTGCACATTTGCTCTTTTTTTCTTCTTCTTTTTCTCTTTTCTTTATATATGCTCAAACTTTTGTTTAAGTGTTGTGTAAAGAAGCTAGCCATACATTCCACTTCATGTAGGAATCCAAAGTTTAACGATCCCAATTATCAAATTCCAATTGTATATGAAGCATCTTTATGACTTGAAGATTCTACCTCGACTTGTCCTCACTCTATTTTGGTAGCACTCTTAATTTTCTTTTTGTTCAAGGTTTCTTTTTCATCTTGACTAATCAGATTATTTTTACTTTTGTAAATCAAACCATGAACTTACAACATATTGACTAAATTATCTTTATATGTTCCATTAATACCAATGGTGTGGAAGACTACTATTGTTATCATCAAGTGCAAGTAAAATTATACTCAAGCCATTCATATATCTAATAAGACACGCACAAACTCAATAATGCTCCATATATAATAATAAACTCGGAATTTCATAAATGGGATCGACTATTCCTTAAGGGAACTTGAATGATGCAAACTTATTTCTAAATTTGAACTAATGGAAAACTAAAATAGTAATATAAAACTTATAAGATAGATTACAAGGTCTTAAAGATCCCCCAATCTTGGAATCAAGCCAGGCGGGATCAAATAACTCCTTGTTGGTACCTATTCCTCTTCCTGGGTAAGAAGAGCATTGCCCTCCTCTTTTATGTTGCCATCTTTGACTATGCTTGCAAAGCGGACGCTGAGCTCGGCCATGCCGTATTGAAGCTTCAACATTCTCTTCTTGAGGAATTTCTTCTCATCTGTCAACTCAAAAACAGTTTTGATCAAGAAACCAACTCTACCATCGATGTCATCGACCTTTTTCTCAAGGTCTTTGCTCATCATCCAGTAGGAGTCAATCCCGTCTCCAATTGTTTCAACACATGCCTTCGAATATTTTTACAACTCATAGATCTTATCATGAATCTCATCTTGCCGCACCTTCTTAGGTTTAAGAGGTGATGGACCAAGAGGAGGTTTATAATAGGATCCTATGTTGTGATGATAGGGATTAGGGAGATACGCATCCTTGTTCTTTCCCTGCTCAGCTTACCTCATCATCTCCATCCATTGCGGGAACATGTCCTCCCAGTTTAGGAGAGGCTTGATCTCCAGGCTGTATGGTGATGGTGATCCTTTAGGCTCTACTTCTTCGATCCTCTTAATGAGCTTCTCTACTTTCTTCTTCCAGATCTTGTTAACATGGAAGGGATGCATGGCTTCGCTGCACGGATGTTGTTAGAGGGGCTTGTATAGGGATGGCGAGGATTTTTCGAGGCTAGAGGGTGTAGCTCTGCGAAAACTTAATGAAAAAGGTTAGATGCGATCAGCTTTAAAAGGAGAGGTTAAAAACACTAGCTGCCTTTCGCAACGAGCAACTATACGGGCACTGCCCATATAGATCCCGTCGTATAGTTACGAACCGACTATATAATTTCTTCTACGGTGGAACCAACTATATGGCGAGAACTATATGGGCGGGAATTTTTATTCCCCTCGTATAGTTGGTCGTTAAACTCTCTGTATTTCGAATATTTTTTGGAGATGGGTCGATATCTATATGACCACAACTATACGAGTGGAATTTTAATTCCAACCGTATAGTTGGTCGTTAAACTAGCAGTACCTAGAAAGGAACTTTGTTAAAGGCATCTATATCTATACGACGACAACTATATGGGCGGAATTTTTATTCTATAATTGGTCGTTAAACTATCAGTACCTTTCATAGATGGAAGGGGTGATGTCGAAACAAATATACGGCTGGAATTTTTATTCCGGTCGTATAGTTGATCATTAAACCCTCTGTGTCAAGGGATTCCTTATTACTCTGAAACTTAACGAAATATGAAGTTTTGATAGAACAATGACAGCTTAAAATTTTGACCAATATTGGCGTTATCAATCTTCCTGTTTCTTTGCTAGAGCTTCAAATGTTCCTCATTTAACACAAGCTCATAAAAACTTTAAAACTTACTCAAGACTTTACCTTACATGGTTGCCTACCATGAACCACTCTTTTATGGTCAATGGCTTGACCGTAGTGTTGCTTATTTAGTCTAGAGTCCGTTTTCTTGAAATTGCCATCCCTTGCATATCTTTGCTCAATCAACTCTTTTGGAGTGATCACTTGTATGGTGACTACACTTATATCTTCTTTTACTCGATAATGCTTCAAGTGTTGTCCATTTACCACCCATGAAAGAGAGGGTGTTTTTTCCTTGAGCTTCACTACTCCCGATGAATAAGCTTCTTCAACTATATAGGGAACTTTCCACTTCGATCTGAGCTTCCCTGGAAACAACTTAAGACGTGAATTATAGAGCAACACTTTGTCTCCATTTTTAAAGGTCTTCATTTCTATTTTTCTATCATGCCATCTTTTCACTTTTTCTTTAAACAATCTAGTATTTTCATAAGCCTCACTTCTAATCTCATCTAAAGCATGAATATCTAATAAATGTTTTTCTCCTACTGTTTTAAGATCATAGTTTAGGTTCTTGATTACCTAGAAAGCTTTGTGTTCCAATTCTAAAGGTAAATGGCATGCCTTACCGTATACCATCTTATAAGGTGTCATACCCATTGGATTTTTAAACGCAGTACGGTACGCCCATAGAGTGTCATTTAACTTGTATGACCAATCTTTTCTTGATTTGTTCACCGTCTTCTCGAGTATGGTCTTTAATTCTCTGTTGGAGAGTTCCACTTGACCACTCGTTTGGGGATGATATGGTGAAGCAACGCGGTGAGTTACTCCATATTTGCTGAGGATTTTCCTGATAGTTCCTTTCATAAAATGAGAACCACCATCGGTAATTAACAATCTAGGAACTCCAAACCTGGGGAATATAACATCCTTGATCATCTTCACTGAGGCACCTGCATCTGCATGGCTTGCTGGAATAGCTTGAACCCACTTAGTAACATAATCAACAGCAACAAGAATATGAGTATAACCATTTGATTCTATAAAAGGTCCCATGTAATCCATTCCCCATACATCAAAGGGTTTGATTATAAGACTATAATTCATGGCCATTTCTTGTCTCCTACCTATATTACCTCTTCTTTGGTAAGCATCTAGTGCTCTACATACCTGTGTGCGTCCTTAAGCAAGGTGGGCCAATAGAATCCCGATTGAAGTATCTTTGCTGTAGTTTGCTTGCCTACATGATGTCCTCCAAACAAGCTGTCATGACAAGCTTGCAAAATCGCATTCATTTCATGGTTAGGAACATACTTTCAAATCATCTCGTCAGGTCCATGCCGATATAGATACGAATCATCCCAAAAGTAATATTTAAGATCATTAAATAATTTCATCCTTTGATTTCTTGTCATACCAGGAGGTATAAATTTTACTGCGAGATAGTTAGCATAATCTGCATAGCAAGGATCAGCAATTTCAACATCTGCTAAATACTCTCCCGGAAATGACTCATTTATAGGGACGGGTCGGTAATTATTCCCTCCATCCCAGAGAGATGGTCTGCTACCGGATTATCCTTACATCTCCTATCTACTACTTGCAAATCATATTCTTGTAGTAATAGAACCCACCTAATCAACTGGGGCTTCACATCCTTTTTCACAAGGAGGTGACACAAAGCTTGGTGATCCGTATGAACTATCACCTTAGAATTTATGATGTAAGATCTAAATTTGTCACAAGCAAAAATTATAGCTAGGAACTCTTTTTCTATAGTAGCATAATTTTTCTGAATCTTATTAAGAGGTTTACGAGCATAATAAATAACATTTAAATTCTTTCCGTCTCGTTGTCCTAACACAGCCCCTAAAGCCTAGTCACTAGCATCACACATGATTTCGAAAGGTTCATTCCATTTTGGAGATTGCATGATGGGTGCTAAAACTAACTTGTTTTTAAGGTTCTCAAAAGCTGCAATACAATTATGGTCTAAGTAGAATGGAGTTTCTTTCTTAAGAAGGTTGATGAGAGGTATGGCTATTTTAGCAAAATCTTTTATAAAACACTTGTAAAAACCTGCATGTCCCAGAAACATTTTTAAGTTTTTTATGTCCTGGGGTATTGGAAGATTTTCTATAGCATTTATATTAGTTATATCTGTTTCTATTCCCTTCTCTGAAACCTTATGCCCAAAAACTTTACCTTCTCTTTCCATGAAACGGCATTGTTCCCAATTCAAAACCAAATTTGATTGCCTGAATCTCTGCAAAACTTTGGTTAAATTGTAGAGGCAATTATCAAAGGTTGTTCTACAAACAACAAAATCATTCATTAGAACTTCCATAGTCTTCTAACAAAATCATTAAAGATTTTTAAAACACATTCTTGAAAAGTTGTTGCTGCGTTACATAAGCCAAACAGAATTAATCTATAAGCATATGTGCCATAAGGGCAAGTGAAAGTTGTTTTCTCTTGATCTTTTGGTTGTACGGCAATTTGAGAATATCCAGAATAACCATCAAGACAAAACAGAAATAAGAATTATTAGTTAGTCTTTCTAAAAATTTATCCATAATCAGTATAGGTTCATGATTTTTCTGTGTCTCACGGTTTAACTTCCTAAAATCAATGCACATGCGATATACAACAATAGGTCTTACAGGAACTAGCTCACCGTTCTCATTCATAGCAGCATCAAGACCACCTTGTCTTGGTATGCAATGAGCTGAGCTAACCCACTTACTATCAGAAATATGATATATTATGCATGCATCTAATAAGCGTATAACCTCGTTTCTTACTACTTCTTTCATTTTCAGATTAAGCCTTCTTTGTGTATCAACTACGGGTTCAGCATCATCAAAAATAGTAATCTTATGGGTTACAATAGATGGATCTATTACTTTAATATCACTTAGAGTATATCCAAAGGCTTCACGATGCTTAACCAAGACTACAATGAGTTTATTTGTTTCATCTTCTGACAGATTTTTTCTAATAATAACAGGACATTTATTTTCATATCTTAAAACTCATACCTCATATTGTCTGGAAGTTGTTTCAACTCAATTGGCGGAGGTTCTTCATATCCTTTTCTTACCAGTTCTTCGTAGTCATGTGGGTTTTGTGATTCCAAAATTGAATCAAGATAATCATCCATGTGTTCTCTCTCCTCATCATCCGGTGCTTCCTCCCAATTAATTAGGCTCCTCTCTAATTTAACTTGTGGAGTAATGAAATGAATCGCTGCTAGCTCGGCAATCGGTTTCTCTTCCTTGACGGCTTCCACTTCATATGGCCTCTTCATTAGTTTGGAAAAGTGGAATGCCATTTCCTCTTCTGCAAACATCTGCGAAATAGTCTCCTTATTATCAACTCGAGCTTTGGTTATGGAAACAAAAGGCCTGCCTAAAATAATATTATAAAAAGAATCTCAAGGCATATCAACAATATGAAAATCAAGGGGGTACATGAGTGATCCAATAAAGACATAGATGTTTCTAATAACCTCTTCCAATTTTATATTAGTTCTATTAAACAATTTAATAGTAGTGTCTACCAGTTCCACATCTAGATTATATAAATTATAGCGAAGTTCTTCATAAAGTGATGAAGGCATAATATTTATAGTGGAGATCGGCTCACAAATTCCGTATAAGAAAATTCCTCCACATATAGGAGTCATAGGTTTAGAAGTTTTGTTACCTCGTATCTTACCTTCGATGAATTCTAAGGTTTCAAAGTCTAGCATAACAACTTCATTATCCATCGCTCGTGCTTCCATAAGATCCTCCAATATGACATTATTTATATTGGTAGCTTCAGGGTTCTTTTCTTCTTTAGTCTTCTTTTTACTTGTTCTTCCTCTTTTTGCTTTTTCTTGATATTCTCTCGAATAGATGTAGAGGAGAACTCTTCCATTAGTTCTCTTGCACGCTTCTTTTCTTCGAGGGGTTTATGGGGTTCCTATTCTGTAGGTACCTATAAATGCCCTGCATAATTCTGACTAATTTTCTTTATCGAGTAAGAATCAATACCAAGGGTTTTAATCATGCACAAGTCCCTTCATCTGCAAGTAAATAGTTAACAAAAGCATATTCAGAAAAACTATTTGTAATGTTCTCCTCATTTTTAAGATTTTCCGTTGCCTCCGTCATTTTCATTATTAATTTCAAAGCTTCATCATAGGTATAAGATAGAAAACTACCATTAGAAGCGGTGTCTAAATTCATTCTATTTTCATTATTAAGCCCTCCATAGAAAGTATGAGGGATTAACCAATCAGGAAAATGATGATGGGGCAATTATATATATAGCTCTTGTACCTTAGATACCCCTCATACAAACCCTCATCAGGATTATTTTTGAATCTGATAATAATACCTCTCATCCTGTGAGCTTTGCTTTCTGAGTAATATTTTGATAGGAACTTGGTTGTCAGTTCCGTCCAAGTCCTTGGTGCTTCTGCACAAAAAGATTTGTACTAGTCGCAAACATTATTAGAGAGAGTTTTTCTAAACAACTGGGTTTTAACCATATCAATATCACAATCGTCGAATATAAAGGAACTGAGAGTGTCTTCAAAGAATTATAAGTGTCCAGATGGACTCTCTTCAATGGTTCCTGCAAATTTCTTAGAGTGCAGTAGTTCAAATAAGTGTCCATGGGCGAACCTGTTTTCCTTACTGCCTCAAGATGGATTAAATGAGGGCGACTAGCGCGCGTTGCGTGCCGCGTGAACACGCGAGCAACTTGCGCTGCCTATCCGACACGTGTCGACACGGAAACATCCGGGGAAACTGCTCGCGCAGATGTCGCCGGTTTTTTCTCTTTTCCGGTTTTTTCTCTTTCTGGTTTTTTCTGTTTCATCGCTGCCGTCCGCTCCGTACGTTACGTATACACTTTCTCTCACTTCTGCTCTGGTAGTTTTTTTTAATATTTTTTTCTCATTTTCGGTAATTTTTAGTATGCTTCTTTTTCATTATCGTTTATTTTTATTTTTCTCTTCTTCATTTTCGTTTATTTTTATTATCTTTCTTTTATCTTTACGGGCAATGGATATTTTATGGGGTGTAATGGGAGAGATCTGGTTTGTACAACACAATGTATTAACTTTGAATGGATTACAATATGGCATGACATTTATATATTCAGAGCAGTACACAGATGATTCAACGCAGCATAATATATTGACTTTGATGGATTATCCTAAGGCAGTGCATTTGTATATTCAAAGCAGTACAAAGATGATTCAGCGCAGCAGAATGTGCTGACTTTGAACGGATTACACTAAGGTAGTGCATTTGTATATTCAAAGCAGTACATAGATGTATTTCAGAGCGCCTTGTATTTTGGAGCACCTTGTATTTCGGAGTGTGTGTTGCGGGCTCCGCCCATGACATGGCGCCTTTTGTGCATCAAGCATTGATATAGATCTTGAAGCGCTGTGTATTTCGGAGCGCCTTGTATTTCGGAGCGCCTTGTAATTCGGAGTGTGTGTTGCGAGCTCTGCCCGTGGCACGACACATTCGACGCATCAAGCATTCATATAGATCTTGAAGCACTGTGTATTTCGGAGCATCCTATATTTCGGAGCGCCTTGTATTTCGGAGTGCCTTGTATTTCGGAGTGTGTGTTGCGGGCTCCGCCCGTGGCACGGCGCCTTCGGCGCATCAAGCATTCATATAGATCATGAAGCGCCCTATATTTCGGAGAGCCTTGTATTTCGGAGCGTGTGTTGCGGGCTCCGCCCATGGCATGGCACCTTCGGCGCATCAAGCATGCATATAGATCTCGAAGCACCGTGTATTTCGTAGCGCCCTGTATTTCGGAGAGCCTTGTATTTCAGAGCGCCTTGTATTCCGAAGTGTGTGTTGCGGTCTCCTCCTGTGGCATGGCGCCTTCGGCTCATCAAACATTCATATAGATCTTGAAGCGCCTTGTATTTCGAAGCGCCTTGTATTTCGGAGTGTGCATTGCGGGCTCCGCCTGTGGCACGGCGCCTTCGGCGCATCAAGCATTCATATAGATCTTGAAGTGCCGTGTATTTTGGAGCGCCCTATATTTCGGAGTGCCTTGTATTTCCGAGCGCCTTGTATTCCGGAGTGTGTGTTGCGGGCTCCGCCCATGGTACGGCGCCTTCGGCGCATAAAGCATTCATATAGATCTTGAATCGCCATGTATTTCGGAGCACCCTGTATTTCAGAGCGCCTTGTATTTTGGAGCGCCTTGTATTTTGAAGTGTGTGTTGCGGGCTCCACCCAGGGCACGGCGCCTTCGGCGCATCAAGTATTCATATAGATCTTGAAGCGCCGTGTATTTCGGAGCGCCCTATATTTTGGAGCGTCTTGTATTTCGGAGCGCCTTGTATTTCGGAGTGTGTGTGACGGGCTCTGCCCGTGGCACGGCGCCTTCGGCGTATCAAGCATTCATATAGATCTTGAAGCGTCGTGTATTTCAGAGCGCCCTTTATTTCGGAGCGCCTTGTATTTCAGAGCGCCTTATATTCCGGAGTGTGTGTTGCAGGCTCCGCCCGTGGCACGGCGCCTTCACATATCAAGCATTCATATAAATCTTGAAGCGCCGTGTATTTCGGAGCGTCTTGTATTTCGGAGCGCCTTGTATTTCAGAGTGTGTGTTGCGGGCTCTGCCCATGGCATGTAGTACATTATTTTATTATAGAGCAGTACACACGTTCCTACAAAGAAGTGCATTTTGCATTGTCTGTATATATTTTAGCTTGGATGTTAATCGGTGGATTCGGCTAGCATACAACGTTAATATATTCCTTCTTCCATGAAGATAAACAAACCCTTCTTCTTCGGTCTGCAGCAAAAGAAAACAATCTATTGAATAGCGATGGATTTTACTAGATCTCATTCCTCGATCAGTCCCATTGGGGAGGACCTAGATCTGGTGCAGGAGATTGTTTTAAGATTAGCGTCTACAAAATCTTTGATCCGTTGCAGTGTCCTCAAAAAAGCTTGGTATATTGCACTCAAAGAGCCTGAATTTATTTTGTGATATATGAAGAAAAAATTACCATCATGCCTAGGATTTCTTGTTTACTATCATTGGATGCCTGAGGTTGGTAATAGGCTACAGGAGCTTGAATATTCATCTAAAGATGAAACATCTCTAGCTATTTCTTCGAACTCAACATATCTACTAAGGGAATTAGTCGTCTACTATCGAAATGGAGCAATCATCATTCAGATCTTTCCACATGGTTCTAGAGATCCTGGGTACTATGTTAATTATCCTTCTAGGTCTCCAAATTTGTTCACTTTCCATGCCTCACTTGTTACACGAATGCCATCAATGTCGAAGAGTGATACAGATCATTCATATGGGCAATTCTATTTGATTCCAAGTGCTGCTAGCTCAGGAATGACATTCTTTCATAGAAATATATTCAATGTTTGCAAGGTTTCATATCATGGTGTTACTGCTAATACAACTTCTGGCATATTTCTGCATGTCTGTATTCAGCAAAATGGTCATGGGAGATGCATATTTGTGATCCAATCCCTATGCCAACACCAACCACGTACCTTAGTCAGCCTGAAGGAATCCTGATAGGCAAAGACCTGTTTATGACGTATGTTGTAGGACTTCTTATTTGTTACAACGTATCCACACATTTAACTTCTGTGATACAATTCCCTGAATCAGTTAGGCTCACAATAAAGGATCATAGGAATTATTGTATTTCAGATGATAGATCGGGAAGCATTTTACTAGCTGCCTTTTCTAGTGATGGTATATTGACAACTTGGCTTCTTGACTACAACAATGGTCAAAATAAGTGGATCATCCAGACAATGTTAGATCTACATGTTGCATGCAGAACTGCTTTTGGCTGGGATATTGAAGACTACTGGAAGAAAAGACTTGGTAGTACATGTGACAATTGCAATCTTCCAGTATGTGTTGTGTTGCGTGTTATAACAATGTCAGCTGATGGTCGCTATGTTCTGATGACAGTTGATTTTGATCTAGGCTTGTTCTGTGCAGACATGCTGAAGAAGACTCTATCAGTTTTATCTAAGTTATCAACACCATTAGTTGTTCGTAGAGCTTTTACAATGTCTGAAGACTGGCCACCTACTCTATAGGGATTGACATAAATGCAATCAAGATTAAATATCTCTTTGTAATGTGAATGCACTAAGCCTTATGTTGCTTTTTGTGATCTTCTTGCACTATATGCTGATTTTGGAGCCCTAGTACTGCCATGGTAATTGCTAATTGATGCAGTGCAAGTATCACCCAAAGAAATGCATATATGAATATATGAATCTTTGTGTTGGTAGAACACCACGGTATATTGGTTGCGAACGCAGTGCATTTAGTGTAAAGGCACAATGCTTCTAAACTAAACCAGTGTACACTTGTAGTGCACTATAAGTTTTTGGTAATCCAGTGCACGCAGGATAAATATGGCAGTTCTTCGAAAGTACATAGGTGTATCTGTAGAAAGCAGTTTTTTATATGACTATACGAGTAGTGCACTTAGAGTGCATGGTCGTACCACGTTCGTTACAGGCTAGTACAGTAACGCCGCAATTTCTAGGAACGACAGTGCATGCGGTTGAGAAAGCGCAGTGCTTCGAACCGAAACGAGTGTACCTGCAGCATTACATAGAGCAGTGCAATTGTCTAACTAAAGGCAGTGCGAGTAGTTTCTGTACAAGGTAGTGCACGCCGGGGTAAATAGCCCAGTGCTTCATAATAAACTAGTTTGTCTGCATCTTCTCACAGAGCAGTGCATATATGAAAATAATGGCAGTGCAGGTAGAGCACCACGGTCGCAACACATTAGTTTGTGCTGGTAGAACACCATGTTAAATTGGTTGCGCAGGCAGTGTATTTAGTCTAAAAGCGCAGTGCTTCTAAACTAAACCAGTGTACACTTGTATTGCACTGTAACTTTTTGGTAATCCAGTGCACGCAGGATAAATAGGGCAGTTCTTCGAAAGTACATAGGTGTATCTATAGAAAGCAGTTTTCTATATGACTATACGAGTAGTGCATTTAGAGTGCAGGATCGTCCCACGTTCGTTAGGGGCTAGTACAGTAACACCGCAATTTCTAGGTATGGCACTGCATGCGGTTGAGAAAGCGCAGTGCTTCAAACCGAAACGAGTGTACCTGCGGCATTACATAGAGCAGTGCAATTGTCCAACTAAAGGAAGTGCAAGTAGTTTCTGTACAAGGAAGTGCACGCGGGGGTAAATAGCGCAGTGCTTCATAATAAACTAATTTGCCTACATCTTCTCATGGAGTAGTGCATATATGAAAATAATGGCAGTGCACGTAGAGCACCACGGTCGCAACTCATTAGTTTGTGCTGGTAGAACACCACATTAAATTGGTTGTGAAGGCAGTGCATTTAGTGTAAAAGCACAGTGCTTCTAAACTAAACTAGTGTACACTTGTAGTGCACTGTAACTTTTTGGTATTCCAGTGCAAGCAGGATAAATAGGGCAGTTCTTCGAAAGTACATAGGTGTATCTGTAGAAAACAATTTTCAATATGACTATAGGAGTAGTGCACTTAGAGTGTAGGGTCTTCCCACGTTAGCTAGGGGCTAGTACAGTAACACTGCAATTACTAGGTACGGCAGTGCATGCGGTTGAGAAAGCGCAGTGCTTCGAACCGAAACGACTGTACCTGCAGCATTACATAGAGCAGTGCAATTGTCTAACTAAAGGCAGTGCAAGTAGTTTCTGTACAAGGCAGTGCATGCGGGGGTAAATAGCGCACTGCTTCATAATAAACTATTTGCCTGCATCTTCTCATAGAGAAGTGTGATACGTCCATTTTGCATCACTATTCTATTTCTTAATTCACTATTATTCATTAATATATTTCGTATTGAGAGGTGATACTTATGTTATTTCATTTGTTTTTGCATGGTTGATGACTTTTGGAGCATGGACCACTACAGTCAGGATTCTGAATGAAAAGGTGATGTTTGGAGGCAAAATTCGCGAAGATCAGAAAATCCGGGAAAATATACGGAAAATCCTATTTTTTCCAGAAGACGAAGGGAGCCAGAAGGGGGGCTGGAGATGGGCCACAGGGGGCCCACACCGCCCCCTGGCGAGGGCAGCCCTAGGCCGCGCCAACAGGTGGTGTGGCCACCCTGGCCCACTCCAGGCACTCCCCTCTGGCGTATATCATCCTCTCAAAACCCTAAGACTAGGGGAGCGACCACAGAAAGATTTCGCCGCCTCTACAGGGCGGAAAACACCGAGAGAGAAAGATCTCCCGGCAGACAGATTTCTGCCAGGGGAATTCCTTCCCGGAGAGGGGAGATTGTCGCCATCAACACCGCCATCAAGCTGGACTTCATCGGGATCATCATCATCATCACCACCATCATCACCATCATCACCCTCATCACCATCTCCATATTGCTGTAACAATTGAGTTGAATCTTGCATAGTTCATAGGGGAAACTTTCCCGATGTTGATTACTCTTTGTAGTTGATACTATTGAGTGAACCATTGAATTATTGTTTATGTTCAGATTGTTATACATCATTATTCCATCTCTGATCATGATCCATATGATGTCTTGTGAGTAGTTCATTTTGTTCTTGAGGACATGGGAGAAGTCATGTTGTTAGTAGTGGAGTTGTGTTGAGAAAGATTCAATAGTTTGTTATTTAAGTTGTGGTGTACTTCTTCTAGTGGTGTCATGTGAATGTCGACTACATGACACTTCACCTATATGGGGCTAGGGGAATGCATTGTGTATTTGGCTACTAATCGTAGGGTTTGCCGGAGTGACAGAAACCTGAACCCCCGTTAGGAAACCATTGCACAAGGGACGTAAGGGTGGTAGAGTTTAAAGCTGTGGTTAGGTTTCTACCTTAATTACTTTCTTGTACTTACGGATGTTTGCAAGGGGTATAATCACAAGTATGTATTAGTCCTAGGAAGGTCGGTACATTAGCACAGGTTCACCCACACAACACTTAGAAGCTAAAGAAGATTAATCAACTATATGAAGCGAAAGCACTTGACAGTCTTCCCATGTGTCCTCGAGAACGTTTGGTCATCTTAAGTAATACAACCGGCTTGTCCTTTGCTGCATAAAGGATTGGGCCACTTGCTGCATTTATTCCTACTGTCTTTTATGTACTCGTACTTTGGTTACTTGCTATATCAAAAACCCCTAAAAATCCGTTTGCTAAGTATTTGCAGAGAATTGCTGATCCATACCACTAGCCAGCACCTTCTGCTCCTCGTTGGGTTCGACACACTTACTCATCGAAAATACTGCGATACACCCGCTATACTTGTGGGACATCAAGACTATTTTCTGGCGCCGTTGCCAGGGAGTGAAGCGCTATTGGAGAGTGGAACAGGTAAATGAAACTTCTACTATGAGTATTGTTTACTTCTGTTAGTTTCTTTATTTTCATTATGGATAATTCGCTGAGTTTGTTATTTGGTAATGCTACTACCACTGCTAAGGTAGTAGATAAGCCACCACCTGCTGAGAATGATGCTTTTAAAAAACCTACAAGAATTATTGATCGTGTTATGGATAACTACTTTGTTGGGGATGGAACTGTCCATCACGGTGATCATTTGCTCTTTATACACGAATTATGCGGGTTGTTCAAGTGTGCAGGTATTACTACAGATCAAGTTAAGAAGAAGTTATTCTCATTATCGCTGAAATGAAGAGCTGAGGAATGGTATAAGCTTCTGAAGAATGGTCAAGCTCTGGAATGGGAGGAAATAGTGCCTCTCTTTTATTCAAAGTTTTATCCTCATAGTGAGGTTCATAAAGATCGGAATCAAATATACAACTTTTGGCCTCTTGATGGAGAGAGTACAGCTCAAGCTTGGGGGAGATTGAAGTTACTAATGCTCAAATGTCCCATTCATGAGCTCCCCAACAATATTATTATCAATAACTTTTATGCAAGGCTCCCTCTACATGACAAGGATTTATTGGATGCTTCTTGTGCTGGATCATTCACTCGCATGGAAGATGAAGTTAAATGGGATCTTCTGGACCGTATTCAAGACATTGCGGAAGCTTGGGAGAATGACAAAGGTAGAAAGTCAGGTATAAATTATGATTATGAATGCATTGAATCTTTTATGGGAACTGATGACTTTCAAAATATTAGAAATGCTTATGGTATAGACTCTCAAGCTATTGCTTCTTATTTTAAGGCTTTTGCTTCCTACATTGAAGTGCCTAAAAAGAAGTGGAATAAGTATCATGAACCTTATAAAGATGTTGCTAAGAGTGTTCTTTCAAGAAATGCTGAAGTTTATACTGCTCATCATGTCTTACCTAAACCTTACATTGAGAAAATGCATTTCCCAGTTAAGATAAAGGAACATTCTATGATAGCTAGTATGGTTGATGAACCTATAATAGCAAATGTGAAAGGCTTTGTCACTAAATATGAAGAAGAGGGACACCCTATCCTTTGTAAGGATATCTCTAATATTGTTTCACAAATTAGTGTTATGAGAGTTAGTGTTCCTGTGTTTTATGTTAGAATAAGTGATCATTGCTACGATGGTCCTTGTGATAGTTATATTGTTAATTTTATGTATGATACTGAAAGTTAATATGAGAGAGGGAAAAGTGTTCTTATGCATCTCAATAATATCAAGTTTCCTCATTTTATGCTGAAAGTTTTTATGTTGCACTTCTTTTGCCTTCCTATGCTGGTTTCAACAACTTGTTTGTTTACAAAATTCCCTTGCATAGGAAGTGGGTTAAACTTAAATGTGTGTATTTTTGCTTCTTAATGCTCTCTTTCGCTTCAATTCATATTCCCATGAGAGCTTCTTTAAAATTATCATGCCCATCTTAATGGCTATAAAAAAAGAGCTTTTTGGGAGACAACCCAATTTGTTTTTGCTTTGAGTTTGTTTTTGTTTCTTTGAGTCTTGGAAGTTATTACTTCGGTAATAACCGCTCCTTATCCGTTTTGTTTGGTTTTTGTGTCAAGATCAACCTCTAGTGAGAGAGAAGTAAGATTTGGGGAAGTTGCTGCCCCGAAACAGATTTTTATGGTCCACCATAAAAAATCATGAGAGATCTCTGTATGTTGGATTGAGCTGTATTTTTTTTGCTTCTACCCCAGGTTGTTATTTAACTTTCGTCAGTTTTGCACTTTTTGATTTGAGCAACCGAAGATTTTCGAAAAAATTAATCTTTA
The DNA here is from genome assembly GCA_910589775.1 of Avena eriantha. Lineage (NCBI taxonomy): Eukaryota > Viridiplantae > Streptophyta > Magnoliopsida > Poales > Poaceae > Avena > Avena eriantha. Next base: position 61,869,188 of record OU342746.1, read on the forward strand.
CCTGCTGGTCTGTTTTGCCAGATTTTGCCACTCTTGCATTTGCTTCTTTATTCGATTTCCTTTTTGAATTCTTTTTGGGTCTTCGAAAGGAGTTGCTACAGTATCTTATGTTTTGATGATTTTCAGTTCAAGTTGGACTCAAAAGGTTTTATCACTTCACTTATACTAATGTTGCTAATGAGAACTGTGTGAAGTTTTGTGTGAAAGAAATTTCCAGGTAGTGGAGATAATGGTGTAATGAGAAAATGAAGGGTTTTATGACTCAAGTAATAAGTGTATGAAGATGAAGATATTGATGTTATTCAAGTGATGACTCTAGAAGAATCTTCTAGATACCAAATTCAGAAACCTGCAAAGTCCGTTTTCAAATAGGTAACAATTCTGGTAAGGAAAGTTCCACGAAAATACAATCCAACTATATTTTTGCAGTTTTCAGTCAATAAGGGAAACTACGAAGCAAAAAAGGAACGGAAATGGAGCCAGGGTGGCCCACACCACCCTGTGGCGCGGGCCCACCCCTAGCCGTGCCACCAGGTGGTGAGTCCACCCCAGGCTCCGCCTCCGACCCGTTTTCACCCAGTACCTTCCTCTTGTTATGAAACATCATAATATATAACCCCCCGGATCTTCCGAGGTTCGTATATCGTGTTTTCGTCGTGTTTTTGTTTCGATATGTTTCTGCCAGGTAGAATGCCAGATTTGGAGGCACAATATCTTCCACTGGATCAGCCGAGGGAGATTCCTTAGAAGATATCATCAACCCATACATGAGAGAGTTGAAGATTCATCCCAAGGAGTTGTTGCTCGAAGATGGGGATGTCCGAATTAAAGAGATTCAACGCCCTAAAGGTGAAGGAAGTCTGGAGGACAGGATGGAAGCACTGGAGCAAGAAGTCTTTAGGTACAAGAAGATGGCGGAGCGCGAAGTGGATATCATCCATAAGATTTGTTCTGAACTCATCACCGACCACCAAAAGGAGACTGCTGAACTCAAAGACGAAGTCCTCTCACTCCGCCAAACAACCAACGAACTGCAAGCACAGTTCTATGACGTTCAAAATCAAAATTGTGAGTATGAGGCTAGGTTTAAACGCATAAGTGCTGCTGCAAGTTTCAGGATGTTGGAAACCACGATGTCATGGGAAGCCCTTACCCTGGAAGACGGACGAAGATGAGAGGATACCACCACCACCGAAGGAGTAATTTGTCATTAGGTTTGGCATCCCCTTGGTTTGTTCCAAGCTTGGGGGAGTGCCGCGGTATCACATCACTATCTTCTATCTTTTTACCTTATTAGTAGAGTCATATCATGAATAGAGGAGTTATTATGTAGTATGGTTTGCATTATGGAAGTGTCCCCTCTCTCGTTAGATATGTATCCCTTGGTGTGAGTTGCCGTTATGGAATATTAAGGAGAAGTTCTATCATTTACTCTTTTGCATAGCTTATATGAGTTTTCAATTCGTGGTTATATGATTGATCTTGTTGTTAGTATTGGTAGCACTTTGGGATCATTGAGTTAATTTAGTTGTTTTTGGCAAACCTGGCTCGGTCAGTAGAAACACTATTTTTGAGAGTTGAATGAAAAGATAAAAGTAGTTTAAAGAAATATAATTTCGTCATCTTTCTTTCTTGATTTGCTCATAAGTATAGTTTTCTCTGGTTAAGATCTTTTGTGCTTCTGAGGAAGATTGCATGTTTGTCTTTATCACTTGTATGTTTGGTTGTTTCCTTCAACTCTTATACTTGCTACCCAGCCTTGCTAGCCAAAAACCTGCACTGAGAGGGAATTCTTCTCGTGCATCCACTCCTTTAAACCAAAACCTTTGCCATTTATGTCCACCATACCTACCTATTAGCATTATTGCTACTCCAAGTAAATTCTTGTTTTATCTACCTCCCAAATTAAACTTGTTATGTGAAAATTAGTGATTAAAGCTCTCACGTACTAGATGGCACACTTTACTTTATTGCACTTAATAAACTTGAACCATTGTGCTCACCTATGTTGCGTATATGCTTGCGCTTTGTAAGTTGTGAATTAGCAGAACCATGCTATCATGGGGAACGCTTTCAACATTGCACTGGTACTTTGTACCAAGTTGATATCATGATCTTTTGTCTATAGATGTCGTTGGTGTGAAATTAAAGGGGAGCTTGTAAGTCCATGGAGTTATGCATGTGTGTTAGAGAAACGCCTGGGACGCTAGTCTAATCCATGCTGACATGGTGGAAACCTGCAGCGTAACCATAACAAGTATCTATGGAGCATTCTTATTATAAAAAAAGAGATAGAGATTGAGAAAAAGAGAAAAGAAAAAAAGATATTATGAAAAGAGGAAAGAGAGAAAAAGGCACCATATTCCCATGATAAATAAGAAGATTGCTGAGATGCTTGTTGTCTGCTTGCCTTGTCATTTTGATATGGGGATTCTTCCATATCATCGGGGCAAGGGGTACCCCGTTGGCGGTTCTCTATGATACACATATGCTTACAATGACAAGAACTTACCGGTGACTAAACTTGAGTAGCATGAGGAGCGACCCTCGTATTCAAGGGACATGAGATTCTCAATTTACAACTTGTCAATGCATATCCTCATATTTGATCACTTTAACGTTAACCGCCAAAAGATGCCTATGATAGGGGCAATGAGAGCTGAAAGCTAGTAAGTATCATAATTTTTGGGAGCTCTTTATGAGACTTGCAATCCCTGCTTCCCTCTGCGAAGGGCCTTTCTTTTACTTTGTAGTTGAGTCAGTAAACCTACTCCCTTATATCTCAGCAAGTATTTTGAGTTGTTGTGTTTCATTCATTCATATGGTGATTTATTCAATCATGTTTCTTATGTTCCTTGTTTTGCACATTGCTCTTATCTTGATGTTTACTACTTCGAAAGCTATCATTGAAAACCAGCTATTTGTGAACTCCAGCAAATTATCAATTATTCTTCGACCAAGAGCTAAGTTTGCCATTACCAATTATGATTTACTTCATGTATCTTTATTGTGTTTCCTTTACCTATTACAAGTTGAGTTATATAATAGTGAGTTGTCTTCTATTATGATCTGTGTATTTGATGAATGTGATGCTTCTTGTCCGTATTCTTTTATCGACTCTTCACTCCATAAACCCGAGGCCATGTTTATTGAGCTCGGTTTCGCTTGGGGACAAGCGAAGTCTAAGCTTGGGGGGAGTTGATACATCCATTTTGCATCACTATTCTATGTCTTAATTCACTATTATTCATTGATATATTTCATATTGAGAGGTGATACTTATGTTATTTCATCTGTTTTTGCATGGTTGATGACTTTTGGAGCATGGACCGTTGTAGTTAGGATTCTGATGGAAAAGGTGTTGTTTGGACAAAATTCGCGAAGATCAGAAAATCCGAGAAAATATACGAAAAATCCTATTTTTCAAGAAGACGAAGGGATCCAGAAGGGGGGCTGGAGATGGGCCACAGGGGGCCCACACCACCCCCTGGTGGGGGCAGCCCTAGGTCGCGCTAGCAGGTGGTGTGGCCGCTCTGGCCCACTCCAGGCACTCCCCTCTAGCGTATATCATCCTCCCGAAACCCTAAGACTCGGGGAGCGACCACAGAAAGATTCCGTCGCCTCTGCGGGGCGAAAAACACTGAGAGAGAAAGATCTCTCCGGCAGACAGATTTCTGCCGGGGGAATTCCTTCCCGGAGAGGGGAGATTGTCGCCATCAACACCACCATCAAGCTGGACTTCATCGAGATCATCATCATCATCATCACCACCATCATCACCATCAACACCCTCATCACCATCTCCATATTGCTGTAATAATTGAGTTGAATCTTGCATAGTTCATAGGGGAAACTTTCCTGGTGTCAATTACTCTTTGTAGTTGATGCTATTGAGTGAACCATTGAATTATTGTTTATGTTCAGATTTTTATACATCATTATTCCATCTCTGATTATGATCCATATGATGTCTTGTGAGTAGTTCGTTTTGTTCATGAGGACATGGGAGAAGTCATGTTGTTAGTAGTGGAGTTGTGTTGAGAAAGATTCAATAGTTTGTTATTTAAGTTGTGGTGTACTTCTTCTAGTGTTGTCATGTGAACGTCGACTACATGACACTTCACCTATATTGTGCTAGGGGAATGCATTGTGTATTTGGCTACTAATCGTAGGGGTTGCCGGAGTGACAGAAACCTGAACCCCCGTTAGGAAACCATTGCACAAGGGACGTAAGGGTCTTAGAGTTTAAAGCTGTGGTTAGGTTTCTACCTTAATTACTTTCTTGTACTTACGGATGTTTGCAAGGGGTATAATGACAAGTATGTATTAGTCCTAGGAAGGTCGGTACATTAGCACAGGTTTACCCACACAACACTTAGCAAGCTAAAGAAGATTAAACAACTATATGAAGCGAAAGCACTTGACAGTCTTCCCATGTGTCCTCGAGAACGTTTGGTCATCTTATGTAATACAACCGGCTTTCCCTTTGCTGCATCAACGATTGGGCCACTTGTTTCATTTATTCCTACTATCTTTTATTTACTCGTACTTTGTCTACTTGCTATATCAAAAACCCCTAACAATCCGTTTGCTAAGTATTTGCAGAGAATTCCTGATCCATACCACTAGCCAGCACCTTCTGCTCCTTGTTGGGTTCGACACTCTTACTTATCGAAAATACTGCGATACACCCCCTATACTTGTGGGTCATCACAGTGCAAATATGAAAATAATGGAAGTACACATAGAGCACCATGGTCGCAGCACATTAATTTGTGCTGGTAGAACACCACGGTAAATTGGTTGCGAAGGCAGTGCATTTAGTGTAAGAGCGCAGTGCTTCTAAACTAAACCAGTGTACTCTTGTAGTGCACTGTAACTTTTTGGTAATCCAGTGCACGCAGGATAAATAGGGCAGTTCTTCGAAAGTACATAGGTGTATCTGTAGAAAGCAGTTTTCTATATGACTATACGAGTAGTGCACTTAGAGTGCAGGGTCGTCCCACGTTCGTTAGCGGCTAGTACAGTAACACCGCAATTTCTAGGTATGGTAGTGCATGCGGTTGAGAAAGCGTGGTGCTTTGAATCGAAGAGTGTACCTACAACATTACATGGAGGAGTGCAATTGTCTAACTAAAGGCAGTGCAAGTAGTTTCTGTACAAGGTAGTGCACGTGGGGGTAAATAGCGCAGTGCTTCATAATAAACTAATTTGCCGGCATCTTGTCACAGAGTAGTGCATATATGAACATAATGGCAGTACACATAGATCACCATGGTCACAGCACATTAGTTTGTGCTGGTAGAACACCACGGTAAATTGGTTGCAAAAGCAGTGCATTTAGTGTAAGAGCGCAGTGCTTCTAAACTAAACCAGTGTACTCTTGTAATGCACTGTAACATTTTGTTAATCCATTGCACGTAGGATAAATATGGCAGTTCTTTGAAAGTACATAGGTGTACCTATAGAAAGCAGTTTTCTATATGACTATACGAGCAGTGCACTTAGAGTGCAGGGTCGTACCATGTTTGTTAGGGGCTAGTACAGTAATGCCGCAATTTCTAGGAATGACAGTGCATGCGGTTGAGAAAGTGCAGTGCTTCGAACCGAAACGAGTGTAGCTGCAACATTACAAGAGCAGTGCAATTGTCTAACTAAAGGCAGTGCGAGTAGTTTCTGTACAAGGCAGTGCACACCGGGGTAAATAGCGTAGTGCTTCATAATAAACTAATTTTCCTGCATCTTCTCACAGAGCAGTGCATATATGAAAAGAATGGCAGTGCACATAGAGCACCACGGTCGCAGCACATTAGTTTGTGCTGGTAGAACACCATGGTAAATTGGTTGCAAAGGCAGTGCATTTGGTGTAAAAGCGCAATGCTTCTAAACTAAACCAGTGTACTCTTGTAGTGCACTGTATCTTTTTGCTAATCCAGTGCACACAGGATAAATAAGGTAGTTCTTCGAAAGTACAAAGGTGTATCTGTAGAAAGAAGTTTTCTATATAACTATGCGAGCAGTGCACTTAGAGTGCAGGGTCGTACCACGTTCCTTAGGGGCTAGTACAGTAACGCCGCAATTTCTAGGTACGGCATTGCAGGCGGTTGAGAAAGCGCAGTGCTTTGAACCGAAACGAGTGTACCTGCAGCATTACATAGAGCAGTTCAATTGTCTAACTAAAGGCAGTGCGAGTATTTTCTGTACAAGGCAGTGCACGCCGGTGTAAATAGCGCACTGCTTCATAATAAACTAATTTTCCTGCATCTTCTCATAGAGCAGTGCATATATGAAAATAATGGCAGTGCAGGTAGAGCACCACAGTCGCAGCACATTAGTTTATGCTGGTAGAACACCACGGTAAATTGGTTGCGAAAGCAGTGCATTTAGTGTAAAAGCGCAGTGCTTCTAAACTAGTCTGCCTGAAGCATCACAGAGAGTAGCGCATATATGAATACAATGCCAGTGCAATTAGAATATACAGTCGTTGCACACTAGTTCATTGTTTCTATTGCGGTCAATGTATTACAGACTAATATTCTTGATTTGTACATAATATCGTCCAATATTCGTCACCATCGTGTGATTTTTCGGTCACACTATATGAAACACTCTTAATTAAAAATGTATCTTATGCAGTGCACCAAAACATCACAGCAGCAACGGAGTGCAGAACAAATTGTGTTGTGCTGACAATATGCTGCACCCTATAGAGACAAAGATAGAAAACAAATATATTAGTTTAAACATATGAGTTATATTTTTTATTATTCAGTCATTTATTCTTACCAGCGAAAACTCTCACCTCGGTATTCAAGGTCTGGGTTTGCAAGCATGCTGATATCCCTCTCGTACAAAGGACTTCTTATACAATGTGACCAAAATAATATACGTATTTTTAGATTTTGTAGCAGTGTTAGGTGTTTGAATCATACAACAAGATTAGTAGAAATCTATAGCATATTAACTTCTGTATATCGCTTCTATGTAGTAAACTTATATATAAAGTAGTACATTGGGTGTGTAAAACGACTTGGGCATGGCAGATGCACTTGACAATATTGATATGCTCTTGAATTGGTAGATCCCTTCCTATATGTAATTCTCTGGTTGGCTTCACCTCTAGATGAACAAGTTGATTTGTATCTAATATTTCTTGCACCTATGATTCCATCTACTAGCATGCATTTTTTCATCGACCCACCTAGCATGCTACAAAATGGAAGGAGGCAGCTTCTGAGGTGTGTGAGACTTGGTGTGGTTTTTGTATGTCTTTATATACAATTCCTTGATTGTTCTAGGGTTTCTGTCTGGTGGGCCTTGTTGGGATAAACTATCAATGTAGATGTTGCACTTCTTGGAAAACTTTGTTTGTACATGTACCAGTTGAGTTTTATTTTTTTCAATTGTATGGCTATACACTTATGGCAGATAATCATTATTTAATGTACTATTATTTTTCCATTGTAATTACAATTTGTTCATATTTAATATGTATATTGTGCACTAACCAAATCTATAGGAGCACAACGTCTATTGTTTATATTCTAGAAATTTGATTCCACATAGAATTTATAATAGTCAGTGCATAGTTAAAGCACCCGTAATAGTATTATGAGATAACATCAGGACATAAACATTTTGTTTGAGTACGTTGCAAATTCTTAACAGACATAAGAGATAAACAAGTACTTATTCTTAACAAACACAAGAAATAAGCAAATTATACTCGGAGTTTGATTCTGATGACTCTACTAATGCCTGGCTACTATCAATAATGATGTTCATGACAAACATCATTTCAAGGTTAAGTTGTGAATCCTTTTTCCCTGTAATCAGTATTGCTTGTCCAACACTCAGATTTGTAGTTTCAACGAAGCTCTTCCATGTATCTTTGTTGAATGAGAAGAGGCCATCTTTTGTTTTTTATACGCCATGGTGTTGAAATTACCATTTGCTCCTAAGGGTACTCCAACAAGACATTCTTTAGCAATTTCAAGTATAGAAATGAACTTCAATGGTAGTTTCTGAGTTGCAATAGAAGGAAGACGTATTTTAGGAATAACATTATGAAGGTATTAAACCAATGTGAAATTAATAAACAAATAAATAAAGTTAAATTTAGAAACATACCATATTGTGTTGTTTAATGTTTGTTCTTGTCAAACGAGTCACAAATGGAAACCCTACAAATGAATTAGCTGAGGGGAAGATATTGAATAAGTAATTTTTCTCAGAATCTATAAGGTTGCATGTCTTGGAGAAAATTGTAGAATTAAGCACTTGGATATTGCTGTTTTCATCATCATTGCTGCTGTAATCTTCTTCAGAATCAAAATTTATGACAATGATCTTTGGACCCGGAGCTCCCAATGAAAAGAATAGGTTTGCCCCTGTGCTGATTCTGTTCTCTATAACGAACCTTGTCCAACCTAGACCTGTAATGCGAGTAATTGTGCGCTCTTTGTGGACTTCAACATAATATGTTTTTCCAAGAGTTTGGAATTCCACTCCAAGTCCAGTTATGTCATTGAATTGTAACCTTAGATTGCATGGTATGGTCTATGAAATGATATAGTGAAGGAAATGTCTATTATGTTAACAAAGATTAAGAAATGGATTTATATATTGAAACATAGTGTATACATACTAGTGAATGCTCGAACCAGCCTTCTACGAGACGAACAATGAATTCTGAGCCTGAATGTCCTAAATTTTTACCAAAGTGACTGAAACAAACTTGACATGGCGCCATATGTTCTGCAATAAAAATAGTTTTGTGTTATTAAAATGTCTATACATATATCAAATAATTTATAATTTGTGGCTAGAATTTTTCTTATATTTTGTAATTATGCTCCTTGTAATAATCTGATTCTTTACATATGGTTCAAAGTGTTTATGTGCCTAGCAGATGCGATATTTTTTCGTTTAGACTAGAACTAATAAATTAAGGTGAATCTAAGAATTATATTTAAAACTAAAATTAAAAAAATCAAATCAAACTATGGTTGATGTTTGTCAAATTAAACAAATGAACTTTCTTATCATACCATAAATTAAAGTATAAGAACTTTAGTGTTAATTCAAGACCATATAGATATATTGTGTTCTATCTTTTATTCATACTAATGGACTCAGATTTGTCTAGATCTGGACAGTCTAAATCTCAGTACATTGATTTAGATCTAGAGGAATATAAGCACGCAAACATTTTTGCTAATGGTTGTATAATGTAAATGATTTGCTGGGAAATTAAATGATGTTGGTTGCTTACCGGAGATGCGGGAGTGGTGAATCGATGGTCTTTCATTGAAGGCGGCGGCAAAAGTTCGTCTAGGAGTTGATTTCTTGGCAGCGGTAGAAACAGGAACGAGATTTAGAGGAAGTTAGAAGAGGAGTACTTAAATGGATCGGTTGCGTCGCTTCGTTTTATCTAAAGAGAGTATAATGCTAATTATTTCAACGAAACCCTTCGTGTACTTACGTTTTAGGCAGTTATCGGTAGATAGGATAGGCAGTGCAGAAACATGGAATGCAGTGTGCCTGGTGCGGTCAGTTCACTGCAGCTGTTCAATATCTTGAACCGTTTGCACAACAGTTTCATGAATGATGAAGCTGCAGTGCATACATGATTAACAAGTAGTGCGTGGTACTGTAAATTTTAGGTTCAGTGCATTGCACGGTTATTGCTCTGCCGTGGCACCTTATTTTGCACGGTACCTTTACGAATCATAGGAACGCAGTGCATACTTATTTGTTAGGTGCAGTGTATTATAGGTACAAGTGTAGTGCGCTGCAGGTGCACTGCATTGCACCGTGATTGCATAGCCGCCGCACCTTATCTTTTACCATTCGCAAAGCAACTTTAAGAAGCATAGGACCGCAGTTTATAGTTATTTCAGAGGCAGTGCGTGTCAATATTTGTTACAAGTGCCGTGCATTGCACGGTTAGTGCTCTGCTGTGGCACCTTATTTTGCACCATAGAAACGCAGTGCACTACCGGCTTCATAGGTTGTGCGTGTCACTATACATTGTAGTTGGTGTGCACTGCATGATCAATGTACTACTGTGGCACCTTACGTGAACCTTTCTCACAACAACATTATGGACCAAAATAACAAAGTGTGTACGTTCTGCTCTGACAGTTCAATTCAATGTGCATGGGGTGAGCAATGCATTGCACGGTCATTGTACTGCCTCGGCACGTTAACTAGCACCATACGCACAGTAATTTTACCGACCATAGTAAGGTAGTGCATACCTGCTTCATAGGCAGTTCGTTTCTATTTGCATTGTAGGTGCAGTGCAATGCATGGTCTGTGCAGTGCCGTGGCACCTTACCTTGCACCATGGGCACATGTGTTTTTTGAAAATAGGAAAGCAGTGCATACGCCCGTACACACGTAGAGCCTATCCATGTACATTCACAGTGCATATAGTAGTTGCCTGTATTATTAACATATTGATACATACAAACATCATAAATATAAGAAATATTTTATTTACATATCTTTACTGAACAACCTAGTGTATTAATGGTATTACAAGTATCAATCTAATGATTATCTTTAGTTGGGGATGTCCTTCTCATCCACAGCAGGACTGAATTCTTTCAATACTATAGGAAGTGTATCACGTAGATCGTTCTATCTCGTATATCATCTTGTAGTTAAATTCTTCTCTCACTGCGGAAGGGGAGAACTGTTTAACAATCAGGAAATGGGTATGTTATGAAGCTATGTTGCCAATAGAAAAAATACGAAGAAGATTATATTGTAACATAAACAATGTGACTTATGTCTTCTTTGTTGCATTTTATCGTGTCTCCATTGTACCATTGAATGCTTCTTAGAATCGAGTAAGCACACTCATTCTTTGTCTGATTTGGACACCTAGGGTACTTTGCTCCTTTAAACATCTCTGTGAATTCTGGAAAATTGTGACTAGGATATGTCGCTTTCAGAAGTTCATCTAATCTTTTAAGCTGTTTTCATTAAATGCAACATCTTTTGATCAGTATTCTAAATAATGCAGTTGCAAGATTAATATGAAAGTAATGTTCTAACCATGATGGGTCCAATGTCGTGGTGATATTCTGCTCTTGTTGCAAAGAAGTAATCTTTGCTGTATTTCCTTAAGTCAATTATGTCAAGCAACCTCCACTGATATACATGTTGAGGGAGTAAACTATAAAGTGAGAGTTGTAGACAACAGGTATTTCAATCTGCAATAAATACATAATAGTAAGTTCATTAACAGAAAAGCTTATTTCATTAATAGTAAGCTCTCGAAATTTATGTATAATCCTCTTCAAAATAGATGTTTTTAAAATTTAGAGAAACTTACCAGTTTTGCCATGTCTGGTTTAAAATTATTCATCATGATTTAAATTGCTCCACACGTCCTTCTGTGCACTCCTAGTTTTCTTTCTCGAATTTTGTCATCATAGAGACTGAAAGATTGCATATGATTCTTTTGCCTCCGTCCACAAAGCCTCTGCAGGATTTGCTTATCATAAATATGTCAATGTAATGTTGAACCAATTGATTGTCAGCCATCCCTCCTTGTACAAGATTCTTTTTCAGATCTCGGCATGTCCATTTTATTTGCATCATTATTCCAGATTCTATTCTTTGAATCTCAACTATGACTTTGCTGTAACAGATCAAAGAAGTTTGTTGTCATTACTCCAAATTATTATAGTAAAACAAGTACTGATACTTATTTTCCAAAATTGTAATTTGTTTTTAACCTTTTTTTGTAAAATTGAACAAATCTTGATGCATTTAAGCTTTTAGCCTTGGAACAAGAAAAGTTAGCATACTATCTATTATTTTTATATGTGCATGTTTCAAACGAAAATGTTAGAAAAGGGGCGCCCTCGCTGGAGTGTTTGTCTTTTTTTGAAACAATATTAGTATGTAAACACAACTCTATATTATGTCTTACTCAGCATATTCATCTTGAAAACTTTCATCCAAGATAGCCTTTCGAGCAGCGACTGCGTGCTTCTTATATTTAAAAGGGGCGTGTTGGAAAACTAGAAAGGTGTTTTGACCTTGTCGAGCCGGCCTGGATGGCATGCTCAATGTTTTTGGTAGTGCTGTAATAATTTAGATTGCGACATTTTCACCACAGGTGTTTTAGCACTGGTTTTTGTGTTTTTGGTTATTCTTCCGGATGTTCCAGCCTCTTCTAGAGACATTCTTGATATTATAGCCGAGGTTTTGGTCTTTTTGTTCTTGTTGCTCTTTTTTCGCACAGTCCTGACGAAATTCATTTTCAATCTCCTTAGCCAATATGAGTACTTCCATGTCTGTGAAATGGAGTCGAGCTGCACTCCTTTCGTCATTAGCAATCTCTTTGTTTCTTTAGCCGCCGACTCAAGAGACTGCGTGACAGCGTTTTGTTTTGCATCTATACTCAAATCAAGTTCAAGAATTCCTACTAAACAAAATCAAAAGACTGTTGTTAGTCTGAATACATCATGATTCTAATTATATAAATTGAACTTCTAATTGTTATTATATTATTGTTACATTATAATGCATCATACCTTTGATATTTGTACTCAATCCACTCAATATTATATTGGTGTTTTTCATTTGGCTGAACATTCTATAGAACCACAGGTTGCGAATAGTAGGCGTGTCTTCTGCTATAAATTTTGTGTAAGAATCGAATATTGTGGTTTCCATCGCTTGTAGCATCATGAAGGTACCGTCTTCACTAGGAATTGAATAAAATGTAATAATAAGTTATCAATTAATTCTAAAACATAAATTGATATATCAAAATTTAAAAACAAGGGGAGCAGTTAGTGCTTACACATTGATATGGTTTGGCATATCGCCAAACTCAATGTCGAAGTTTGTTAATTCTTTGTGCTCTCCACTGAACCCTTGTTGCCATAAAATTTTAACATGGTTTACGACTTTCATAGCTATTTTTTGCAAACTTTTGTCGTCTGGATTTCTTCCTGAGTCCAGTATTCTCATCTTCCATGATATGAAATCAATTTTAAATAAGAAGTAGTGACTTTTCAATCGATTCTCATATGCATACGTGAGGTCTGGGATAGTAATCATTACCTGTAAAAATGATAGAAATCTTAACTAATTATGTAATATGTAAACAATTTAATGTAAAATTTCTGACATCTATTACTTGACGATTAGTCACTATTCTTTGAAAAAATTCATCTTATGAAATTATATACGGGTAACATGTCTTCTGCTTTAACCGAAAATAGAGTCCTTATCCTTTCTGGAATTTGTGTGATATCAACAATCAAATATATCTATGATAAGCTTATATTGTTTAATAACATTGAAACAATTGAACAAAAGTTTTTTTGCATGAACAACAAGATGATTTTGAAATATATCTAAATCTATTTATTAACATTATATATGATATACTAGTTTTGTGAGCTTACCCGTATGTTAGGACCAAACCATTTTATTCCTTGTTCTGCTTTAGAACTTGCAAGATAATGTATAACTAAATCGAGAACATTTTTTTCTATAGTTCTTCCATCACGGAATGAATCTACAATTTCTCATGTAGTTACTATCTTTCCTCCTTTTCTTTTTATCAAAATGTATGAACTGCATGAATTGTTGTGAGTAAGTTAGTTTGATGATAAATTTCAGTATATTATAGCAATACTAATATATATTAGATTACTATATATAATTGTTTCTTAAAAAAATTGCCTTTGCGATTCTTCTACAGTGTGGAATCTCAACATCATACTGTGAAACTTTTGCCTCGTAATTTGCCAGTCTTCGTGTGATTCCTCCTCTGCAACTTTGTGATAAACTGTGTTATTTCGTTTACGTAGGATTTTTATTTTTGTGTGTAAAAATCACCTTGGTTGAAAGGTGCCTCATCGCCAAGAAGTACTATAGCACCAGGTTGCTCTACTGCTGTTTGCCTGTTCCATGAGTAGAAACAAATTGATATCATCATGGTTATTTCTAATCACAATCTTGATAGCCATTCATTAATTTTTTTTTAAAATTGTTCAGTTATTCACAGGCAAATCCTTTTTTTGACAAAATATCTTTTCACTATAATTATACTTACCTTCTTGGAGATTACAGCCATGTACATTTGTGGAAGCATTGCCGTCAGTAAACTAGCTATCTACTTTAGCATCAAGGTCTGGGTTTACTTTGTTCTTACCATCATCTATGCAGCTTTCCTGGTTAAATTATATATTTAAAAGTGATCAAATAACATAATATAATGTTTTTAAATATACGTAGAAATAAAAAGAATAAATATCGTTGGTAAGATCTAAAGGTAACCTGTTGGTATGCCATGGTTTCATTAAATTGATCTTCCTGCTAATTCAATTGATCCATATTATCAATGGCATTGAAATCTTTCATATCATTGATAATTATCATTTCTTCATGTGGCATTGTGTTATTTTCAAAAAAGATGCTTCTGGATCTGTTTGATGTTCAGGTGTGGGAGTATTTTCGTTGTCATATGGCAGTCTGTCATCAGGAATGCTGACTGCTATCATTTCTTCATGTGGCATTGAGTTATTTTCAAAAGAAGATGCTTCTGGATCTGTTTGATGTTCAGGTGTGGGAGTGTTTTCCTTGTCATATGGCAGTCTGTCATCAGAAATCCTCACTTCTTCATCTTGTATAATATAATTATCCATGTTGCATAAGTCATCTTCTTGTTCTTCACCGTGTCTTTTCTACTCAGCCAGATTACCATCTGTGTTGTCGTCAATCTTTTGCTCGACATACATAATAGTTGTTACAACTGCACATGACGCACTGTTTGCAAGAGCTGGTATTTGCTGCGTTCATAACATTTTGTGCATGCGTCAATTCGTCCAAATCATCACCCTTCGTTGAATACTCATCATCAATTGATGTTTGGTTTTCTCCTTGTTCTGCCGGCTGCTCATTTTCTGTTTCATCGACTTCAACATTGTGCTTCTGGTCCCATATGCTCCCTGAATCAATTTGTACCTCAGCCACGAATTGATGAACTTCATCTTTAGCGCGTTGAAGTTGTCTATCATTGTTGTCATCTTCAATTTGAATATCAGTAATCCCCTCTATTAAATCATTATCACATGCATTTGTATCTGCTTTACCATAACAAGTATTGTTTTCTATCGCAATCTCAGATGTAATTATTGTATCACTGGGATCATTCATTCTCTAGTCGCTGTCTTCTTTTATTCCTTCGTCAACAACTTCTTTTGACTGGTCACTGATAAGTTTAGCAACTTCTGTGCCAGGTGTACTCGATCATGGTACGGTGGTGTCTTCAGCATGTGAGGTTTTGCTCGACAGACCCAACAGGTGTTGTAACTACAGACGCTGTAGTGTTTGCAGTTACTGGTATTTGCGTTGTTTCAATAACATTTGATGCATCCGACAGTTCTTCCAGATGATCACTTGTCATTGAATACTAAGCGTTGATATAGGTTTGGTTTTCTCCTTCTTCTATCTGCTGCCCTTTTCATGTTTCATCGTGTTCCACATTCTGATCCTGGTTCCTTGTGGTTCCAACTGAATCTGTGCATAACTCAGCCACGCAATCATCAACTTCATCATTACCACATTCAAGTCGTATATCGTTGTTAACAACTTCCATGATAATATCAGTAATGTTGTCTGTTAAATCTGTATCACATACATTTGTATCTGTTGTACCAGAACAGGGCATGTTGTCTGTCGCAATCTCAGGTGTAATTTTAGTTTGATTGGCATCATTCATTCTCTGGTCGCTATATTCTTTTTTTCCATCATCCACAACTTCTGTAGCTCCTTTACTTAATTCTGTTGTCTGGTCATTGAGCAGTTCATTAACGTCTCTGCCAGGTGTACTGAATGATGGTATGGCGGTGCCTTCAGCATGTATGGTGGAATGCTCCTCACTTGAATCGTCTATTTTTTTGTACTCTGCTGCCACCTCTGTATTCTTTGTGTAACCTGACATATGGCAATGTGTAAATACCGCATCGGTAATGCCTATCTTAAAGTTGTTGTGAACTATCTTCTCTACATCATTCTTTGGTACTTCAGCTTCAACCAGTCCTTGAGCTACATGTATTTTCATTGACTGGTCGTTGTCTGATTTATGATCATCTGCTTCTGGTTTAGATGAAGAGGATTCAGTAGATTCATTTAGCACCACCTTCTATGGCTGATCTGCTTGGTCCACTTGGTCCATTTGGTCCATGTTTGTTGGCACTTGTTCATACTCTACATTGTGTATGATGATGTTTGAAATGGCCATTTCCTTCTCCTTAGCCATAATATTTTTCTTTTCTATGAGGTCAAGCCTAACAATCCTTAATCTAGCCAGAGATACTTCTAGATCCTCCTTTCTTGACCGAACAATCTCATTGAGCTTATCAATCTCCTCTTGGTTAGATGCTTCATCATCTATGTTTTGTATCAATGGAGTGTTGTTACCAATTATATTGATGGTTTTGGTGAAATCGCTATTTGCTGTTTCAGAACCTGTGGCAGCATCTGAGCTTTGACAAACCGTTAGGCAAGTAGTGTTGACACATCTAATTAAGTCTGAAAGTTGATAATCACTTCTTGCCTGCAGTATAAAATAAATAAATAAACACAGTCAGACGATATATTCTTTATCGTAGCTGTTTTGTTGCATTAGTTTAGATTGTTTCGTAATAGTGATTAATTTTTTTGACTTGGATAATTAACATAGTTTAAATTTATTTGACTCAAAAGAAACCGGAAAAGTTCTTAGATGAAGATATATACATGATTTTTATAATAAATAAAACTTACCCTAAGGTTTCCATAGCTTCTAGTGTCACTGTTCTAGTCATCTGATCTGATTTCCTCCAAATCTTCCAATTTGAGGTGACAAACTCTTGGTGCAAGGTTAGTCAAGTTTTCTTTGCTGTGTGCACGAGTGTCCAAATAATAGATCAGAGGCAATGCTGCTGGACCCTCCGCTGTGTTTTATTTCCTTTTTTAGCTTGGTATTTTTTCAGCCCCCTCCTTAGCTCATCAATGAGAACTTTATAGAGGTTCATCTGTTTAATTTTCTTGATATCGAAATCCATGATCATACCTGCCTCCCGTCCTATACGTGCGTTACCCGTTGCGCATGTTGTTTTGATGAAGAACACAAGAAATATGAGCTTCATTGCCAGATCTGATGTTCCACCATTCTTCACATGATCATAAAGCTTACTCGGTATAATGTTATCTGACTCACTCAAACTGAGCTGCTGTTTCAGCCACCACAAAGCTTTTGTATCCCGATCACTTGATGGTCATGGAGCTTCAAACATATCCTTG
The DNA here is from genome assembly GCA_910589775.1 of Avena eriantha. Lineage (NCBI taxonomy): Eukaryota > Viridiplantae > Streptophyta > Magnoliopsida > Poales > Poaceae > Avena > Avena eriantha. Next base: position 61,886,513 of record OU342746.1, read on the forward strand.
TTTCGGAAATCATACATTGCTTGCACCACATCTTCTGTTATTTCAAGCTCTTCCCCTTGTTCAAGAACAATTGTTAGAGATCCAGGTCAGAATTTTCTGTATAGCCATAACATTATTTTCTTGTAAATATTGCTGTTCAATTTGAAATCAAGTATGAAACCACAGCCATGATTCCTCAAAAATATCTTATGTTCATTTGTTACATAGTTTTTGAGAAAGTTGTGTAATTCTGAAAGCGACCCTCTCACTGTGATCTCACCATCCTTCATGTGTGCTAGTTCTTTGTGAACTGTGTCACGTTTTTGCTTCTTGAAACCAGGTTTATCTACGAAAGCTTGAGCAGCATTAAGGTTATCTTGAGTACCAGACCCAGCTTCTATGTTTTCGTCCACACTGTTGTGTTTCCTCTTTGTTAATCGCCGTGTTCCATGAGTTAACTATAGAAGTTTATGTTGAAAAAATTAAATCATGCATTATAATTTATATTTTACACAATGATGTTATTAAAAAAATTAATAACAGTGCAACAGTTAAACACATATGTAATTTAAATTACTAGAATCAAGTGAATAAATAAAAGATGTATAGTCAGCAAAGAGCTCATGAATCAAGAAGAATCAACTAGTACGAAAGCAACACATGCCAACAAATTTCCTGGCAGTACATTTCAGATACTGAATTGGTGCAACAAAGGTGCAAACTTTCCCACCAAAATTAGAACTGTTAATCTATGTACTCGGTAGAGGAGCAGTTTATTGAAGTTATAATTGGCAGTTCTTATCTGAAAACTATGTCATTGTTTCGAATTTCAATCTAGTTGTTGAGAAAAATGTTACTTCACTACGGACATTCAAAATAATAAATCAAAAGAAACCCTAGATTTCTTTGATTAGTGGTTTCTTGCTCGTGGTTTGTTATTCTGAAAATTGTTCCAACCATGTGTTCCTGCCATTTTTAAATATATGTTTCACTCTAAACTATGGCTAGAAACAATCAAAATACCTGCATTGAACCTTCGTGACCGCAATTTTCGTCAGCCATGAAATCGATGAATCACTGTATTTGGGATGAAAATTCCAGGAATCTTCTGTGGGCAATTTTGATCCGCCTTATACCTATCCCTTTCCCTCCTAAGAAACCCTAATAAAACTTCAATTAGTGCTCATAAAATCGTGTCCCAACTAAATGAAGAACAAGAGGAAAATACTTCGTGGAATTTTGGACAACAGTAGGCCGAATCTAGGATGAAAAGGGAGAATCTATGATACATGTCTTGTCGCCGTACCGCCAGTCCAGAATCTAGAGTAGCAGTAGACCATAGCGCTGGTGAAGCTTTTCGCCGCCAAGGCGTTGCCGCCGTTGCTTGCCCCTGTGCAGTTACGGTGGAGCAAGAGAGAGAAAGTGGAGCAGTGACGGAGAAGGCAGGAAGAAGAGGAAAAAAGAGTAACAGTCTAATCATAGCCATCTGTTGGGATGTATTGTTATATGCACATGTCTTAACCGTCAGCGGGTTGACGCCACGTAGTTTACAGATGAGCCTAACGAAGAAGCACTGCCTCTGGATGTGTAGGTGCACTGCTTGGAGATATCTTAGCAATAAAATATATTCTCAAACTTGACAAATGCAACATATAGTTCATCAGGATCTACGGAAATTTTGCGCTGTATAACATTGGCAACTATATTAATTTATTTTATCGAGTTTCACCGCAGTGCAATAGTAGTACTAGAGGCAGTGCAAACAACCTACAACGAAACAACTGTATTAAAAGGTAATAGGCAGGGCAATTTGTGCTCACAATGCAGTGCACCCACGTTGAATGGTTGGAAGAGTTAGTAGCCACTTGGAAACCACACAGTCGCTTTTTTGTGTTATTGCATTATGTGACTTGTGTTGTAGGACACCTAAGTTTTGTTAATATATTTATCAGTTATACAAAAATACCAGGAAACAATACTCTTAAAAATGGTCGTGCAATGTTTCGTGATTGCCAGCAATATAGATCGATTCTTCCTGATCAAAAATTGTCAAGATTGAACACAGATCAATTGTACTATCAGGAGCAGTGCAACCAAAATTCAGCGAACTGTAATCTTATAAATTCCACTTCATTATTTTGTGTCTGATAGATATATAAAAAAAACTATATCTTTTAGTCCATATTACAGGTAGGAGGATATAACTGAAACTGGCAGCGCATAAAGCCATAAGAGAACCAACTATATTAGAATATCAAAAAACATTAAAATTCATGCTCAGACGGAAGTTTAGTTAACCTAATTGTCGGAGAAAACAATATATTGCACTTGAATATTGTAGCAATATTCAACGCAGTGCGATAGAACATTCAAAAACAGTGCAAATAACTATATGATAACAAAGTTAAAGATTATAATAAGAGCAGTGCATTGTGTGTTAACAAGGCAGTAATATGGTGTGATATAAAAGAATTCTTTTAGCAGCTTATCGTACGCAATATGGACATTGTGCACTCCGTGAGCACAGTTACATTTCTATAGGCAGTTGGATAGAATAACCACGAGCAGTATAAATAATGATTAGAGAAGAAATCCTTAAAAAATGCAAATAAGCAATGCAGTACTCGGTCACAAGGCAGTGCACATCTATAAGAGCAGTGCACTATGTGTTTTGAAGGAAGTGCACGTCAAGAGTATAGGCAGTACTATATTTGTTCGCAATGCAGTGCATAGGTTCAAGATCATTGCAGTATGCGTTAAGAAAGCAGTAATACGTTACAGTTATTAATAAGTTCATCAGATGCACTATACAACTTGTTCACTGGTTTAGCGCAGTCAGCTACTTCTATAGGAAGCAACTTGATGAAAAAATAAAATAAGTTGTGCAATTATTGGTACGAGGCAGTGCACATATACAAAAGCAATGCTCTATGCATTGATGAGGCAGTAATACATTGCTGTCAAAAAAATGTATTAAGCATCCCATCCGACGCAATATGGACCATGTGAACTGCCTGAGGTAAGTCATATATCGCTACGTCCATAGTATAGGCAGTACAATATACCTTTCGCACGTAGTGCAAACACCGACTAGAGAAGAAACTGTACTGCAATGTAAAGAGCAGTGCATTATTTGTTCACAAGGCAGTGTACACGCACAAGAGTAGACAATAGCAGAACAATATGCGTTAAGAAATCACCCTTTTCCCAGCTTTAGCGCAGTCAGCTAAATCTATAGTTACAGCTCTAGTCTTAGCAGTGTGATATAATTGCCACAGGCAGTTTAAACAATGAATAGAGAATAGAGAAGCATCCTTATGTATATGTTTACAAAGGAAGTGCACAGGTACATATTTGAATAATCTCTTTGTTATCTCGACGATTTCAAGCCACATGATAAACACAAATGTAAGATGAAATTTTTCTAACAGTAATATTCATATACACTCGCATGGAAACAATATTGTATTGTAAATAAGCATCCAAATTTATACATTCCACGAACTTATGCTCAGAAGAGGATACTGTTGATCAACTTTTTTTTCTTGCATTGTTGAATCTATGAGGAAATTGTATGACCTTTTTCTGCAGAAATTTCTAGATCGGCACCTTGTTCTTCTCCTGTGGTTGGTTCAACCACACCAGGATCATGTTCTGAATCTTGATTTTCTGAACCGGGCTCTTCCTGATCCTTTTCATCATCGTCTTCTTCTTCTACTTAAGGTCCTTGTTGATTTTCTACTAATTCCACTTCGGGCTCCACCACTTCTTCGGCGACTCCTTCCTCCTGGATCTCCTCCTCCATTTGTGGTACTACTAGAGCGGGGAACTCATATCTATGCACGTAGCATCTCTTGGTTGAACGGAAAGGTGTAAAGCTGGCAGAGTTTGCTCCGTTTGGGTCTAGCGACAAGGGCGAAGGTGGGTGGCTTGTTGGCGACAACGAAACATTCTTGATAGGTGTAGTTACAGCTGAGTAATGCTAAGGGTTATAAATAGAAATCTAGCGTTGCTAAATTTCCTGCATGGTAGGATAAATACATGTTAGTTGCGGGAATGATTGATGAACTTATGGAGAAAGACGAGATACCCATGCTCTCCATGACAGCCAAGAAAAGGAAGCATACGGAAAATCAAGTATATCTAATGGTGGTTAATCCATAAGATTTAAAAGTAATATCAAATGTCTTTTACTATAAACGCTTTTATTTCGAAAGTCGCTTAGTACTTCATGGTCTGAATAGTAATCAGTTCTGCTTGTGGAAGTCAAGTAGGTTAATTATATACAAAACTCTTATTGTAAACACAGAAGTGTAGATAGTGCATATATTAATTACCACATTGAACTGCACTGCTTGGAAAACAACAACTGTACTGCTACAGAATAAACAAATTAATTCATCGTTTTGTATAACACCACAGTATACAACATCGTTGTTTATTTTTAGCTCGACTTAGGTGCTAAAGTGTCAACACCCGGATTTTTAATCCCAGATGCCTATTATGTCATTTATCGCAATCCCAGGATTACCATTTTTGCGAGACATACCAAATTGGATATCATAGTACATCATCCATTATAAATCATACATAAGGTCTTACACACATAAGGATCTCACGATCCAGTCTTAATACAACAAGCAGCGGAAATAAAAGATAAGCGTAGTGGTGGGGTCCATCTTCAGGGGCACATGCAATGCTGACGAAGGCAGATAGTCCTAGTTATCATAGCCGTCCTGCTGGCCATCATCTTGGTAGTCTCCTTCATAGTCTGGCCATGAGAATAGCCAGGGACAAAAGCCATGAGTACTCTTTAAGTACTCACAAACTACCACTAATAAGTAGTATAGTGCTAAGTTAAAGTGCTACATCTAAGTTTAACTATAAAGTGAAGTTTGAAACCTAAGCTGAGTTTAGAAGCAAAGAAAGATAAAATAAAGTTCTAGAATCACTTAAGTTGGGAAGCTAGTGTTATAAACACAACCCTGTTGTGGTCAAGTCAAGATTCATCATTTCTTTCATAAGTCATTTTGAAAACATCTGACAACGAAACCGTATGGCCATTCCAACTGTCCATAACCGCGGACGCAGCTATTCGAATAGTTTGATAGTCTGTAGAGGTGGTACACTTTCACCACAAGATTCGATACATCTGTCACAGATAGCCCTGAATCATCATACTTAGTATGTAGATAATCAAACATAACCTTTCCTTTACACACCCTAGTATAAGCACCTCTCCTATGAGCATGGCCTCCCAACCATGACCATCTGTCATCTTGGGCATTGCATAGGTGGACAACATTGAGAGGTAGCCTCAGCTCAGACCTCTCCCGCGAGGGAACTAATACTAATGCATATAAACTTCCGTCTAAGCCTTACCCAATTTAGGTAATGTGGTTGTACGGTAAATTTGGAATGGTATCGCATCCGAATCCAACCATCAGTTTTATAAAAGGGTTAAGGCTCATGCCTCAACATTTTCATCATCATAAACCATTTGTGTTTCTCAACACATGTCAAAACATCTCAATAGAATGACTCATCATTCCAAGGTTTTCATAATGCATTTTCACCAAGTGTTCCCATCTAAAGTGACTCAAGTTTTTTATCTACTCTAAACTACTAAGTTAAGAGCGTTCACTAAGGTTGAAAGATGGGGTCAATCTCATGCCATAGAATGACATCTAAGGGTTACCTAAATAGGTCAAGTTTTATAATATTTATGCTACCTTCAAAACAAGTAAAGGACCTTGGGTAACGTAAAGGAAGTAAAGCTTAAAAATAAGACTTGAGTTAAATACTACTCAAAGTGGTCTAATCAAAGCATGCCTAAAGCATCTTTGCTTGGGTTAACTAGATTTCAAGGGTTAGCTCGCATTGCTAATGGTGGCTTGCAAGTACAACTTGCAAGGGTTAACTTGGATAGTGCTAGCTTGCCTTGGTTGGTGCAGTGGTTGAAGTTTTCTTCTTCTTCTTGGTAGAACTCCTCCTCCTCGAAACCTTGGTCGGTACTATCGTCTATAAATACATACGGAGTACACAATCACCAAAAATTACTTAACTAGTATAATTAACACTCTAAGGCACACATTTGATGATCTATTATCATCACAAGCATCACAAGTTTTATTCAATAGTTTCATCCTTTTTATTTTAGAAAAGTAGTTTCTACTCATGGAAAAATTAACTAAGATTTAATATTCACCAATTCAAATATGGGATCATGTGGACACATGTCATCACCACATATTCTAACATGTGGGAATGTGATTTAAGGGTTGGTTCATAATTACTTTGGTTTAGGTTCATTACTTAATGATTTAAAGTGACTAGAAATGCCTATATAGCATTATTTTGGTACTAGTCCAATGTCACTGCATGTAAACCTTAATATTATTACATATTCAGATAGATATGGTGAAATGTGATTTTTTAGAGTTGGAATCAACTCAAAAGCCCTCATGGTTGATTTTATAAAAATGTTGCAAGGTGCAAAAGCTTCTGTCTTGTTATTTTTACTAGGAGCGATCTCTAATTCTATTTGAATTAAATCCAACAGTCTTGGGTAGATCTTTGTAGTAGCTTTCTAACAAAATTGGAATCACTCCATTTGGATTTGTAAATCTCTCTGAATTGTATTTCAAACTAGGGGACAGAACTAAGTTTAAACTAAAAAGAAAAATCCTAATTCAAACTAAATGGGCCGCGCGGGAAAGCTAACGGACCAGCACAGTGACACTACGCGGCACGGGGCACAACTCACAGGGGGGTCCACCGGTTAGCGGCTCATAACGCGCGAAGCGGTACGGGGCGATGTGGGCCGTTAGATTAGAACGGGGATCAACGGCTGGGGCTCGTCATCGCTGACGGACCTGTTGCCGGTGAACTCTAACCCTAGCGGCTCGGTGGGGGTGCTCAGGGGGCGTACCAGGGCTCCAACGACGACGGCGAGGCTGGCAAACAGACTGGTAGACGACAGCAAGCTCAGGGGTGGTCGAGGCAGCTCCGGGGGTGGACAAAATCAATGTCGCCTTCTCCTCCTCTGCTGCGGGCTCCTCCGGCCAAATTCTGGCGAGCAAGTGCTCGCGCTGCTCCGGCTAGAGGTGGGGAACGGTCAGTGAGGTGAGGGGAGGTGAGTGGTGTGCTGAATGGGGCTGGGGGTGGCCTCTATTTATAGGACGACGATGCCACCGAGAGGCATGGGCGGGCGGCTCCGGCGAGGGCTGCATAGGGTGCTAGCAGCGTGGCTCGAGGTAGGGGATGGTGGCTGGTCTCCTGGCGGTGCGCTATGGCTTCAATGCGTGCTTAGGGGCGGTGGTATGCAGTCGGGCGGTGCGCGCGCTCTTAGCGGCAGAGGCGGCGGTCTCAACGGCGAGCGGTGGCTGTGGTGCGTTGGGCGGCGAACGGGCGTGTCTGGCATGCTCCCTGGGTCGTGTTGGAGCGGTGGACGTGGGCTGCGGTCGAGGGGCGGCGTGTACACGTGTGTCGGGCGCGGCGCTCTGGCGCGTGCTCGGCATGGCGTAGACAGGCAGTGCACGACGCTCAGCTGGTGGTCCACTACTTGGCTTGGCTCGGGGAGGGGACAGAGGGTGGCGATGAGGTCCTGGCTAGCTCGTAGACAAGGTGAGAGAGAGAGGGGCGGTCTGCTGCATCGGGGCAAGGTTTGGCCAGCGAGTTGGTGCTCGACATGGCATGGCCTTGCTGCTAGGGGTAGGGGATGGGGTGCTAAGGGCCTGGTTGGATCAAGATGGAACAAAGGGATTATATGGAGATCATTTGGGGGCAAAACCCTATACAAAATAGTGAGCTAATTACTAGGTGTAAATCATGTCTGCCAAGTGTTTCTGGAAATGGCCGCAAGAGAATTATTTTTGTATTTTGAAAAGATTTTTGGTGGGTGTGCTAGTACTAAGCTTGAGACTCTGTGGGTGCTTGGGTTTTGAAATTTGAGCTTATTTGAGTGGTTTTTGAAATAAGGTGATCTTGATATCTACACTAGATTCAATTTTCAAATGTCAATTAAATTTAGTGTTTGAATGTTTTTGGCAGATCACAAGGTGGGCCTTGGTACCTCATTATGTGTACTAGCAAGGGGTGCAAAGATCCACATTTGTTTCTGTTAGGTTTTGAGTAATAGGAATAGCCAAAGTAGGCATGGTAGTTAATTTGGCACAAATGACCATTATCTTCTTTTATTCATTTTGATTTGTTTTTCTTTGGGATTTGTTTGGGGATGATCTAGATGATGTTTATTTCACCTAAGAATCATTTTACAAGCAATGGATCACTTAATCATGGCAATTCAAAGAACTCCTAATTTAAATGCACACACATATGAATGCTTTGATAATTTTAATTAGAAAAGTTTTTTGTTAAACCTACTTTTGATGATTTGGATCTTAATAACCTTGGATTAAAGTTTTAGGATGTTACAAACCTTCCCCCCTTAAACAAAATCTCGTCCCGAGATTTACAAAGAAAACTAGGAACTAAAGAGATCTGGGAACTCTATCCTAATGTAATCTTCTCGCTCCCAAGTGGCTTCCTCTTCGGTATACTCCATTATTACAATGCGATGAAAACAATAAAATATATTTTCATAGTAAAGTATGCGATACAAAACGTTACCTTCTGGCCTTTTGATTCGGAGTGGTCTCTACAATGTATTCAATGCTTGTTTCACAACAGTATAAGGAATTCGGCGGCGATTAATGCATGTTCTTATTTCAACATCATCAGCAATGTTTGTTTGCATAGCTGATTCAATGCTTGGTGTAGATGCTGATGCAAAAGAGACATGTCTTCTGCAAGCTTCTGATACATTGCAAATGTATCTATAATTTTTGATGCTCCATGCTTGGGTTTATCCACTTTCTCGTGTTTTGTCCACACTTTGGAGTACTTTTCATATGATTTCTTGGACTAACTCATTAACAAGAGCCACAGTGCCAGCTGCCTGTTTTCTGCTGTTTTTGGTTCCAGGAAAGTCAGAAAATGAATATTCTCGGAATTGGACGGGACAAAAGCCAAAGTTCCTATTTTTCTAGAAGACTCACGGATCCAGAATACGATACGAAGGAGGGCCAGGGAATGGCCACACCCCCTCCGAGGCGCGGGCTGGGCCTGGCCGTGCCAGGGCATGGTGTGGTGGCCCCAGGCACCCCCTCGGTCTCCCTCTTCACCAATAAGAAGCCTTCTGACCTAAAAACTTTGGGGGGTTCGACGTTTTTCCACGAAAATTTCCGCTGCGCTGCCGCCACCGAAGGGAAGATTCGGGGGACAGAAAGTCTCTGTTCCGGCACCCTGCCGGGATGGGGAAGTGCCCCCGGAGCCATATCCATCGATCTTCACCATCATCTCCATCGACCATCCATGTTTCCCCCATCTATGAGTGAGTAATCTCCGCTATAGGCTATGGGGATGGTAGGGATTGGATGAGATCGTTCATGTAATGGCATCAGATTGTTAGGGCATGGTGCCTAGTATCTTCTATTAGTGCTTTATGACTTTGTTGCAACTGGTTGTGCTTAATGCTTGTCACTAGGGCCCGAGTGCCATGATTTCAGATCTGAACTTATTATTGATTCATTATGATAGTATTGTTCTTGGTCTTATCTACAAGTTGTATACACACGTTGTTGTCCGGAACCTATGGCCCCGAAGTGACAGAAATCGGGATAACCGGAAGGGAATGGCTTTGATGTGAGGATCACATGTGTTCACGGAGTGTTAATGCTTTGTTCCGGTGCTCTATTAAAAGGAGCACCTTAATTGCCAGTAGTTCCCTAGAGGCCCCGCTGCAAACGGGCTGGAGGACAAAAGATATTGTGCAAGTTCTCATTGCGAGCACGTATGACTATATATGGAACACATGCCTAGGATTGTCTAGTACTTGGATGCTTTATCTTATTTATCTGCAATTGCCCTATGTTCTGATTGCTATGTGAATTGTCTTGTCCATGCAACGCCCGTCCATCCATCCCTATGCCTACCGCACTCGAATCCCACTGTTTACTGCTTTTGTTACTACTGTCTTTGCTTTACTACTGCTGTTACTTTACTATTCCTACTACAAAATTGTTGCTACTGATAAACTACTGTGAGCAGGATTAGAAATATTCTTTGGCTCCCCTTGTGTCGAATCAATAAATTGGGTTTCACTTCCCTCAAGAATACTGCGATACACCCCCTATACTTGTGGGTCATCAAGACTATTTTCTGGCGCCGTTGCCGGGGAGCATAGCTTTATTTATCAAGTTCACTTGGAATCACTATTGTTCAAGCTAAGTTTATATTTCTCCTTGTTTGCTTGTTTCTTTATCAAAAAATACAAAAAAATAGTTCCTACTCTAGTTTTTATTTTCGTTGGTCTGTTATTGTCTTGCTTTATCATGCTTGTTGGCAATGGTTGGTTTCTTTGAAACTGAAGCTTATTGGCAAGGTGGGTTCACGGAAGATCAAAAATATTATTATAAGGAACACCGCTTGTCACAAAAAGGGAAACACTTATGGGAACAAATTGATAGATTGTATACCATTGCTAGGAACGTGTGCTCTACTTATAATGTTACTTATTGCTGTGATGAGTCTTGTTGCAGAAAGAGGTATAAACACCTACCTTTTCAATGTGAGTATAGTGATAATGATACCATATCTTCCTATGCTAAAGGAATTTATGACTTTTATGATGCGGAACAAATTGAAGAATTTATTGCTTGGAAGGGTGCTTTTGAACTTGCTAGTTTGCTTGAAAATATTGATGATTCACCTTACAAATATGAGGTGTACGGTATACTTAGATTTTGCTTTGATAATTACAAGGATGAAAATGGCTATATACTTGAATATTTTAATAGATGCTTTCCACAAATGGAAGAGACTAATGCCTTGCAGGATCCTATGGAAGAAGAAATTGATGAACCTGAAATCTCATTAGATGAAAAAGAGGAGGAGAGTGATGAACAAAAGGAGGAAGAATGGATTAGCTACCCATGCCTACCTTCTAATGAGAGTAACTCTTTATCCCTTACATTATTTGATTGTCCCCCTTGCTTACTAAAGGAGAATGAATGTTATGTTCCTAAGGTTTCTCTTGAAAATGTTTATAATAAAGCTCTAGTGCTTGTATATCATGAAGATCATGCTTTATGTGATAGTTATATTGTTGAGTTTCTTCATGAGGCTACTTAAAATTATTATGAGAGAGGAAAATATGGTTGTGGAAGTTTTCATGGTATTGAAACACCTCTCTATGTGCTGAAAGTTTTGAAGTTACTCTTGTTTTATCTTCCTATGCCTGTCACTTTGTTATTTGCTTACACTATTCCTATGCATAGGAAGTGGGTTAGACTTAAATGTGTTTTGAATTTGCTCCGTGATGATCTCTTTTACTTCAACTCATATTCCTTATGAGAGCATCCTCTCAAACTTTTATGCCTGAAGATGATAATATGTCTATTATTCTTGGGAGACCCTTTCTTAAATACTGCAGGAGTTGTTATTAATTATAATCAAGGGAAGGTGACCTTCAATGTTAATTACAAGGAACACATTGTCTATTTCCTCAATAAGATTGAAAGGACTTATGGTTTGAATTCAATTGAACATGTTGAGGGCATTCAAGTTGGAGAAATATATTGTCCCATATCAAGAGAAAAATTTGAAACTATTATGATTGGGACCATTGCTATCAAGGTTGAGGTAACCTAATCATTAGTGGAATACAAAGTTTTGTCTCATATTAAATTGTTTTGGTAGCAAGACCTGATCAACCTTGTTAACAAAAGGATTTCATTGAACAAAACAATGTTTTCACTATGATTATTTCTGTTTACTTCTATTCTATCCATTCTACGTTTTGCTTATGCCTAACTTAAAGGCATTAAAGAAAAGTACTTATTGGGAGATAACCCAAAAGTTTTAGATGAGTCTTGGAATTTATTACCTCAGTAATAACCGCTCCTTAACCTTTTTATTTGCTTTTTGTGCCAAGAGTAACCTCTAATGAGAGTGAAGTGATGATTGGGAAAGTTGCTGTCCCGAAACAGATTTTTGTGCTTCACCGTAAACAATCGTGAGAGAGCTACGTAAGTCGGATTGAGCTGTAATATTTTGTGCTTCTGACCCAGGTTATTATATAACGTTCGTTAGTTCAACACGTTTTGATTTGAGCAACAGAAGGTCTTCGAAAAAATTCGTCTTTACCTGCTGGTCTGTTTTGACAGATTTCTACCATTTTCTGTATTTGGTTCTTGTTGGCTCCTTTTTGAGTTCTTTTGGGGAATTGAGTTTTTTGAAGGAAGCGCTACAGTAGCTAGTGTCCTAATGGAAGTTTATTTGGTGTTAGAACTGAACCTTAAGACTTATTTATCTTAAGTGCACTAATGTTGCTAATAAAGATTGTGTGAAATTTCGTATGAAGGAAAAATTTCAGGTGTATGGAAAGAATGAGTAATGAGATGAAGGATGGACTAAATCTCAAGCTTGGGGATGCCACACGTTTCACCCCAAGAAATATCCAAGAAGTACAAGCATCAAAGCTTGGGGATGCCCAAGGCATCCCCTTCTTCATCAATAAAAATCTCAGGTTTCTTCCAACCACTTTATTTTTATTGTTTCATGCACAGTTGTGTTGTTCTTGGAGCGTCTTCTTTTTTGTTTTTAGTTTTGGTTTTTGTTTTCTTGGTTTGCTTAGTTTGCTGAATAAATTGGTTAGACCTCCTCTTTCGTGCATTGGTGTTCAAATAGTCTGGTTTGGTTTGGAAAAGAGTAGGAAAGCTCATGCTTAAGTGGTAAAAAGGGCTTGTTTTTGACTGTAGCTTATGCTTTGTCATGCCATGCTTGATATTGTTTTGGCTTTATGCTTAGTATTCTTTGCTATAGCATGACTTGTTATAAACAATTGAGATTGCTTAATGTGCCTTGGATGAATCATGCGTTGTTTTAGCATATTAAAGCATAGTATAGTGGTATTCTCCTTTGATGCTTTATTTGGGTTGACTTGGCACATGCTCACACCATGTTATGACTATCTCAAGTCACCATAGCCTTTATGATCCTTTAGTTTTCAACTTGTAGTATCACTTTATGCTTTGATCAATGATGTTTTGTCGCTCTGCATGATTATGGCCATTATTGCTCTCTCGTTTGTCGCTCCCTTACTATTGCTAGCCTTCACTTTTACTGAGTATGTTTTACGCATGTTTCCAACTCCCTAAAACCAAATATTGCCAAAGTGTACACCATACCTACCTATTAGCATCATTTGCTACTTCTGTGCATGTTCAATATGCCTAGTTTTCTTCCGAATAAAATGTTTGCTTGTTATGAGAAGTTAGTTAGTAAAGCTCTCACGAACTTGATGGCACACTTTACTTTCTTGCATTTAATAAACCTGATCCATTGTGAACTCTTCGTGAAAGTTATATGCTTGCAAATTATAGGCTGGGGATTAGCAGAACCGTGCTGTCACGGGGAACGCTTTCAACACTTGTAAATACACACCCAGTTGATACCTTGCTCTTTTGTTTGTGGATGTCGTCGGTTTGAAATAAAAGGGGAGCTTGTAAGTCCATGGAGTTATGTAGGTGTGTTAGAGAAACGCCTGGGCCGCTGGTCTAATCCATGCTGACATGGTGGAAACCTGCAGCGTAACCATAATGATATCTATGAAGCATTCTTCTTATAAAAAAATAGAAAGATAGCTATTGAGAAAAAGAAAAAGAAAAGAGATTTATGAAAAGAGGAAAGAGAGAAAAAAGCCCCATTTTCCCATGGTAAATAAGAAGATTGCTGATATACTCATTGTCTGCTTGCCTTGTCATTTTGATATGGGGATTCTTCCGTATCATTGGGCAAGGGGTACCCCGTTGGCGGTTCTCAATGATATGCACATACTTACGATGACAAGAATTTACCGGTAACTAAAGTTGAGTAGCATGAGGAGCGGCCCTCGTACTCAAGGGACTTGGGATTTTTAGTTTATAGTCTATCAAGCATATAACTCAGATTGGACCTCACTTTCACCTTAACCACATTAAAGATGCTTATCATAGGGGCAATGAGATCTCAAATCTAATGAGTACCATACTTTCAGCATTTGTAAGCCTTTCAAACTATTCAAAACCTTTTCATTTCCTTGTTGAGTCTCCACACATTCTATAATCACTTTCTTGAGAGCATAGTGGCCATTCTTAGTTCTATGTGCATTATCCCAAGACTTGTTGATTGATGCATACCTTGATATTGCTTATTTTAAACTATTTGTATCTAGTCACTCTTGTGAACTTCGAAGGTGTCCTATGCATTTATGTTTGCTACTCTTTGAGGGACAAGCTGAATGGCACTATGCTATGTTTTCTTTATGTGAAACAAACAAACGTCTTGCAAAGCATTATTATTCATGAATCTTTTGTTTATGCCTTTTCATGTTGCATCATAGTTTCTTTGTCTTATTGCTAGAACTTTGTCTTTCATGTTATGATTGAAGTACTATGATCCCAGCTTTGAATGTTTTACAAATACTTTGATCAAGTCTTTGATGGTGCATGTCACCTAAAAAATTATTCTTTCTTTTTTATCACTTACCTACTTGAGGACGAGCAGGAGTTAAGCTTGGGGATGTTGATACTTTGCAAATGTATCTATAATTTTTGATGCTCCATGCTCGGTTTTATCCATGTTCTCGTGTTTTGTCCACACTTTGGAGTACTTTTCATATGATTTCTTGGACTAACCTATTAACAAGAGCCATAGTGCTAGCTGCCTGTTTTCTGCTGTTTTTGGTTCCAGGAAAGTCAGAAAATGAATATTCTCGGAATTGGACGGGACAAAAGCCAAAGTGCCTATTTTTCCAGAAGACTCACAGAGCAAGAATACGAGACGAAGGAGGGCCAGGGGCTGGCCACACCCCCTAGGCGCGGGCTGGGCCTGGCCGCGCCAGGGCATGGTGTGGTGGCCCCAGGCACCCCCTCGGTCTCCCTCTTTGCCTATAAGAAGCCTTCTGACCTAAAAACTTTGGGGAATTCGACGTTTTTCCACGAAAAGTTCCGCTGCGTCGCCACCACCGAAGGGGAGATTCGGGGGATAGAAAGTCTCTATTCCGGCACCCTGCCGGGACGAGGAAGTGCCCCCGGAGCCATCTCCATCGATCTTCACCATCATCTCCATCGACCATCCATGTTTCCCCCATCTATGAGTGAGTAATCCCCGGATGTAGGCTATGGGGATGGTAGGGATTGGATGAGATCATTCATGTAATGGCATCAGATTGTTAGGGCATGGTGCCTAGTATCTTTTATTAGTGCTTTATGACTTTGTTGCAACTTGTTGTGCTTAATGCTTGTCACTAGGGCCCGAGTGCCATGATTTCAGATTTGAACTTATTATTGATTCATTATGATGGTATTATTCTTGGTCTTATCTACAAGTTGTATACACACGTTGTTGTCTAGAACCTATGGCCCCGAAGTGACAGAAATCGGGATAACCGGAAAGGAATGGCTTTGATGTGAGGATCACATGTGTTCACGGAGTGTTAATGCTTTGCTCCAGTGCTCTATTAAAAGGAGCACCTTAATTGCTAGTATTTCCCTAGAGGCCCCGCTACAAACAGGTTGGCAGGACAAAAGATGTTGTGCAAGTTCTCATTGCGAGCACGTATGTCTATATATGGAATACATGCCTAGGATTGTCTAGTACTTGGATGCTTTATCTTATTTATCTTTAATTGCCCTATGTTCTGATTGCTATGTGAATTGTCTTGTCCATGCAACGCCTGTCCATCCATCCCTATGCCTACCGCACTCGAATCCCACTGTTTACTGCTTTTGTTACTACTGTCTTTGCTTTACTACTGCTGTTACTTTACTATTCCTACTACAAAACTATTGCTACTGATAAACTACTGTGAGCAAGATTATTTCCAGGTGCAGCTGAATTGACAACTCCGTTGTTAAGGCTTATAAATATTCTTTGGCTCCCCTTGTGTCGAATCAATAAATTGGGTTTCACTTCCCTCGAGAATACTGCGATACACCCCCTATAATTGTGGGTCATCAGCTTCTTGCTCAAATGATGCTCCAGCAGTGAGGAATGATACATTATTATTCTGCAGTCTAGGGTCTCGAGAGTTTTCTCGTTCAGGACAGCTTCTTGTGTATCTAGGTTGTTGGTTTCCACTACATCTCAAAATTTACCTCGGCATACTCGAGGATGTTGTATTTTCGCTGTACATTTGACTGCTAGCAATGTTACACCGAGGACTGTAAGTTTGGTGCATTAGTCTAACAGAGTAACTACTTCCTGGTAGTTGGCTTTGAGATACTGCCATCCCAGTAGTAGCATGCGTTGCCTCATACTGTTGTTGCATTTGTATGCGCAAACATGAATTTGAATACTGACTTGATGTATGAAAATCATTGTAATGTGTATTTCCTAGATTTTCAGACTCATGGTCTGGCAATGTTGTTCTTGAGTTTGTTCCGCTTCCTCCGTCTTGGTCTATGAAGCCACATCCGTCCATTGATTTGTTCTGTTTTACAATCATATCCGATCTTGCTGTCTCTGTATACCTTCTCGATGTTCAACATGTTAGGCCCCTGGGTGGATGTCTACTGCACAACGTGCTACGATTTGACATATTTCTCTCCTGATCCAACATTCCAATAGAAAGTAGGATGGCATGTTGTGCTACTGTTTGACTTGTTACTAGTATCGATCAAACTTTGCGCGTGATTAGCAGAGATGTTTTCACTGTGAGTGCTGCTGCTGACTCTTGGTATCTGAGTTGCAAAATTAGGAGTTACCGTACCGTTATACCTTTTTCTGTTATCTGTGGTTTCATTTGTAAGTGAATCTCTTATGATGGAATTGATTCCTCTAGATAAATTATCGGTACCTGAACCTCTTATGCTGGAATTGGTTTCTCTAGAGAAATTATTCATGGCAGAAGCTCCATTAATTGGTGTATAACTTTTGGTAGACTGTTGAAGCTGCACAGAATGGGAGAATGTTCTCGTGTCGCCATTGTCATTGCCTAGGTTTATATTTTTCAGTGTCATAGACATGTCTTCCACTGACGTGCTGCCACTTATTGATATAGAACCATACGAATCATAATTACCAGAGACTTGTCTGTTGTGTTGAATACCATATGAATGCACATTTACAGATACTGGTCCGTACATTTCACTTGACAGACAGTTAAGTTGTGTTGGATTAGCTTCTATTTCAGGCTACGATGTTAATGTGATATCAGGTTTTTCTTTCTCTCTCTGCGTAAGGTCAGCTAGATCTGCAAGTTCCGTCCAAAATTCATCATTTCCATCCCAGAAAGAAAACGAATCATCACTGTTATCTTTTGTGTTCTATTTCTTTGAAATGCGATCATCAGACACAAGATCAAACTCAAATTGCAGTGATCTCGCAACCACCCGTTTTTCACCGAGACAGTTGGAGTTCTGTAAAAGCTCAAATGTATATGTACCATTTGCAGCAGGCTGCCTCTCTTCTTCTTTATCACTTGCATGATGACTTGGTCCTGCTTCCGCACTTGGAATGCAAAGGCTTGCATTCAAGCAGTTGAAAACATCTGGACAAGGCACAGGAATATGTTGTGAGTTGGAAATTTGTAGCTGTCTTTTGTAATTTCCAATATCCAGTTTTTGCACGGGAACCGTAACTGGATTAGTAATGTCGGACGATGCAACATGCACCGATCCAGCAGCTTCTGTGCCGACCTGTACCTTAAGGCGATTAAAGCCCATCATTTGAGCATCACGTAATGTATGTTCAGAACCAGGCAGTCTCTCATCAAAAGTATCTTGTACGGAATGAGTTGCTGACTCAGAACGTACAAAATGGCTATGATCGAAACCACGTGTTTGCACCTGAATTCTTGATCTGTCTTCATTGTCAAATGTATTTGACATGCCATTCTATACAGCCGACATGGCAATGTGTGCATTAGTTATGTTCCATCGAGATGCTGCTTCTGACACATGAACTGTATCTGCAGTGTCCATCTCATTCATTGCATGCTCTATACACCTTGTTCCTGACGAAAGATCTGCCCGGGATTCATTTTCAGTACATGTAATGGAAGTCGCTGCACATACTGTATTAGTGTTGCCTTGAACAATAAATGTGTGAACTTGCTGCTTTTCAACTAAAGTTGCACTTGTTGCTACACAATTTGTAGCTGTAGTAGGCTTAGCGATCATCCCGTTACCAGAACCCTGACCTACATATTCTATGACAGATTGCATGGATTGTGTTGAACTTGTGACAGGAATTATCACTTCATCTGACCGCAGGACGTCAGCAGTAGCACTACAATCGGTTGGTTCACAGTTCATCTTTGGTAATTGTTCAACTCTGGACAATTTATCACATGTCGGTAACATATGTACTAGAGCCTCGCAACAAGATTCCAACTCCTGCATATATTTCATATTATCAGGAGATCCATAACTTTGGTCTGCAGAAGTTAACTTGATAAGCAGCTCACAGTCTTCTGCTAGCCTTCTACATACAGATGTTAGCCTATCTGTTGATTTATCCAGCACACTGCCTTGGTCCTGAACATCGCGCTCATTATATTCTCTTACGTATAGGGACCCTTGAGGTGTAGAGTACATACCCCTGTTTTCATGATTGAACATAGATATTCAAGAAATCATTCTAATGTTGCTCTTCATATTGAGATTCATTGTAGACAACATGTCAACATACATGTCCGTCACTATGTCCTGTATTTCTCTGGCAGCCTGGAAGTTTTGACATTATAAACATTATCGCTATCGCTTATTTTTAATATCATAAATCTAGCATTGCACTGCTGAGATAAATGAATAAGTAACACTATGATCAAACACCAGTAGTATGGTTACCTAAATAAACCTAGTAGAACATACAGCTGTAGAAAGAATGTTCATTCTGGTAGGAAGTAGCTAAAGCAGGCAGAAAAATCGTACAATGCAACAATGAGAGAATTTAATAATCTACTAGAACAAGGTCGAGAAATTAAAAACATGAATGTTTAAGGTCAAGTAGGCAATGTATATCTAGAACACAAACACAAGAAGATTCATCATGATCACGAATGAAAGAATTGTGAAGATTATAAAAATTCTTACCTTCACATGCATTAGTGGGTCTGTTACAAACTTTTCAATCAAAGTTGTAACATTTTGAACTATCTCTTCGTTCAGCTCGGCATTAGAAAACACAGTTTCATTTAGCTCCTTCAACTGCATTTTCAACATGGACAAAACAGAAAATACAATACAATAATATGAGTAAGAAGAAATAAGACCGTAGTAATAATTACACATATTATGAATAACTATGGGAGTCTTGCCTTGTGAACACCATAAACGTTCTATTGATCAGGCATCTGGTCAAGACTCTCATATAACGCCATATTTTCAGTTGTCCAGAAAGATATTCTAGGCAGTGCATGGCCTAGAAGCAGAGCATTTGTGTCCACTAGTTCAAAGTACGCATTAAAATTGTTAAACCATATTAAAACAACAAATCCACAGAAACTACTGACAACTAATATGATAGAAAATAAGTATCACATTGGGTAACTAATCCGGATAATTAGAAGCAAAACACCAAGTGCACCTTTCAAACCATTTTTCTGGAAAGTGTCAATACAACTAATGAGCTTGTTGAATGCAGCAAGACACCAGTCATAGGAGTCAATCTCATTAGACATTCCAATTGCAGAGATGTAGTCTGAGCTGGCTCCATCATATGTGCTCGAACACAGCATAACAGTATTTGCAAATAGAACAAAACATGTTTTGAATTGAGATCCTACCATGTTAGGAGTAATCGTCTTTTCTAGCTCACTGATTGTTGTTGTTGGCCCTGCACAATCAGTTAATTCTCTGACCATATCGCGTATCCATTGCGTACACGCCTTCTTTATGGTTCTACCCCCAAACGGGATGCCAAGTATCTTGTTGAAGTGAAAGGGCTTCAGTTCAAAGCCGCATCCATTGGGAAATTCAAAACTTCCTGTAATAACATTAAAGTGAGCAACAAGCCACAAAACTAGTGACCTTGGTAACTCTTCACAGCACATACCAAGCATACCATCAAATTCTATGCTCCTTACCAAAACCTTCTGGTCATTAGTTAGCCTGTTCACCAGTTTTATAAACTTTGGAAGAGATAACTGAGTGGTAAAAACATGATCAGCCATTTCTGTATGAGATTTCTTTTTCTGTCGACAGGGTAAAAAACAAGTTATCATTTAACAAGGTATGGATTTTTTTAGTAAGTCATATATGTCAGATTTCGAAATTATACATTCGACGCAGCACACATGATAGAATCAGTACACAAAAATAATTTGAAATTCAATACAAAATCTCCTCGCAAACACGATACAATGAGCATAAATGAAAAAATAAACAGAAATTGAAGCGTGCTTAACCAAAACTCGTCCTATATCGTTCTTAATTAGGGATGTGAAAGTAATATATCGCTAGCAACAAACACTTTCGTCCTGAGCGCGAAAAGATTTTTATGAAGTAGCTAAACATATGCATAATACAAAGATCTACACATGAGCTAGACGGAAAATCAACCTTCTGGGATACGACACATAGACGTGGAGGGATGCGAGATGAATAAATGAACTTCGCCAGTTGAAGTAGATTTTAAAATGTGGAAGAACAACCCTGAAATAAGAACGAGGAGAGAGCAGTGTTCGTTAAACGCTATATCCGCCTACCGCAACCTGTGATTCTTGAGAAACAAGAAGGTCCTTATTAATGAACCAAGACCGCACATGTCAGAGCTCTACTTTGTTTACCAGCATTATATTAATAATATCCTGAAGCACTCCGTCGGCCGTGCATTTTCTGTTTACAAGCAGTACACTGCCATTTCATATTATCTTTCACCGAGCAGTGCACAGTAGGTGGAAAACGAAAAGATCCTCATTATTGAAACAAGACCCCACATGTCAGAAGTTTATATCGATACAGATAATGTTTCACATTGCATACTACGTATACGGGCACTACACCTCGCTGTGCCTAGCAGGTGGGGGTGCATTGCACGGCCATTGAACTGCCATAGAATCTTGTCTTGCACCGTGCGTACATCACCTTATGAAACATTTAGAAGACAGTTCATACGTATTTCAATGGCAGTGCATACCTGTTTTTAACCACATTATTATAGTAGTATCCTGAAGTGCTCCGTAGGCAGTGCATACATTGTTTACCTGTAGTGCATACAAGTGTGCGTAGCATGCGGGGTGCATTGTACGGTAAGTGCACTGCCATCACATGTTATCTTGGACTTTTGCGCACAACAGTTTACAAAGCATTTCTAAGGCAGTTCATCCAGAGCTTCAGCGCAGTGCATCTCGTGTGCATGGCATTATAATGGCAGTATGACGAAGCACTCAACGAGCAGTGCATGATTGATATTCAATCTGTGCATCTCGGTGTGCATAGCAGGCGGGATTGCATTGCAGGGCTAATACACTGCCATTTCATATTATCTTTTTCCGAGCATTACACAGTAGGTCAGAAATGAAAATGTCCTCATTATTGAACCAAGACCTCACATGTCAGAATGCTACTTGGGTACGGATAACTTTCGGCCGTGCATGCTATGTGCACGGGCAGTGCAGATCGCTGTACATAGCAGGTGGGATGCATTGCATGATCATTGCACTGCCATAGAATCTTGTCTTGCACCGTGCATACAACACCTTATGAAGCATTTAGAGAGCAGTTCATATGTACTTTATGGACAGTGCATACCTATTTTTAATCATGAAGCACTCCGTAGGCAGTGCATACTTTGTTTACCAGCTGTGCACAAAACTGTGCATAGCATGTGGGGTGCATTGTATGGTACATGCACTGCCATCGCATGCTAACCTTTGCACGCAGCAGTTTACGTAGCATTTCGTAGGTAGTTTATCTACAGTTCACAGATAATGCATCTCGTTGTGCTTGGCATTATAATGATAGTATCACGAAGCACTTAACGAGCAGTGCATCTTAGTGTATATAGCAGGTGGGATTGCATTGCATGGCTAGTACACTACCATTTCATACTATCTTTCACCAAGAAGTGCACCATAGGCGAAAAACGAAAAGGTCCTCATTATTAAACCAAGGCCCCACATGTCAGAAGTCTACATTGATACAGATAATGTTCCATAGTGCATACTATGTACACGGGCAGTGCACCTCGCTGTGCATAGCAGGTGGGGTGCATTGCACGGTCATTAAACTGCCATAGAATCGTGTCTTGCACCGTACGTACATCACCTTATGAAGCATTTAGTAGGCAGTTCATATGTAATTCGATGGCAGTGCATACCTATTTTTAACCGCATTGTAGTAGTAGTATCCTGAAGTGCTTCGTAGGCAGTGTATACTTTGTTTACCTGCAGTGCATACAAGTGTGCGTAGCATGCGGGGTGCATTGTACGGTAAGTACACTGTCATCGCATGTTATCTTGGACCTTTGCGCACAATAGTTTACAAAGCATTTCTAAGGCAGTTCATCTAGAGCTTTAGGACAGTGCATCTCGTGTGCTTGGCATTATGATGATAGTATGACGAAGCACCCAACGAGCAGTGCATGATTGATATTCAAGCTATGCATCTCGGTGTGCATAGCAGGTGGGATTGCATTGCATGGCTAGTACATTGCCATTTTATATTATCTTTCACCGAGCAGTGTACAGTAGGTGAGAAACGAAAATGTCCTCATTATTGAACCAAGACCCCACATGTAAGAACTCTACTTGGGTACAGATAACTTTCAGCAGTGCATACTATGTACATGGGCAGTGCACCTCACTGTGCATAGCAGGTGGGGTGCATTGCAAGGTCAGTGCACTACCAAAGATTGTTATCTTGCACCATGCGTACAGCTCATTATGAAGCATTTAGAAGGCAGTTCATATTTTTTTATGGTCGGTGCATTATGAAGCACTTATAAGGGACTTCATATATAGTTCACGAACATTGCATCCCATTGTGCATGGCATTATAAAAGTAGTATCACAAAGCACTAATAGTCAGTGCATCCGATGTATATGAGCAGTGCATCTCGGTGCACATTGCTGGTTGTATACGAGCAGTGCAAAATGGATAAACAAAGCCACGAAACCCAGTAAAAATGTACTGCCTCTCCCCTGGCGAAGAACTGGTACGACCATAGACCCCGCATATATGTCGCTATCAATATTAAAGTGTTCTTGGAAAAGGGGTAATACATATTCGTACTGAATTATGACCCACCTGTCAGACAACTTGTTTTTTGGAGATAAAACCTTTCCACCCGCCGTTGGTGTTTAAAGAATGAAGGAAAGGTAGGAAACGTATCTTCTTCAAACTATTATAATCAGCTAATGTGGGAACAACCCATAACTTTCTCATACCAATTTAGGGTAGTAGCCGCCACCCGCATGTCGATCTAGGGAAATTTTGAACCACGCTTCAAAACTAGCAGTTAGATATTTCCATCTCAGCAAGGCAAGGCAATGGAGAGAGACATCATCATCACTGGCGCCACGAATCAGGTAACCAGATATCGGACCTGCTCAAACGATTTAAATTCTAGGGATATATGTGATGAGGCGATTCATCTTGTATTCGTCTCTACAGATTTTAGTTCAAGATGATAGACATGGCCGGCAGCTACATTGTAGCGACAATGCAACAATTTGATTATTTTTTTATTTTTTTGCGAACAACGTAGGTGATTTTTATCTTGAGATTCAACAGAGATATAACTTCCAAGTTTTAAAGCACGGAGCATAGTTACTACAGTCATGGGAACCGTTTAATAGCCATAATAGTATAGTACAATTGATATAGTGGAAATATTTATAGACGAAGCTACATGACCATTTGCTACGCATGTAATTTGAGCAGCAGATAACACGATGTGTAATCACAAAAAAAAATTCACAGTGGATCACATCAACCGTAGGCTACACCAATTCATTCATTTTCTATCAAAGTAACGTATTACTTTGTGTACTTAATAGGAAGAGATTATACAATACAATGAGAAGTTCAGTCGATGTACAATAAAACTATGCTCTAAATATAATTCGGCTATTCCTGACAAATACTATTTATTATTATGTATATAATCAGCAAAGTTGTTGGTGGTTGTTGCAGAAAAGGTATAAGGAGGAAATAATACCAAAGTAAATTTCAAAATATATTGGCATACATATTTCAACTGATTGTTTTTGCATCGGAGCGTACTTATATTAGTTATATAGCAAATATATTATAACTGTTGATGTGACAGATACGCAAGCAGAGTGTTGCTTTTTTCTCTGCTGTGTTATTTTTTTTACTAAATGTAAGGAATGTGATATATGCTGCATTACACCAAATCGCAAAACTCTGCATGGTCCCAAGTTATCTCATTTGAATGATCGTACATTGGCTAAAATAGAGATGATGAAAGGTGCAAAATTCCAAGCTCCGGGTGTAGCAGAACGTGTTGCACGTGAATTCAAGATGGTATATATACTTTTAAGAATAATATTCTAATTGTTTTTTTAATTTTATTTCAATGCTTTATGTATCAACAGATTGACCGCGAATAATTATGGTGCTACTATATTCGTTATATCATGGCAGAGACGTCTTAGAGCACTACATGATAAGTGGGATAAAGAGCGTGAGCAGAAACTGAAAGCTCTCGCGGTGTCAACCGAAAATGTACGGAGATGTAACACAGCACGCGCAAACTTGAAGCCAAAGCTGGAAAAAATTAACATCACAATGTATGCTCCACAAGTAATTTCCAGAAACCCTAGTGGTAGAACAACGCTATGATGCCAAGATCAATCAGGTGGACCAGTGAAAGGCAACAGTGCAGTTAAGACTCATTGTAAATTGAAAGATGCAAAGTGTAATGAGAATAGTTTGGTGAGTTTGCTCTTGAAATTAGTAAAAAATCAAAAATCAAAATAATGTTGCATGAGTACTGCTAACCATCGTTTTATTGTATTTTTTGTTTTGTCAGGTGCAAGTTGGTGTGGTGGTTTCAATGCAACAAAACAATGGTACTACTGCAGCATCGTCTGCACAGACAAGGACATCAAAGGACATAGATGCAGTAACCAACATTCAGTTCAGGTACAACGAGAAAAAATCAGATACAGTGCAAGCAGCTCCTGCAAGCCAGAGAATCCTCATGAATGCTTCAACATAGAATGGTCATATACATGCAAACATCGACCTAAGAGCTATCGGAATGCCAATGAGTGGCACGGAAGGAGAAGCTTTAGTAAGGTATGCTGGTAGCTCTGCAGAAGACAAAACCAAAACAATCATCACAAGCAACGTACTCAAATCAAGCATGATTGTTCAAAATTGCCATGCTAGGAGAGCACTGAGCAACAATGAGAAACAAATCGAAAGGAAGACAGTCTATCCTGGATACGAGAGTAGCATAACAATTCAGGAGACAAGATCACACATGAGCAGACTACACATGAGTAGAGTGTTGCAAGTGAACCAGTCAGCAACATTTTTTTCCAGTGCATCCAGCAACCATCGCTACAAGTACAGTAGAGTCACAAGCTAGAAGCATTGATAGAGATAATTGTTCTGATGCAGGCAAGAGGGATTCAACCAGCACGGTGAACCCACAAAGAGAAGAGAATACAAGTCATCAGAATGTCGATTGTTCAGAGGAACCGGCAGAAACTATATGCACTAACACCAACTTGGAAGCAATGAGCAATGAGCAGCCTATGCCCAAGTGCAACGACACTATTCTTGAAAAGGAGATTAATCCAGGAGAACCTACGAAAGAAGAGTTAGAGATGGATAGAATGTTTAAGAATGAGTACCAAGCTGTGGATGAAATTGGTGATGCCACGACACCGGAAGAAGGAATGGATTTCAGTCAAGGGGAGATGCTTTCCAATTCTTTGCACTGTATGCAAGGAAAACCGGTTTTTCTATAAGAAAGTACACCGGCCTTAACTCCAAGAAAACATGTGAAATGATTAAACATACATTGCACAAAACAAGGTCAGACTCACATAACTGAGAAAGTTGTAAAGGAAAGGAAAACAAGTTCTACTATCAGGTGCTCTTGCCCTGCATCCATTGTGGTAAAGAAGACAGAAAAAGGATGGATGTACAAGACAGTAAAACTGGACCACAATCACCCTTTGCACCCAACAGATTGGATCATCATGTTTTCAAAATGCCACAAGTCAATGACACAGCTAGACAAGGAATTTATACATATACTACACCTTGGAAAGATTCCACCGAGGAGAGTGATGCAAATATACAATGGAATGAAACTTTTAAACAGAGGAGTTGGTTTCGACGTCAAAGACGTGGCAAACCTTAAGTATGCTGACAAGAAAGACAACAGAAATAAAGATATAGAGGAATGCTTGAAGAGGTTTACCCGTCTTCAATCAAAGGTTCTTGGATTCTCATATAAATTCGACACTGACCACACAAACGCCGTGCGTAGCATCTTTTGGACAGACGCAATGTGCAGGATGAACTATGAACTATATGGTGAATATGTGCCATTCGACACAACGTTCCAGACCAACGTATACAATATGCCTTTTACACCAATCATTGGCGTGAACAACAATGGGAACACAGTTTTGTTTGGGATCCGTCTCCTGCAGGACGAGTTAGCTGAAACGTTCAAGTGGCTGTTCAAAACTTTTGTATTGGAAATGGGTGGTAAAGCACCAAATTACATAATCACCGACCATGTAGAGCAATGAAGAAAGCAATTGATGAACTGGATATACTGCTTGACACAATCCACATGTTCTGCCTCTAGCACATAATAAAAAAGATGCTAGAAAAGCTTGCTAGAATTTTAGCAAGAAATGAAGGCCTGTCAGAAGAACATAGGCATGTAATAAAGAACTCATTGACTGTAGAAGAGTTTGAAAAATGCTAGAGGCAAGTATTGGAAAAATACGGAATTGCAAACAACAAGCATCTGCTAGATTTATGGGATATCAGAGATCACTGGGTGCTAGCCTACTTCATGGACTGTTTCTATCCTTTTTCCTCGTCAATGACAAGAAGAGAGATCACCAACTCCATGTGGAAAGACTATGTCGACCACACATACACAATACTGAAATTCCTAGATTCATATGAGGCAATTCAGGAGAAAAGCTTTAGTGCGCTCGACAGGAAAAGGAAAAGGACTTCAGATATGGACTTGAGAAAGATGCAATAAACATTTACACTATAGACATATTTCTGAAGTTTCAGAAGCAACTAGCAGATAACACAGATTTCAAAATAACAAGGGAAGAAATAACTGATAGAGGAATGAAATACGAACTGACCAAAAGAGGTCATGTCACACATCCAGATTTCAACATAGATGTTTTTATAGTTGACGTGGATAATGAGAATAAGATGTTCTCATGCAACTACAAAAAAATCTCAAGGGATGGCATCCAGTGCTGTCATGTCCTCAAGGTTGTGGTATGTCTTGGTTTAGTACATACGATGCCAAACAGTTTTGTGAGCCCTAGATGGAAAAGATGTAACCCACATCAGCCATCCAACTATGTTTTTCATCTTCCTGATGGAAACAAGAGCAACGCAGCAGGTCCAACATGTTATGTGATTGAGTTGACTCGTTTTGCTAAGATTTGCTCAAAAGCATGCAGTACAGACAAATCATACCAAGTTCTGGTAAAGTGAATTGATGACATAGAGAAGAAAGTGAATGCTTCAGTAGACCAGGATGAGCAAAGCAACACAGACGGCATGGCAGATGGCACCGATAACTTACATGAAACAATTCGTACTGCATTGCGAGATCCCCCGATCATCAAAACAAAGGGTAGGAAAAAAAGGATAGAGACTAAAACCAGGGTTAGAGAAGACGAAAAGAAATTGCGGTACCTGTAGAAAGAGAGGACACACAAAACCTAAATGTGAATTATGGCTTAAGGAGAGAGAGGTATATATATACACATGAATACTTTTTTCTTATATTTTACAAATTATCGTACCTAGCGACAAAGTATATATATGTAGTTTTTACTATTACAGACTGAGGTTATTTAACTATATATTAAATTTTATATGCATGCCAGAATGATCTAGAAGAAGTGTAAGATAAGATCAAAAACTACAACAGAGAAAAGTCTAACTTCAAGCAGTGATTACGAGACGACTGATGGTTCTAGTGTAAGTTTTGTTCTAAAAATAATAATATTCGATAGATTAAGTCGAACTAATATTTTAACCAATAATCTTCAGGACGACCTGACACCACACAAGAGAAGATTTTTTCAGAAAAAAAAGCTAGCAAAGTAAAGCAAGACGTGGACGCAATTATGTTGACAACACTAGTACAGATGAAGTAAGCTAATTGTACACAATGATACCTATTACAACATATCTTGAACCCGATTGTAACCACGCAAGACTAACATTTTATCTCCTTCTCTAAAGAAAATATTGACACCACAGAAAAGAAGAAGAGTATGGAAAGAGAAGGATCAACAAAGTCCATCATCAACATCAAGTGATAACAATTCTACTGATTCAGCTAGAGTAAGTATTATGTGAAATTTATAGCTGATGACTTTGAAAATAGGAAAATTATTGGACATGATATTTGTTAAGTCGTGAAAATAAAACGCTTCATACATGTGATGCACATGATATCAAAACCACAGAAGTAGACGAGAAGTTCAGTAGGAACAACACAAAAATCAAGAAAGAAAGTGTACACGAGCGATTGATGGACAAAAGTCTAACATCAGAAAAGAAAGATCTCATCCATATCCAACGCGGAATGTTGTGAATATGTATGAAATCACTGACACAGGTGCTAACCTTAGTGGAAATGATGGAGATGTTTCTCCAAGTTATGGACATACAGAAAGAAGCTGCAGAACAGCAGAAGCAACAAACAATCCAAAGAGAAAGTGCAGTACAAAAAACCAAATAAAAAGAATAGTGATTACAAGGAGCATTCCAGTGCAGACATCCGTATCAAGCCACGAAAGCCCTCAAGCATCAGTTGAGAGGAATGTACAAACAAGAAGCAGTCCTGTGAATTCAGTACAGTTCAATGTACATAAAAGGAACAGTACCAAAAGTCCGGTGATAAGAACCATCGGAACAAGACAAAGCACCATTCAAGATGAAGATCTCGACAGTGATTGGTTCAGGAGAAATAATCAAAAGGAAGGCACAAGCCATTTAAAAATCCCCAGAAAAGGACATGGCCGTCTACAATGGTATTTGACTGGACAAGTTCGAGAGCCAAGGCAAGTTTTATATTTCATAATATTTAAAACATTATAATTATGATTGCCCAAATAGTTTGCTCTACATACATGCTATAAAAAATAATTGCTCACAACGTTTCTTTATTTTATGTAGGAGAAGCAGCAGGAACATGTCATGATACAAATATTGTTTTGTAGCAGACAGACTCAGAATTACAAATTTACTCATAACAAATGTAAGAAATTATAGAGGAGAATTTTTATTCCTATCCAGTTATCATAAAGTTATTGAGGAAAGTTTTTTGTATTATGGCATTACTTTTTATTTACTGGTATAAAAAGGATACATTGACTACAACCATACATAGCATTCCACCGATTTTGTAAATAAGATAAAAATATTAGACACAATAACCATGACACTCCTAGAACAATCTACTGTAGTTCGAAAGAATAGTTTTGTACCAGAGATTCAATGGAACAATGCTTTAAAAAAGAATTGCACTATATATATATCATACAAACTTAACAACTAGAAATGTTTTATTTAACAAACAAAGTAGAACATTTACATATTATTCTTATAGACTATAAGATAGAACACTCGTACATCTATGCAATCATAATCTAACAGATGAAACAGGGAATTAAAAAAAAGGAACCAAGGCAGTACATAACTAACATCACTGGCAGTCCATGAACTGCATTAAAATACATCCGGATCAAAGAAAATAAAGCAGTGCATAATCCTTTAGAGAAGCAGTGTTATGCTTCAAACAACAATGGGCATGTGAATTGTATTGGTGGGCCTTTCTTGTATAAAAGCAGCAGTTTTATGGTTATGAACTTTCGCGGTATCATATGGACAATTTCGTAGTGGTCCTTTTTTTATAATTACTAGTACAATTTGCATGATCGGTTGGTTATAAGGATACGAGGAGTCGTGGAAGTGGAAAAGGCGTAAGTTGAAACAAGATCGCAGCAATTGATCATTAACACCGACGAAAGTCAAAAAAACCAAGGTGCCTCTCGAGCGTTGAATTATTTATTCATTTTCTATTCCATGACATACTTATTCTTAATAGATTCATCATTGTTGCCTACAGCGAGAAAACAGAGATTTAACGCGTGGTACCAGACATCTTGGTCGCAGACATGATGGACGACGGGCTTCAGACCACAGAGACTCATAACATTCCTGTTCACGGAACGACAGTTCTTACTATGGAGTACACCAACGAGGAATCAACGGTCGACAGAATCCTCTCCATGTACGAGGCTTGGCTTAAAGAGGTTTGTACTGATCCAACTTACCGTCTGATTTTATGAAAATGATTGTCATATGAATTATGCATAACTACAACATAAATGAATTCAAGGTTGTTTGATTCGTATATAATAGGTTCCCATATTAATTTGAACTAGTTTTTCCTAACCAGTCCTTTTCACTAGTTTAAATATGAATCAAACATCAACCCATACATATTTTATCAGAATCCCTTGATTTTCCTATGGTAGAAACAAACATATTGTGTGTCATATGAATCTCTACGGGATTAGAGTGGACATAGAAAATGCATTCCTACATTATCCATACTCCTACGTCTTTCATGTCCTAAGAATTAATAATGCAAGTTCTAAACTGTATTGTAACATCCCAAAACTTCAATCCAAGCATATCAAGATCCAGATCATCAAAATTAGGGTTAACAAAAACTTTTCCAAACTAAAAATGAAAGAATTCATGTGTATGTGCATTGAATTTAGGAATTGATTTGAATTGCCATGGTTCTATGATTCTTTGATTGTAAAATGTTTGTATGGTAAATTAAACATCATCTAAATCTTTCCCAAGCAAATCCCAAAGAAAATCAAATAAAAAACAACTAAAATGAGGAATGGTCATTTTGGCCTTTTTAATCCACTACAGTACTTTGAGTGTTCCTAGCACTCATTTCTCAACAGAAATAATTCTGGATCTTTACACCCCTTGCTAGTACACATAATGAGGTACCAAGACCCACTTTTTGATCTGCTAAAAACATTCAAATACTTATTTTAAAGGGCATGTGAAAATTGAATTCAATGCAT
Source organism: Avena eriantha (assembly GCA_910589775.1). Lineage (NCBI taxonomy): Eukaryota > Viridiplantae > Streptophyta > Magnoliopsida > Poales > Poaceae > Avena > Avena eriantha. The sequence continues at coordinate 61,917,861 of OU342746.1, forward strand.
ATGCCTAGATCACCCCTATTTCAAAAACCATCAAATTGAGCTCCACTTTCAAAACCCTTGCAACCAGAGACTACCTAGTACTAGTGGATATCACTCAAAAAAATTGAAACCAAAATTCAAACTTTTGCTTCTTGCGGCCATTTCATCAAACAGGTGATAGACACAAATCTTGCAAATTCCAAAACACTATAGTGAGCAGTGGATTTGGTCAACATTTGGGCCTAACTTGGTCCCTTTGTCCCCCCAGATAAAACCCCGACCCTAGCTCTCTCTCCCACTCCCCTATCTGCTCCAGTACCAAGCCGCCCAATGCTATGCGCCAGGTCGACCATGGACAGCTCGCACCAGCCCGTCCCGCGCTCTCCTTCGCTCGCTGGCAGACAAGCGCCATCACACCGCACCGCCTCGATCAGCCCCCGACCAAAATCGAGAGGAGGACCAGCCGCATTTGCTCGCGCCCATGCCTCGGTCCGCCATGCCGATCACCCCGGAGTACCGCGCCCGCCAGAGCAGCACCAGCCTCGCCAAGCCCTAGCCTTGCGTGGCAGCACCCGCAGCAGCCCCAACAACCGCCCAGACATCCTCGTTCGTCGCCTCGCGACGAGCAGCCCGGAGGAACCGCGTAGAACACCGTCGTCCGCGCTTAGTTCACCGCACGCTCCCGACCAGCAGAGACCTCGCCTTGCCACGCCTTTAATCCTCAGAGGACCGCCGGGGGATAGAGAATCCATCACCGCCCTCGCCCATGCCGAGAGCGCCCCGCATCATCGTCACCGATGACCTCACCGGCGCCCGCTCTGCCCTCTCGTCGACCCTATATAAAGCGGCCAGCCTAGCCTCCTTTCTCCACACTCACTCACTCCCCACCTCTCATTGAACCTCACCAACCTCTCGCCGAAGCCGCTCGAGCTTTGTCTCGCTGGAATTGGAGCCGAAGCCGCCGCAGCATGAGGAGAAGGGTGTCTGCGATTTAGGGCACCCCAAGCTCCGCCGCAACCGCACCTCGCCTCGCCGTCGTCTACCAGACTGTTTTCCCGCCTCACCGACCTTGCTGGAGCCCTGGTATGCCCCCAATCGACCCCCACCGCCGCGTCTAGGTCAGGCTCTCGCCGGAGTGATCCGTCGTCGACGATGACCTCCCACCATTGGATCGTCTTTAGATCGTGTGGCCTAGGATGCTAGATACCATTTCGGTGTTTTTGTGCCGCTGACCGGTGGAGCCCGCGTGTTAGGCAGCCCATTGCGTGCACTGTGCGTAGATGGGCCGGCCCAGTTAGTTCCCGCGCGTGTTAAAAATTCAAATTTAGTTTTTTCTTTTTAGAGTTAATCTAGTTTCTGTCCACTAGTTTGAAAATCAATTCTAGGAGTTTTACAAATCCAAATGGAATGAAATCAATTTTTCCTGAAAGGTATTGAAAGGATCTATCCAAGCCCGTTGGATTTAATTAAATTAGAGTTATAGATCCCTCCTAATAAAAATAACAAAACAGAAGCATTTGCACCTTGCAACATTTTTACAAAATCAACTAAGGTAGATTTTGAGTTGATTCCAACTCTCAAAATTCACATTTCATCATAACTATATGAATATGTAATAATATTAAGGTTTACATGCAGTGACTTTGGACTAGTACCAAAATAATGCTATATAGGCATTTCTAGTCACTTTAAATCATTAAATAATGAACTTAAACCAAAGTAATTATGAACCAACCCTTAAATCACATTCCCACATGTTAGAATATGTGGTTATGACATGTGTCCACATGATCCAATATTTTAAGTGGTGAATAGAAAATCTTAGTTATTTTTCAATGAGTAGAAATTACTTTTCTAAATTAAAAGGAGTAAAGCTATTGAGTTAAAGTTGTGATGCTTGTGATGATAATAGATCATCAAATGTGTGTTTTAGAATGCTAATTAGATTAGTTAAGTATTGTTTGGTGATTGTGTACTCCGTATGTATTTATAGACGATAGTACCGACCAAGTCTACGAGGAGGAGGAGTTCTACCAAGAAGAAGAAGAAGAAGAAGAAGAAAACTTCAACCACTGCACCAACCAAGGCAAGCTATTGTAGAGAACTAGAATTAAGATAGTTAACTTGATCCAAGATACTATAGGCATGCTTTGGTCACACTCCTTTGACTATTAGTTAGCCCAAGTCTTATTTACAAGTTTTACCTCCCTTAGTTTACACAAAGTTCTTTACTTATTTTGAAGGTAGCATAAAGTGTGTAAAACTTGACCTATTTAGATGTCATTCTATGGCATGATATTGAACCCATCTTATCCACCTTAGTGAACACTCTTAACTTAGTAGTTTAGAGTAGATAAAAAACTTGAGTCACTTTAGATGGGAATACTTGGTGAAAATGAATTATGAAAACCTTCGAATGATGAGTCATTCTATTGAGATGTTTTGACATGTGTTGAGGAACACAAATGGTTTATGATGATGAAAATGATGAGGCATGAGCCTTAACCCTTTTATAAAACTGATGGTTGAATTCGGATGCGATACCATTCCAAATTTACCGTACAACCACATTACCTGAATTGGGTAACGCTTAGCTGGAAATTTATATGCATTAGTATTAGTTCCCTCGCGGGAGAGGTTTGAGCTGAGGCTACCTCTCAATGTTGTCCACCTATGCAGTGCCCAAGATGACTGATGGTCATGGTTGGGAGGCCATGCTCATAGGAGAGGTGCTTATACTAGGGCGTGTAAAGGAAAGGTTATGTTTGATTATCTACATACTAAGTATGATTATTTAGGGTTATTCCTGACAGATGTATCGAATCTTGTGGTGAAAGTGTACCACCTCTGCAGAGTGTCAAACTATTCGAATAGCCGCGTCCGCAGTTATGGACAATTGGAATGGCCATACGGTTTCGTTGTCAGATGTTTTCAAAATGACTTATGAAAGAAATGATGAATCTTGACTTGACCACAACAGGGTTGTGTTTATGACAATAGCTTCCCAACTTAAGTGATTCTAGAACTTTATTTTATCTTTCTTTGCTTCTGAACTAAGCTTAGGTTTCAAAATTAACTTTATAGTTAAACTTAGCTTTAGCACTTTAACTTGGAACTATATTACTTGTTAGTGGTAGTTTGCGAGTACTTGAAGAGTACTCATGGCTTTTGTCCCTGGCTATTCTCATGGCCAGACTATGAAGGAGACTATCAAGATGATGGCCAACAGGACGGCTATGATAACTAGGACTATCTGCCTTCATCAGCATTGCATGTGCCCCTGAAGATGGACCCCACCTCTACGTTTATCTTTTATTTCCGTTGTTTGTTGTATTGAAGACTGGATCATAAGATCCTTATTTGTGTAAGACCTTATGTATGGTTTGTAATGGATGATGTACTGTGATATCCAATCCGTTATGTCTCGCAAAAATGGTAATCCTGGGATTGTGAGGTATGGCATAACGGGCATCTGGGATTAAAAAAGTAGGTGTTGACAAGTTGGTATCAGAGCCATCCTGACCATAGGAGACCCTAGTTAGAATGGACGTCCGAACAAAAACTTAGTTTTAAAAACCAAAGTGAGTTTTTATGAAAAACTGTCTCCTCTCTCATCCTTGGGAATTCTTTCTTTCTCAAAAATTCATGTTCCTCAAAATTTCTACATTACTACTTAAAATTTGACACACTTGATCACTTCACTAACTTCCTCATCCTTAATTCTTGTAGATGGAGACACAGTCAGCAAGTTTTACCAGTTGGGAAACGGAGGTCAGCTGATCTTCGAGAGGGATCTGGATTCACTGTCGGAGTTACTGGGACGCCCACATCCGGAGTTTCTTGGAGCTCAACTTCCAGGACCCCCAGGAGGAGACCTAAAGTGGCTAGTCACCACGGACCTAAGAGGAAGCATCGAAGCACCAACTTCTGGGAGAATTCAGTTCTCCGTGAGAGAGAACAACTGGCTAGATGGATTAGCCAAGGCAATGCATGAAGCTCTCGCATGTCTATGTGCCCTCAGCGTCAACAAAATCCAAGGAACCCGTTTTGCCCACTATGCAAGACGTGACTTCATGGGAATGCCGATGGAGATGCCAGGTCACCCACAGTTGAGGTGTCAAGTGGAGAATCTTGACTTCTTGTTGCATGATAGACAGCAGGAACTGGACAATGCTAGAGAGTTACCAACCAGAACCGCGCCATTGCCGACCAGAAGGCCTAGACTTTCGCACTACTTGTCCAGGATCGCCAGTATCTTCGCCGCCAGCGTGCAAACAAGGATCGCACCATCGCCCGTCTTTGCAAGAAGGTGGCCGACCTCGAGAAGACCGTCAAGGAGGAGGAAGCTCAGCTTGCAGCAAAGGAAGAAGAAGATGATGGTGAAGACATCCAGGGAGACATGGATTCTTACCTCAGCAACGATGATGACTTTCTAGAGGAGGATGTTGTGGACTTCTACACTAATGATGAGGACTCCGACTGAATCGACGATGAGTAGATGCACTGGAGCACTAACGTAGCATGAGATGTATTGGTCCCACTGTATTGTAGCTTGCAGAATGGTTCTTCAAACCATATGTTTTCTTTTGATTGTTGTGCTGTGTGTTGTATCGTGTGCTTGATTGCATGAATGAAATGAAGTTAGTTGAAAAACATGAGTCTAACTCAAAGTTTTAGCTTTAAAACCCAAAACCATGAACCTTAGAATTTCCCTCTTACCCCTATATCTATCTCAATCTTCAGATGACTCGTGGAAACCAAGGAGGGAGCAGCTCGTCGCAAGACCCAATACTGCAGATCTTGCAGAATCTGATCGCCGACCGTGCAGCAAGCAGGGCAGAACGCCAAGCCAACTTAGCAACACTTCAACAGATCGCCCAGATGGCTCTCAACAACCAAGGGCATGGAAATCAGGATCACCAGGGATCCAAACTCAAAAACTTTCAGAACACCAATCCCCCAATCTTCAACCAATCTGAAAACCCATTAGATGCTGATGACTGGTTACAAACAATGGAAAACAACTTAGAAGTTGCAAGAGTTGATAAAAATGAGAAGGTTCTCTTTGCCACCCACTACCTGGAAGGAGATGCAAGAGCGTGGTGGAATAGTATCCGCAATATGAACCATGGTCAAGTGATGACATGGGAAGCATTCAAAGTCAAGTTCAGCCGCACCCACGTGCCGCAAGGTCTAGTCAATAGAATGAGAGATGAGTTCCACGAACTGAAGCAAGGAAGAATGACTATGGTGGAGTACCGTGATAGATTCCTATCACTTTCCAGGTATGCACCTAATGAGATCAACACGGAGGCCAAGAAGAAGGAGAGATTCCTAAACATACTGCATGATGAAATGCAGACTGTCCTTGTCAACATCTGTTTCCAGGATCTCGAAGAGCTAGTCGACTCTACCATTGATATGGAAGGAAGATCAACCAGGCCAACGACAACCACAAGCGTCGTATGATGCAGCAATCAGGATCCAGCAGTCACCAGAAGTACCGTCCCAACCCCTCATCGGGATATGCACCAAGGGACAACCGACCCCCAACGTCTCGCCCAAGCTACCCAAACCGCAGCGGAGGCAATGGGAAGTCCGGAGGAAACAATCACAACTCCGGCAATGCCAACAATTTCAACCGTGCACCTCCCAAGAACAACAACAACAACACTGCACCCAGAACTGGTTGTACCTATCGCAGTCAAGGACAAGTCCCAGATCACTTGTTTCGAGTGTGGACTAAAGGGTCACTACTCCAATGAGTGTCCCAAGAAGACTACCGCCAATGCCAATGTGAATGCCCCAGCTCAGCAGCAGCGTCGTGTTCAACCAGGAAGAAGATTTGCCCCAGGGAACCCTCACAACCGCAACGGTCGTCTCTTCCACATGAACGCAGAAGAAGCCCAGGAAGCACCAGATGTAGTGTTGGGTATGTTTTCTGTCAACTTAGTTTTAGCAAGAGTAATATTTGATTCGGGAGCATCGCATTCATTTGTCACCGAAGAATTTGAATGCACTAGTAAGATTCACCAAACCAACCTGAAGCATGTCATGATAGTTCAAATCCCCGGTTCAACAACCAAAGCTAGAAAAATTTGCAAAGTTGTGCCTATCAGAATACATGGGATAGATTTTTATGCCAACCTAATTGTACTCGGAACCAAAGGATTAGAAGTAGTAGTAGGTATGGACTGGATGTCAAGGCATAAAGGATTGATAGACTGTGCTAAGAAAGCCATCACCATGACCAGTAGCTCTGGAGTAACAGTAGAGCACATATCTGAAACCTTACCCCGTTAATTCAAGTACAACAAGAGTGTAGCCCTGCCCACCATTGACCAGGTCAGAGTAGTCTGTGAATACCCCGACGCATTCCCATATGAATTGCCAAGTATGCCCCCGGATAGGGATATTGAGTTCATTATCAAACTAATCCCCGGAACCGGACCCATAGCCCAAAGACCCTATAGCATGAACCCCTCAGAGTTAGTGGAATTGAAGAAGTATAAACTAAGTATTGTGCAAATTGTGAATGACTAATTGTCTACCTACCAACAACAAAGCGTACAACCATTCCACCAAGGAAGAATTATAAACTAAGTATTAAAATGAATAAGAATAGGTCTCTACACAAACATTTCTTTGATCAGTTCACTAATGAAGTACTCGAGAAGCAGTGCATAAGTTCTACAAGGGCAGTATATCTCTGTGTGCATGGCACGTTCAGTGTACTGCCGACGCAACTAATCTTGCACAGTCCACACAACATTATAATGAATCACCCAAGATGCGGTACATATATTCTGCAACAGCAATTCGGTCGATGGCGTGAATCACTAGTCAAACACGACTGGTAGGAAAGAGTGGTGGCGTCTCCAGTGAACAACACCACTAGTGAATCCATTTGTGTCATTTCTCGTAAACGCCACCATTACATATCATAATTGTCGCATTCCCCTTATCATGAGAGGGACACAAGTGATTCTTTGACAATTGAGACAAAATCTGATGCATCCAGTTGAATATTCATAGCACATCAAAATAAATCAATAGAAATAACGAAATGCATTACCACATAACAAGCAGTTCATAACATACATCAAGCGATTCATAACAACAAGCGGTTCAACACAACTTACATCTGCACTAATAAACAATCAGAAAGAACTGCAGTCATCACATAAGATGATTTCAATGACAAACATTATCTCAATGTTCGGCGTGAAGTGGTCCTGCCAGTGAGGAGAATGGCTTGCCCAACTTGTAGACAATCATCATGAGATTCAACAAAGGTCTTCTGCTTAGGGATAATGAAGATGATTCGACAATCACTCACTGTCTCGTATGAAATGAAGCTTATGGAACCATTTGCACCAAGCCGTACTCCAGCCACGCCTTCTTCAGCAATTTCAAGAGAAAAAGCCATTCTCGAAGGTAGTTTCTAATTAAGATGTAGAAGTTAGAAATCTAATAACTAACAAGCAATAAAAAATATAATATGAAGTAAAAAAATAATGATAATTAATAACATACCATATCATGACGCTGAACATGCATCCTGGTCAAGCGAGTAACAAGTGTTAGGCCAACGTACAATTCTTTTGAAGGAATGATGTAGACAAGATATCACTTTTCACTCTGGGTAAGCTTGCAACTCTGAGAAACAATTGTATAATCCAATGGTCCTTCTTGTTCCTCATCCTCCTGATCCTCCTCATCACACTCATCCTCTTCGCCCTCATCCTCGTCATCACACTCATCCTCCTCGGTGTCATCATCCTCGTCCTCATCCCGCTCGTCGTTCATACACATAACAGTGATACTTGGACAAGGAGCTCTCATTGAAAAAACCAGATACACGCCATAGTCGATTTGATTTTTAGAAATAAACCTTCTCGATGAAGAACCTGCAAGGCGAGTCATTGCTCGCTCTCTGCGCACGTCCACAACATACATTCGCCCAAGAGCTTGAAACTCCACGCTTTGTCCTGTTATTCTATTGAATTCTCTCCTTATATTGCATGGGATAGTCTAAAATGAATAAAATAATTAAATAAATGATAATAGTATGGAAAGAAAATTCAATTAATGTAAATAGCAAGAATTATATGCATACCAATGAACGCTCAAATCGACCACGTATAAGATGGACATGGAATTGCGAGGCTGAGATTGTTTCATTACTACAGTCTGTGAAACAGACCTAACACAGTGCCATGTCCTAAGAAAAGGAAAAGCACTCGTTAATTTATGATAAGGATCGCTAAGATAAAAAAAAGGGCATCATATTTGGAATGAACATAAAGTAATTTTAGAGACGGAGTAAGTGAGCCAAGTAGGAAGCACAATTTTTTTTCATATACCAGAAGGCTCAATCACACCACCCAACCCTTCATTGCATCATCATATTGTAACTAATCAATGGAAAGATGAAAGAACAAAAGCATAATCAACCTAAAAGTGTATCCTCATTGCATCATCACATTGCATGCTAAATCAAAAATCCATCTCCATATATATACAAATTGAACAAAAACTTAATATCTAAAATGTTGTCGAACTTTTTTATCTGTACAATTTATAATATGAATCGGCCAAAAATATGAATCCATCTTATCCAGAACTATGGTTCGAAACAAACAAGACTAAAATGTGCAAGATTTATAGGATAAAAACGAGGGGATCGGATGAGCATACCTTGAGAGGGAGATTGGGGAGCTAAACAACGGCGAAATCCTTCAGATCTGATGGTTTTTAGGGGTACACTTGAGAGGGAGGGGAGATGGGAATAGGAGGCAAGCTCTCTCTGTTAGTCCTGGCGGCTAGGAACGGATGGGAAGGGCAACCACGTGCCTGACGCTACATCTATAAGTGTATGGTCTTTATGTTAGGCGATACACTGCCAAAGCACGTTGTATTGCATAGTCCCCTCAACAGTATAATCTAAACTATACGGGTTGTACTATGTATGTAGTGCATAGATTTTGCACACGCCCGTTTGCATCGCAAGTCGATTCCATTCCACGGTGAATGCACTGCCGCTGCATGTTATCTTGTGTCGTCCACACATCACTATATTAAAGACTTCAAGAGCAGTGCATAAGATTTCCACAGGCAGTGCATATGTGGCTACATGGCAGGTTCAGTACATTCCAGCATAAGGATGCAGTGCATACGTTCTGCATAACCATATGTTCATCGCAGGTGGAGAACATCTTGCACAGACCGCACAACACTATATTGTAGCAGACGACATGCAGACAATACAGGCATTGCATATGGCTGGAGCGAGCAGTGAATTACGGCCTAGAGATGTAGTGCATCCGTTCTAAATGAATAGTGCATGTCCGTGTCCACCGCACGTGTAGAACATCTTCCATAGTCCGCACAACACCGTATTGTAGCACACGACATGCAGTCCACACAGGCAGTGCATATGGCTGTACCGGGCAGTGCATTTACTGCATAGGGATGCAGTGCATGCGTTCTAAATGAACAGTCCGTGTCTGTGTCCACCACAGGTGGAGAACACATTGCACAGTCTGCACATAACTATATTATAGCACACGACATGCACTCCACATAGGCAGTGCATATGGCTGGCAAGGACAGTACACTCTGGCCTCAGGATGCAGTGCATAAGATTTCAACAGGCAGTGCATATGCGGCTACATGGCAGGTTCGGTGCATTCCAGCATAAGGATGCAGTGCATACATTCTGCATAACCATACATTCATCACAGGCAGTGCATATAGATGGCTAGGGCAGTGTCATCCTCCATAGCGAAGCAGTGCATTCGTTCTTCATAACAAGTCAGTGTCCGTGTCAACCGTAGGTGGAGAACATATTGCATAGTCCGCGCATCACTATATAGTAGCACACGATATGCACTCTACATAGGCAGTGCATATAGCTGGCAAGGGCAGTACACTCCTGCATAGGGATGCAATGCATAAGATTTCAACATGCAGTGCATATGCGGCTACATGGCAGGTTCAATGCATTCTAACATAAGTATGAAGTGCATACGTTCTGCATAACCATACGTTCATCCCAGGAAGCGCATATAGATGGCTAGGACAGTGCCTTCCTCCATAGCAAAGTAGTGCATTCGTTCTTCCTAACAAGTCTGTGTCCATGTCAACCGCAGGTGGAGAACATATTGCACAGTCCGCGCATCACTATATAGTAGCACACGACATGAAGTCCATATAGGTAGTGCATATGGCTGGCAAAGGCGGTACACTCCTGCCTAGGGATGCAGTGCATAAGATTTCAACAGGCAGTGCATACGTCTTTCAAGGGCAGTGCATACCTCTTTCCAGTGCATTAGGAACAACGAAGATGATTCAGGTGCAGAAGATCTGTAACAGTCATCAGTGCAGTATAAATTACCACCCGAGATGCGCATGGTATAAATCAAAGGTGGAGAACATCTTGTACAGTCATCAGTGCAGTATAAATTACCACCCGAGATGCAGTGCATGTGTGTGGCGCACGCAGTGTATCTAGGTGTGAATGGTAGGTGTAGTCCATTCCACGGTCAATGCACTGCCTGCGCACGCGATAAAAACAGTCGGTCGGCGTTATTAAAGATAGCGCAGCATCCAAGCGGCGAGGCATTATGGATTTGGTGTGAGCTGTATAAGCGTGCCTTTAGTGCTGTAAACCTCTCGCGTCCTCCTCTCAGGCTTATAAATAATGTCGGAACCTCTTCACAGTTCTAAACACCATCAGTACCAGGGATAACGATTCGATCTCCCCTACCTACCACCGGCTTCATAATCCCTCTCCGCATACCCACCTGTTGGGACAAGTTCCCTCCGGGTGCTCGCATACCACCTCCAACGCCGCCTAGCTCTGACGACGAAGGAGAGAAAGAGGAGGTCTCGACGCAGGAGTCGGTCATGGCTCAGGGTGTGGTAGCCACTGTTGAGGAGGATCCTAGCTACAAGAACCTACATGAGTACGACTCTTCCTCTAGCAATAGCAACCAATCCTACGACCAGATGCTGCCGCCAACCTCGTTCGATAAGGAGAAGAAGAGGCGGGAGGATGCGAGGAACCGCGAGGAACAGACCGCATTCCTCGTTTCCGTGGAGAGGGAGAGTGTCTCTGCTCCAGTGGCGCTGGAGAAGGAGAACGAGGAGGTCGTGGTGCCACAGATACCCATTGCGCAAGAGGATCCTAGCGGCATGAACTTACATGAATACAACTCTTCTTCCGGCGATAGTCACCACTCCTACGACCTAATGCTGCCGCCAAAGTCGGCCATTGTCGACTCATTCGAAATGGAAAAGAAGAGGCGGGAGGATGCCCGGAACTGCGAGGAACGGACTGTGTTCTTCGCATCCATGGAGCGCGAGAGGGTCGCTGCCTATACGGCGCATAGGGCCACCGTTCATGAGGCCGCCATCCAAGCAGTTCTGGAGATGACCAATTAGTTTCGATAGGCAGCAGAGTCGAGGAGGAACCAACACGCGGTAGCGGCAGTAGGAGCGCAAGCTGTTGTGGCTCCAGCGGCAGCAGCGAACAACAACGAGGCAGGACCATCATACGTCATCCACATATACAGCGACGAAGATGATTAGGGGATCTAGCTTTATATTAGGTTTTTGTTTATATATCCATCAATGTCATTCAAATCTTGTAAAATATCTCCTGATTTGGATGGACTATTAATTTATCTAAATTTCATAAAATGCCATCGATTCCGCGGTAACCAAGGAAGCAATCCGGTGCATAATCATCGTACCAGGCAGTGCATAACCTTCATTAATATACATCCGGATCTTACAAACCAAGGCAGTGCATAGCAGGTTTGAAATGCAGTAGTTTGTTACCAAATCAAATGGGCCTGTGCATAACAGGCTTGTGTTAAAGAAGCAGAGCTATGGTTATGTACTTTTAAGGTCTGAAAATGTACTATTTTTTATTAGTTTTCTTTATTTTATGTAATATGAGGCAGTGCATAATCCTCTAGAGAAGCAGTGCTATGCTACAAATAACAATGGGCCTATGAATTATATTAGTGGGCCTTTCTTGTATATAAGGAACATTTGTATGGTTGGGAAGTTTCAAGGTCTCATGTGGAAAATTTCGTAGTGGGCTTTTTTTTACATAATTAGTAGTACGATTTGCATGATCGGTTGATTATAAGGATAGGAGGAGTCGTGGAAGCGGTAAAGGCGTAAGTTGCAACAACGGCGCACCAGTTCATCATTTGTAGCGCCGAAACTCAGAAAACCAAACTGTCTATCTAGCGCATAATTATATATTATTTTGTAGTCTATCACATACTTGTTCTTATTAGATTCATCCTAATTTCCTACTGCAGAAATAAACAGATTCAAGGAGTGGTACCATACGTCTTCCTCCCATGAACGACGGGCTTCAGACAACGGAGATTCATCACATTCCTGCTAATAGAACGATGGTTCTTACTGTGGTGTACACCAACGAGGAATCCACGGTCGACAAAATACTCGCAATGTATGAAGGTTGGCTTGACGAGGTTAGTACTGATCCAACTTGCCGTCTCTTTGTTTCAAAAGGTTTGCATATGAATTGTGCTGAAAATTTGCAGTACTTTTTCCTAACCAGTACTTTGAACTAGTTTTCGTTCGAATCAAACATTAACCCCATACATCCTTTTTCAGAATCCATTGTTTTTTCCTATGGTCAAGCAAACTAGTTGTAATATGAATTAATGTAGCATTAGAGTGGGCATGGAAAATACGATCCTACATTTTTTCCTACTCCTACGTTCTTCACGCCGTAGGAATCAAAAATGTTTCACTAGATTCTGCTACTTACTAAATGATCAAATTTTACTTGATAGGACGACAGTAGCAGGTACATAGGACTCGACCTTGAATACACTCCTAGAGGCAATCAACAAACCATCGTCGTAGTACAACTCGCCATGAGGGAGAACGTCCTAGTGTATCATTATGCCAGGAGCACGAAGGAATGCCAGGGGCTACGGCATTTTCTCAGCAAAAGACAGATCATGTTCGTTAGTATGGACAATAGGATAGACATAAAGATGATGAAGAAAGAGAAATTTGATATCCCTGACGAGTACCACGTCGACATATAGGATATATTCAAGACAGTCCCACGAGATAATCACATGGATGGCATGTCCAATCTTGCAGCAACACTCATTGATAGGTCATACATTCAGATGAAGACACTAGCATGTGCCTCAAACATGTATGACATATGGGAGTGGAAGCCAATGCCGCCGGAGAATCTACGTTACTCGGCAATAGATGGATATGTCACATACGAGTTGTGCAAGAGGATAGCATTCATCAGGAATCTCCTTGATTTAGATAAAACAATCTTGGATAATGGGCAGTGCATCAGGTTTCATGGAGGTTCTAAACCGTACAAACAACATAAACAAGTAGGTCCATTAGAGGATACCAAGAACATATGGCAGAAGGAGCAATACAAATCAGTCTAGAAGAAGATGTCGACAGATCGGAGAAGCAAGAAGATGGCTAGAAGGAAGTGTGAATTAAGTAAATACTTTCATAGTGTGGCTACGATATTATATCAGTGTGGTGATTTTAGTTGATAACCACATATAAAATGTGGTTTTGATTTAGTAGCATTTGATATTTTCTGAACAATGTCATTTTAACAAGATTTAAACCCTGCTTAGTGTGTGTAATACTCGGAACAATGTGTAATTCTATATAATCTGTGCATTCTGAATGTTTTCTTCTAGTCAAACAAATCATATATCCATCTTAAATACATTCTTCTATTTTGTGTAGGATTATGATGGTTATTCTCATCAAATAACTGTATAGAATACAAAGAAAAATAAAGATGCAAATACAAGTAAAAATGCACTGCATACACGAACACTCAATGGTAGTCCATATTACCTAGTTAAGGCAGATTAGTCAGTATCACTCCATGCGTCAGAACTCGGAAGCTGAAAACATAGTGGACAAAAACAAATAACTATTCAGGCAGTTCATAAACTGTATGACCGGCAGTGCAAAACTTGTGTCAAAACACATACGCCACCCTAGAAGCAGTTAACACAAAACTGGGCAGAAGTTAGGCAGTGCATCCTGTAAATCTAGGTAGTGTAAATGGCAGAACTTGTGCAATACATCAAAACTCGGAACTCGAAAGCCGAAAACATAGTGGAAAAAATAACTAATCAGGCAGTGCATAAACTGTATGACCGACAGTGCAAAACTTATGTAAACACACATACTGATTTACCGGCTATGGCAGTGCATACGCCAAAATAGAAGCAGTAAACATAAAACGCCGACCAAGAGAATCCAATGTCACTCCCCCAACACTAAAGTAAATAGAACATACCTAAGAAATAAAATATGTGCAAGCAAAGACAAGTAAAGACATATTGGTCAATAAGAAGGCAGTACACGTGTTAGAACTTAGGCAGTGCACTCTGTAGAACTTAGGTAGAGCTTGTGCAGTGCATCAATGAAATCTAATAAGGCAGCTCGTCAAATATAATTACGGTAGATCACTCACAATCACCTGAGGCGTCAAATTAAGCAAACGCAAGGCAGTTCATTGCATCTAAACAAGGCAGAGGAACTAAAACTACCATCCCATACACGATTTCATGTTCCCTCTCGTCTCCAACCCACGGAAAGGTAGTCCAAAAAAACCCACGAAAACAAAGTCTTCTGCTACCGTCGTCGCTGTCGACCAGGAGCAACATCCAGAAACAAACCGCCCAACGCCAGCAACCATCAAAACACCCACCTTCCCACACCCCCAACACCGACAACACACACCACGCTCCGCCAATAGTAACCACCCCAAATCGCCCTGCCCCCGCCGACCCACCCCAACGGAATCTAGTCCAACCCTTCAAATCAAACCCACCACCGTCCACATCAAACAATCCTCCGACGGTAGCAAGTTCGTCCCCGGCAACCTGCACCGATTTGGAACAGAACTCTCCGTCGACCTCGATAGAGAAGATACATTCACAACAAAGGTAAGCGGCGGAAGGAGAGAGAGTGGCGGAAGGCCCCTACTTCCTCTTATTCAAGAAAACAAGTAAGCGTACTAACCTACAACAAGAGGTATGCCGAAATCATATCATTAAAAATCATATCATTCCTATTTAACACTAGATTCTTCACAAATCTATAACAGAAAGTAAAATTTAGAGTACATACTATCTAACTCCACTTTTAATTCATTTATTTCAGTTCCTTAGCACCATACAAAGCATATGTGACTAACAGTTTAGAGATTACATATATACAGTTGTTTTTCATAAGTAATTATTGAAAAAAGGGAAATAGAATTCGTATATAACAAGGATAGACAAATATATTAAAACATCGAATTAGTGAAAATAATTACTAAGGATTAGAAGATTGCATAAAGAATTACTAATTTTGTGCCACATTTATTACGAATTGTCTTATGCTCAAATATTATTTAATTATTAGGTGAAATGGAGGACAAAAGAAGTCCTAGCCCTGAAAAGGTATAGAGCAATATACAATATACCTTGTAGTCATCACTAACATAAATATAGAAATGGCATTTATTTAATACAACTTCTTTACAGAACATACCTGATAATACTGATGGTAACGAAAAAAAGTCATTGTTGGCCCAAGGTAATGTTGTAAAACAAAGTAAAAGTACATATTATTACTGTTTGTTCTTCATATAGTAAGGACAAATATTGCCCCAAAACAGATAACCAGAACAGCAGTCAGGTCCACACCAGTCAGCTATCAATAACACCATCACAAAGTGTGGACTGCACAGAAACACTGACACATTAATGGCAAGTGGAAGATCAACTTGCAGAAGAAGAAGAGAAGAAAAAGTAGAAGAAAGCAGTAAAAAAAGAAAATTGAACCTGGATAAAGTTAAGAAGAAACTACCTCTTGCATCAACCTCTGAAGAAAGTGTGGACAATGAAAAAAAGAAACAAAACATACCCAGGATGACCCAATCCCACTGAGTGTTCATCTTCTAGACAGTAGTACCACAATAGATTTATAGTCCAATACAAGAATATTGTAGAGGCGAAAAGCAATAGCTCCAGAAGAGCAAGATAACCCTCATGAAAAAAAGAGGAGAGTATCTAGAATATCAAAGGAAGAAAAAGGACATCTAAAAGAGCAAGAGAACAACACAGACGAGGATGAGAGAAGTGACGACGACGATGAAGACTACAACATTCTTCCAGAAGGAATAGAATCTGAAATAGAAGATGATGTGCGGGTGATACAGAAGAAAATGGAGGAGAATTGGATAATCAGGTTAGTAAAGATTAACATAAATAAATTAACGATATGACATTCATTTTGGAAAATCCATAGCATGAACTGACAGCATAAAATCTTACATGCAGCAAATTGGGAGAAAACACAAACGCAAGGATCAGATCAAGAATGTGATTCCCGAAACCTTGAAAATAGCTGACAAAAAGCTACGCAAGGACACATGCACAAACTACACAGTAAGGTGTTCACTCAAAGAGCTCAGCAAATTGCTTACAGAGATCCTTAACGATGATCAAAGAAAGGAGCTATCAGTTGTTGGGTGGGGATTCCTGTTTAATTACAGAGTAACATCAAACCTGTCACGACCAATGATCTTGTGGTTATACGAGAAAATTGACAGAGTTACAATGAAAATGGAACTTGGAGCCGGCGTGGACATTGAAATAACACCCGAAGTTGTGAGATCAGTGTTCGGCTTCCCTGACGGACCTAACGCACCTCCATTACCATCAGTGGATGGTAACACAAAATCTCTCCAATGGCTAAGGAAAGAACTTGGAATAATAGCGACAAAACAAGTTCAACTTAATGATCTGTATAAGCAAATGAAGAAAGGTGGCACATGTCCTTTCACAATGCAATACATATTTCTGGTGATTTTCAAGTGTATTGTCTGCCCCACTCTACACACAAGGATAGGCCGGGAGGCTGGAATGGTACACAATGTAGACTACACGAAGCTTCATCAAATGGATATCTGTCGCGTAGTAGTAGATGAACTGAAGAAAGGAGTTCAAAATTTTTTTGCAGAGAAGAAAAACAGAAACAAGACAAAGGTCAGGGTCATGTAAAAAAACAAATACCAAGGGAGCTGAGGGATGCGCAGTACTGCCTTTAATAGTCTATCTGGACACTAAAAGGTGTGACAATTCAATCAACACGATTGAAACGCCAAGGCTACATGTTCTTGACAACAAATTATTGTCGTCCATTGTGAACTAGGATCGAAAGAAACATAACGTTAAGGAATTCAGAGCATTGAAATATGTAAGTACACATAATAATATATATCTTTGTATTTCCTTATTGCATATCTGATTTCATTCCGTAGCATAAGAAAATTGAGCATCAAAATATCTAAATTGTCCTCCTCACATGAAACAGGTTAAGACTAGTTCCGAGTTGCTGCACTACAACAAAGGTTTTCATACAAAGAAAAATAGTTCCTCAACTGTAGTGGTGGATAATGACCAGGAGAACGGGAAGAACAAGTATGCAATAGTTGTTGCCGCTGACAACTTAAACATTCCAACTGAAGAAGCTTCTGTCAAGCCAAATTCAATAGGAGATCTCGTGACAGATGTTGACAAGATGCAGCAAGCAATGGATCTCCTGAGACAGATTGCAGACAACCCCGAAAACATATGTCAAAATTTAGAAACTGACACCGAACTAGGCCTCATCAGTAACTACAAACAAGATGTCAACAGCGCAGGACTTGAAATTCTAGACTCAATGGACAAGCTTAAGTTATACATGGAGACGGCGAAAGATATAGGAGTTAGATTAACAGCAAAAAGAGGACTTGTTAGAACGGAAGATCCTGCATCATGTTCATTGCCGCAGAATGAAACTGAGAAAAACAACTCTAACAGTGTTGATACGTCTAAAAAAACAGAAGACACAACGATTGAAGCGACAAAGGTAATTTATATACTTATTGCAAGTTATTGCACAATATAATAAGAATGATTGTTGCAAGTTTAACAGTGTTGTAAATTTTTTTCATGCATTGGACAATCAGGCAGAAATTGCAGCAAAAAGAAAGGAGCACACAACCTCACCAATAACAAAAGACAAATCTCTAAAGGTAGACACTCATTTAGTAGAAAGTGGAAAATTTGCTATAATATGAAACAAAAAGGAAAATTTGATGATGGTTATAACATTCATAACAATTCAACAAAGAACTAATATAAACTTCTGATTGTAGGAGGGCGTAAGAGGAGATACAAACAACCAGACTGCCTGTGATGAAGCAACAGTAGCAGAAACAAGCATACGTTGCTCTGACACAGCCAATAGGCAAGAACATGATAAACAAGAGGAACATTAGATAGAAGATAAAGAAAAACAGAACATTAAAGTTAAAGACAGTGAAGTTGGACACATAAAAGAAGATTTACTGCCAATCAGTACCAATCTGATACCAGAAGGTCATATGACGTAGATACAACTTATATTTATGAAATTAACATGTTGAACAATTTGATTCATTTGTAAATATAGCATGTTTCTACTGGTGTGAATCAATTAAGGATACACTTGCGACATAGAGCTTGCTAAACATATCAAAAAAACTAGGTGTAATGACCATGAATAGATTTGTATGAACGATTATGGTTACAATAGTAAAGTATTAGCCAGTCTACCATTTGCACTTGTCCAACACGACTATTGAACCAGTACACTACCTCAAATACTGTAAATGAACTGTCATCCAACTACCATTCTGATGCACTGCCTAACATTACTCATTGCACTGGTTTTCCTGCACTTCATTTTTTCACACACTAACAATTTATTCTTTCCACAGATACAGATAGTGGAGACCAAGCAAACAAGGACAGCAGGTAAATACAGTCTGAATGGATAAATTGTCTAACCTGATATGCAAGTTCACAGACAAAGAACTGACATAAGAAGATAGAGCTATATTAAAGTGAGATAATTAAAAAATTATCATTTTACACTTGCATATTTCTTCAGAACCATACTGTGTTATAATAAGAATTACTCCACTTGGAGATCTCGGTATATCTTGAAACACGAGAAAACCAATACAAATGTGTCACTTTATTACATATCAAGTGCTTTCAGAAAGGAAGGACGGCTAGGCGATATAGAGGGTGAATTGGTGTTAACCTATCTTGAAGAACAACTTAGGAGATCCAAGTCGAAGAAGAAAATTATTCATTACAGAGCAACTGTAAGTACTATAGAAAAAGCAACTATAAATAATAAACAAACCTCTTTATACATTCAGAGCAAACAAACTAATGGTTCGTTGTTATGCAGCAAAAACTTATTAACATTAGCGCAGTCAAAGACGATAAAAGAAGTATGTGTTGGGTAGAGGACTTGTTTAAACCAGACGCAGCAGACCGTCTAGACAAATACGAACTAGTAAGTAGAACAATAATGTTCATTACAGTATATATTTTGACAACTTGAAGAACACCATACTGGAAATACAAGCTTCTATATTCAATTTTTAAACAGAAAAATGTGTTAACAAATTTTAAATAATTGCTCATGCTGATAATGTTTCATTTCCTCGAGCGACCTCCTACGTGAAGTTCATCTTCAGTAGGTCACTAGTTCAAATTGACAGTAGATATTTTGGAGAAGAAGTTCAGAATTTATGATTCATTGAGAGAGCCAGGGGATATTGATCTTGAAAAAGTATGCTCAAAATTGATCAGGAAAATAAAGACATTGTGGAGCGAAGGTTTTGGAACAACAAAAACAAAAGTCCAAACGCTGAATGATTTTGAGGTAGTATATGAACACATGCCTCTACAGGATAATAGGTAAATCTTCATACATAACATAAAATTTAGTCTTGCGTTGAACTGCTTATCTTTGTCAACTTTTAACCATCTGACAACAACTAAAACAAAAAACGTTACGCAGTTGTGACTGTGGGTTCTTCATGCTCTATATGATCGAGAACAGCACCAGAGATCACGTTCTGGAATTCACAAAAAAGATATTCCGGATTACAAGGAAATGCTTCTCATGAGGATGCTGATATCAGACATCTTCAGCATAAACATCGAAACATTAGATGATAGAATATTAGGCAATCCTTTACACAAATTTTTGACTAGTATTGTTCATACTATAGTATGTTTTTTCATAGCATTGTTACTATCAAGTGCAACACAAGTATTTACAAATTTGCAGCATCTACAGGCCATTCCGAATATCAAGAGCTATTCACAAGAAGAGATTTCCAAGACTTGAAGAAAGATATATTGCTAGGAATTCAAGAGAAAGAAAATAAGATGTCAAACAAATCAATGATACAACTGAAAGAAACACGGGAGAAAGAGATATTGAGAGAAAGATATAAAAGAAATCCACAAAAGGTGCAAGAATTCGATGGAAGAACAGAAAAATAGAAATCTAGAAGAAAGACTTGTTTTCATTCCAGCTGAATTTAAAGAAACGGAGAATGCAAGGAAAGTACGGCGAAAACTAATTGAAGATGCATCAAAACCAGATTACGGAGAGTAAGTGTAAAGCTTAACTTGGTATAGCTATATTTCTTTTGATTAGCCTAGATCTTTTTTGTTCTAATCTAAACTAACACCCCTGTAATACTAATCCTGTTTTTTGTAATACAATAGGAGAGTTTTTATCAAGACAACTGCATCCAACGAATTAAGAGATTTTACTCTGACATATATTGCACGTGAACTAGCAGACAGTTTCAAAGAGAATGGATGGATAGACAGTGGATTTTTAGATGTCGTCATCCACACATGGAGAAGTAATGATGAGTTCAAATATCTTTTCTAGGAAGGTAAAAGGGTAATCCTACCCACATAGGTAACATCATTATTAGATTCTATGGACAAAAACAAAAAATTCGAACCTGAAGACATTGCTCGCACAATTAATTACCTCATTGGAACATACGACCTTACAAAAGAAGGCACATTGAGTTATTTTAGAAATAAACATAAATTTCTATATTCAGTATTAAGATACCTCATAAAATTAAAAATTACTAAATGTTTAAAACTTACTTGAGTATTATATGTACTTCCATACACAGATACTTCTACCGATTCATTGCAAGAAATATTTTTCAGTTTATGTCTTAAATGGATCTGCTTGGAATCCAAAGGTTGAGATCCTACACTCCTTTGCATACAATAACAGTAAAGAGATGCAGGATTACCACAGTAACATAGGACAAACTATGGTAAGACTCCTACCAAAATGTAGACATTACTATAAAACTTTGACTAGAGTCAGAGTGTTATTTCTCAAAAAAAAATATCAGAACTTACTACCCTTTTTATCTAACAATGTCACTACAATGTTGCAATATACAGCTAAGCAGGTTCGAACAAGTGCCAGAGTGCATTTACAAAGATGACACATTGCCAAGATGGAGTGCATCATTCAAAAGTGCACGCTACGTGAGAACTCAAAAACAAGATGAAGATGCATGTAGACTGTGGACAATATATTACCTGCAGAGATACAATGGCGAAATTATAGAAAAAGGAAAGACGTCAAGTGTAAGCAATAGTTTGATAGATTTTTTTAAAAAAATTGATTACATATACTTGAAAACTAACAAGACTTTACAAAAATACTTATCAGGACACAAGCTCTAGTATCAGAGATGAACAACTGTACACAATGTTGTTCCACAAATCTAACCAAGCAGTGAATAACCTATCAGAAGATCTTAGGGACTTGGGTCCAGACGTAGAGATGCCAGAAATTGCAATAACATTAAGTGATTAGGCCAACATTATGAAACATATACATTATTTCGTCAATCCTGATTGCATGCACATATTGCAACTAACTAGTCTAAGGCACAGGAAATTACAATATCTATGTGCATAAGTAGACGCTTGCTAATCTGTAATAGGTAACTTGTGTTCTGATTTTAAGTTGGTAGTGCAATATCTATTTGCAGTGCATCGGCATCTATGGGCCAGTGCATCTGCATACACTCTTGCATAGCTATGTGTAAAAATTATATTTTCATCACACTGAACCAAGTACAAACTGCATCTATGTGAGCAGTGCATATCGCAAACACATACATCGATAAAAACAATTGCATAGCTATGTGTAAAAATTAAATTTTCATCACACTGAACCAAGTATAAACAACTTCCACATGACGATCATACTCAACCCAGTATAAACTTCTTCTAGGTGGTCTTTAAACAAACTACTTACATAGATATCCTTGCACTGCCATGGACAAATTGTATACATAAGTAAAGAAGGCAGTGCAACGAGTCAACACAAGGCATAATATAAATATGTAGGAGGCAGTGCATCTAAATCTATGTGGGTAGTGCATGCACCACAGAAAACACTCTTCCATGCCTATGTGTAAAAATTATATTTTCAGCGCACTCAACACAGTATAAACTGCTTCTAGATGATCATTTTAAAAACTGCCTATATAGATATCCTTGCACTGCCATAGAACCATGCGTAGATGAGTAAATAAGGCAGTGCAACCTGTCTGGTCAAGGAAGAACAAAGAAGCTGTATAGCACACACGGAAAGAACACCGCAGTGCACCGTAGCTAGTCAGTGCAAATAGAAAAATTCACTGACAGACAGACACTTGCTTCATTACGTACATACTTACTTAATTACATACATTCTTGCTCTATCACATCCATTAAATGCTCTTCACAAACACCAATACAAACACTTACAACATGATAGGCCAAATTTTGCTACTATTTAAAATATGGAAGATGCTTCACAAGTTATTTGGACAGTTTCTTATAAAGCACCTTGACCTCTCTGTGAATGTCATCCATGCACTCTTTGTAGTTACGACGGCGCTCAAGAATGTCCTTCAGGGATTGCATTGCATGTAGCCTGTCAAGACGTGCATTCATTGTTATGTCAATGTCTTCAAAACGCTTGGCTATCATGTTGGCCAATTGCTCATCAAGCTTATGTCTATCAGCTAGTAGCTGAGCCATATCTATCGTCAGAGTATCCCGCTCTAAGTCCCAGACTGCATCGCCAGCTTTATACTTGTTCAGCTCCACCTCCATCATAGCAGCATCTTCGACAACGTCCTGCATTCCGAAGATCTCGTGTCGAAGCCGGTCACACTCTACACAAATAGTCATATTTTCTGCCTCCTTCTCGGAGAGCTTGACACACAATTCTGATACCTTAGCCTTCTCCGCGGCAAGTTCATTACGAAGCCTCTGATATTCTGCATCAACATGATTACTGTCATCCAAAACTCCCGTAACTAATGCCAGTGAATCCTAATATTTTCATAGAAAACAACAACAAGATTTAGTGTGGAAAAAATAGTACTGATCATAGTAAAAAATAGCCAACATACAAATACACACACATTGATTAGCCCGCTCGGATGCACCACAGGAACAGACGACGACGGAGTAGATGCCAAATGCGAGCAACCATGAACACCAGAGGAGTGAGACCTATATGTAAGTTCCAAACGTCAACGACACAACAAGAGTTTCAAAAACCTAATCCGAAAAATTAGAAATGAATACAAGAAAAGATAAAAAAGCAAAACTAACCCGGACTCGTTGATCTTGCGACGGTTGCATCGAGACGATGACGAACCTTCGGCGAAGGAATCCACGATGGTGGGCAGCAGGGCAGCGCCCTCCGCGCCCCATCTCCTCCGCTCAGCAGCTTCCAAATGTTTCGTAATGGTTGTCTGTTGCTTTCTAGACAAAGGCTTCCTCATTGGATCCATGGCAGAAACAACTGATAATGGAACTGGAAGAAGAACCGTCTAGTAGAATAGGAACTGGGACTGGAATGCGAAATGTTAAGCATTGACGTCTGAATTTATAATGTACTTATACACATTGAGCAGTCGTCTCACCTACCCACAATAAAACACAACCCACATATCATCCTAGATCAACAATTGACCAAAGCTATAATACTATGCCTAATATAAACGCAAATAACAATTCAGCGAATGAAACAGCACACGCGGATCGAAAGTTAAGTTTACCGAGGTTGCGAACAACAATGGGCATGGCACTACAGTCAAAATAGAGCAGTTCAACAGAGTACAATACTAGTGCACTGCAATAAGCTAATAATATGGCAATGCATGATGATAAACTGTGCAGTACTCAATGTAGAAATTTGGTAAAAAGTATACTACTTTGAGTAAAATGAACTATAAAATTTCAATTACTCGTAAATAAAAAAATGAGAAAACATAAACTAAATGAAAAAATAAAGGAAATACTAATTACCATAAAAAAAGATAAACCATACCTCACACCACTACCAAAAGTGTCAATTATGCACTGCCTCCATGTACAAGTTCAGTTTAGTTGTTAGTCTATCAGACTTTCAATTTCGTCAGGTTACCACATAACCATTTTAGTTGGTTGATTTATAAATGGAGAGAAACCGAAGGGACTCCGTTCAGTTCTCTTCACCGCTCTCCCACTATGCACATCCAGAGCACTTCCCGAGAATAGTTCCCGAGAACAGTTCCTCAGAGTAGAGCAGTTTCTCAGAAAAGTTCATGCCCTCCCGATCGAGATTTCTCCTCTAATCCCGTATCCCTTTCCTTTTCTTTATTGGTTTCAGTTCTATCCTTATTTGTTTCTCCATTTCAAGAAGCTTTGTTCTTTTATTTGAATCTCCATTCCATTGTCTTTGTACAACTCGACAATGAGTTTTGCATCACACTTCCATTTTTTTTAGTTTCCCTATAATCCTTTATGTGTTCTTCCTATCATCTTATCCCTGTAATACTATGGTATAATTTATGCCTGATAATTGATCTATTTGACACTTTCTAGATTAGGATTGTACTTAGTTAATGCACAGTTCACTCCTTAAATGCATTGTTAATTTTATCAGGTGTTTCTTGGAATGGACTGTACAGTGTGTGGGCAACCTGCCAACAATTGTGGTAGGGAACAGAGGATAGCAGCCAGCTTCCAGGTTAACATTGTTCAAGGTTAACATTGTTTACCTTTAGGTAGTGCCATGCTCATTTAGGGAAAGACTGAATGATTTCACTCCAAATAATTGGATGGTTTCAAACAGTGAAGCATTAAGGAATTTTGATTTGTTCCTCAAGAAGTTTAATGTTAGGACAATAATTTGTGGTCCATACTGGAAGTCCTTGATGAGGGTTTATGATATAGCACTTGGAGATGTAGTGCATTTTGAATATGATGATGACCCACTTGATCATGTCGGTTTGAACATGACCAACTTATTTCATGTCACTGTTTACTCTAATGGTGAAGAGAAAAAGATTCATGAAGAAACTGGTATTCCCCTTATTTACTGTAAATAATTTGCACACACAGTTTTCCTTGTCCTACTACTAGATCATCATAATAACATTCTTTAATACTCAATATGTATTTCCACTCATTGATCAGAGGTGGGAGATGTGCCTAGATCCATCAGAAGCATTCTGCACAAGACCATCTTCTCAGACATAAATGCACTAACTGAGCAGCAAATGCCTTCAATCTTATTTGGCATTTACAAAGATGTTCATGTCACAGAACATCAGTTTTTTGAAAGTAAAGATGAAAAGCATTTCTGGGTACACAAGATGAATATGGAAAACCATGACCATAATGCACTGGTTAGTTTCCACATATTTAATCATATTTTATGTTTAGATTCAACAAATAATTTAATGAACTTGTTAATTTATAATGCTTGTTAAAATACTAAATTTTTTCTTTATTGCAGTTCATGCCAATTGAGGCTATAGATGGTTTCAGGTACCCAACTCAGGGCATAGCACATCTGTACAGGCAGAGACATGATCTTGAAGGAGAAGAAGAGAATTTTATTGCATGTGCATATACTGTACAAAGGGACAATGGACGTGTCAGCTTCACCACAAGGTGGCCTAACTTCACATTTGCTGCTGATGTTGGATGGGCATCACTACTTCTCATGAAAGTAGAGCATATGCAGGAGCACCTTGGTCTCAACTTTTTGAGATTGTCATCTAGTGGTTAACTTGGAAGAACACTGTTCAGATAGTCATCTTTTCTTGTTTAATCTAGTGCTGAAGTATATTGTATTCGTGTTGTTTAGTAAGTTGAACATCTTTTATCTACTGGAATGTCAATGAGTTGAACACTTTGATCATCTTCTAAATATTGCACATGTGAATGCATATGTGAATCTTGAATGCTGAATGTATTGCATCTTGCACCTTGAATGCTATGCACTGCTCAAGTTACAACCAATGCACTGCCTCCCTGTGCTACGAGCAAGCCAATCGAACCCATCCTATAAGCAGAACACGACCCAACAAAGTGCAGATGCTCA
The DNA here is from genome assembly GCA_910589775.1 of Avena eriantha. Lineage (NCBI taxonomy): Eukaryota > Viridiplantae > Streptophyta > Magnoliopsida > Poales > Poaceae > Avena > Avena eriantha. The sequence goes on from OU342746.1 coordinate 61,944,219, forward strand.
GTACTGCATGCTATGCACTGCTCAATCTACAACCAATGCACTGCCTCCCTGTGCTATGAGAACCCCACTCAAACTCCTCCTGTAAATAGTGTACGGCCTAGCACATCGTAGATGCTCAGCACTAAACGCCATGCACTGCTCAAGCTACAACAAATGCACTGCCTCCGTGTGCTACGAGCAAGCCAATCAAACTCATCCTGTAAGCAGTGCACGGCCTAGCACAGCGCAGATGCTCAGCACTGCACACTATTGACTGCTCAACCTACAACCAATGCACTACCTACCTGTGCTACGAGCACGCCACTCAAACTCATCCTATAAGAAGTGCACGGCCCAGCACAGCGCAGATGCTCAGCACTGCACGCCATGCACTTCTCAATCTACAAACAATGCACTGCCCCACTGTGCTACGAGCAAGCCACTCGAACTCTTCCTGTAAGCAGTGCACGACCCAGCACAGTGTAGATGCTCAGCACTGCACTCCATGCACTGCTCAGAGTATAAAAAATGAACTGCCTCCATTACTATTAGACACTACATTGCATCACATTACTATTAGAAACACAATAGCATTGAAAACGGTACCCTTAAAAGAATAAGTTCAAAGTATAGTGAAAAAGGAGTTCAAAGTAGGACCCCTCCCATTACACCCCAAAAAATCTCCATTGCCCGTAATAAAACAGAAGAGACAAAATAAAATAAAAGTAGATACTAACTACCGAAAAAGAGAAAAAAAGGACCGACATAGAGAAAAACAGGACCGGAAAAGAGTAACATAGCACCGCACCACTGCCAAGACCATTAATTGTACACCGCTCAGACTACAACCAATGCACTGCATCCATGTGCTACGAGCACGCCACTCGAACTCCTCCTATAAGCAGTACACAACCCAGCACAACGCAGATGCTCAACACAACACGCCATGCACTGCTCAAGCTACGACCAGTGCACTGCCTCCTTGTGCTACGAGGAAGCCACTCGAACTCCTCCTGTAAGCAGTGCTTGGCCTCCTGTAAGCAGTGCACGACCCAGCACAGCGCAGATGCTCAGCACTGCACGCCATGCACTACTCAAGCTACAACCAGTGCACTTCCTCCCTATCCTACGAGCAAGCCACTCGAACTCCTCCTATAAGCATTGCACGACCTAGCACATCGCAGATGCTCTGCATTGCACGCCATGCACTGCTCAGGCTACAACCAGTGCACTGCCTCCCAGTCCTACGAGCAAGCCTCTCGAACTCCTCATATAAGCAGTGCACGGCCCAGCACAGCATAGATGCTCAGCACTGCACGCCATGCACTGCTGAAGCTACGACCAGTGCACTGCCTCCATGTGCTACGAGCAAGCCACTCGAACTCCTCCTGTAAGCAGTGCGTGGTCTCCTGTAAGCAGTGCACGGCCCAGGACAGCGCAGATGCTCAACACTGCATGCCATGCACTGCTCAAGCTATGACCAGAGCACTGCCTCCCTATGCTACGAGCAAGCCACTCAAACTCCTCCTGTAAGCAGTGCACAGTCTCCTGTAAGCAGTGCACGGCCCAGCACAGCGCAGATGCTCGGCACTGCACGCCATACACTGCTCAAGCTACAACCAGTGCACTGCATCCCTGTCCTACGAGTAAGCCACTCGAACTCATCCTGTAAGCAGTGCATGGCCTCCTGTAAGCAGTGCACGGCCCAACACAGCGCACATGCTCAGCACTGCATGCCATGCACTTCTCAGGCTACAACCAGTGCACTGCCTCCCTGTCCTACGAGCAAGCCACTTGCACTCCTCCTGTAAGCAGTGCACGGCTCAGCACAGCGCAGATGCTTAGCACTGCACGCCATGCACTGCTCAAGCTACGACCAGTGCACTGTCTCCCTGTGCTACGAGCAAGCCACTCGAACTCCTCCTGTAAGCAGTGCATGGTCTCCTGTAAGCAGTGCACGGTCCAGCACAACGCAGATGCTCAGCACTGCACGCCATGCATTGCTCAGGCTACAACCAGTGCACTGCCTCCCTATCCTACGAGCAAGCCACTCGAACTCCTCCTGTAAGCAGTGCATGGCCCAGCACAGCGCATATGCTCAGCATTGTACGCCATGCACTGCTCAAGCTACGACTAGTGCATGCCTCCCTGTGCTACGAGCAAGCCACTTGAACTCCTCCTGTAAGCAGTGCACGGTCTCCTGTAAGCTGTGCATGGCCCAGCACAGCGCATATGCTTAACACTGCACGCCATGCACTGCTCAAGCTACAACTAGTGCACTGCCTCCCTGTCCTACGAGCAAGCCACTCGAACTCATCATGTAAGAAGTGCATGGCCCAGCACTGCATGCCATGCACTGCTCAAGCTACAACCAGTGCACTGCCTGCTTGTCCTACGAGCAAGCCACTCGAACTCATCCTGTAAGCAGTGCATGACCCAGTATAGCGCAGATGCTTAGCAGTGCACGCCATGCACTGCTCAAGCTACAATCAGTGCATTGCGTCCCTGTCCTACGAGCAAGCCACTCGAACTCCTCCTATAAGCAGTGCACGGCCTAGCACAGCGTAGATGCTCAGTACTGCACGCCATGCACTGCTCACGGTATAAAAAATGAACTGCCTCCATTACTACTAGACATTGCACTGCCTCAAATTACTATTAGAAACTCAATAGCATTGAAAACAGTACCCTTAAAAGAATTAGTTCAAAGTATAGTTAAAAAGGAGTTCAAAGTAGGACCCCTCCCATTACACCCCACAAAATCTCCATTTCCCGTAAATAAAACAAAAGAGACAAAATAAAATTAAATTAAAAAATAAAAGCAGATACTAACTACCGAAAAAGAGAAAAAAAAGGTCCGACAAAGAGAAAACAGGACCGAAAAAGAGTAACCATAGCACTGCGCCACTGCCAAGACAGTTAATTGTACACTGCCTCCCTGTCCTATGAGCAAGCAACTCGAACTCCTCCTATAAGCAGTGCACACAACACAAACCGCAGTTCATACGAACCGGAAAAGAGAAAAAACTGCTAAAAACGAAAAGCTGGGCGAGGTCCCGCGACAGAAGAAAACCGCCGAACGCCCCACCCCAAACATCCAGAAGCGCTACCAGAACTACACGTGTCGAGAAAACAAGACATCCCCGATCGACGGGACGCACCAAAATCATCCACGTGCTGCCACAAGCAGCATCGCAGAGCGTACTCCCATGAGGGCGCCCTTTTTCTAGCGTTTTCGATGAACTCCGGCTCAAAAATGACATCCCTCATGCCTTTTTGGTGATTACATGAACCAAATCCACTACACCAAGTCCGATCATCACGTGAGTCGGTGTAGCTTCAAAGGCGAGCATCAATATGGGCATCACATCAACTATATGACTCATGCTTAACCTTTCGTTCCGTGTTCCGAGGCCATGTCTGTACATGCTAGGCTCGCCAAGTAAGAACCTTAGTACTCACGTGTGTAAAATTGTCTTACACCTGTTGTATGAAAGCGCAGAGTCGAGTACACCCGATCATCATGTGATGTCTCGAAACACGATCCATAGAACAGTGCATACTTAAGGAAGAACACATTTTATCTTGATATTTAAATGAGGGATCATCTTATAACGCTACTAAAAACACCAAACTAGCAATATAAGATGCAAACATCATATGTGTAAAGTGGAATGATATGGTCCATGCATTTGATCACTATCATGTGCATCCTGGTATGATCTCTATCATTCCTTTGTGTGTAAGGCCAAGGTCTATGGAACTTACATGTTAGGTGTGTTGTAAGTGTATCAACTATACATCAACTTACAACATTTCCATACCATGACACTAGCCCAACAACGATCTAAACTAGATGCCTCTAATTTATCAATTGCAAGTTTTACGTGGCTTAGGGCTTTCGAAGATAGAACCGGTCTTACCTACAAACATGGAACCACAACGATGATAACTAAGTTATTAGGAACTCGTTGTAAATCAGATATTGACTACAGTAGGAGAGACATACACCCGCCAGCCACTTATGCAAAACTAGTTGCGTTTCAGTGGTGGAACCGGTCTCATGTGCGATAACATGTAAAGTTGGTCCGGGCCGCTTCATCCCACTCTGCCACCAATATCCAAAATACATGAAAGAACCAATAACATGATCATCATCGCCCACATATAAACATATGTGTACTACCCGTGCAAAGCATCTACGCACAGATTAGGCTCGGATACCACTGAAGGGTTCACAGCATAGAAAACATAAAAATTCCTACGATGGGAACTATTACGCCAAGATCTATCTATTAGATACAAGCAATGGGTGGATATACATCCATACAGAACATACCCTCGAAGACAACAAAGATTTGTTAACGAGATGGAACTCCTGGATGATGTAGTCGTACACTTGCTGATCTCAAGATCATGATGAAGTCCAGCAGGTCCAGCAGGTCCAGCTCCAGCACGTCCATCAGATCTAGCTCTAGCAAGTCCAGCACCACCAAGTCCAGCACCGCAAAGCAGCGGTGCATCCGTGATCGCACACACGTCCGGTACCCCGACAACCTCCGTCCCTCGCTCCAGCAAAGCAGCGGAAGAAGTAACTCATTTCCAGATAAAGCCACCGGGAACATGTATATCGCTAATCCGAGACCATGGGGAAAAATACATTAGGGGGAGAGAGATCCTTCACGAGGAGGTGTAAGTGTGAAGGTGTGAGAGGGGGGCCTTTTATAGGAGGAGGGAGGGTACCCTTCCCATGGCCGGTGCCCATGGAGGGTGTCCCTTCACCTCCCCCATTCATGTGGTGGTAACTCCCTCCACATAAATTGGCCCCTTCACATTCTCCATGAAAGTCTCCACATTAAATGCATTAAATTTCTCCAAATTTAATGCTCTCTCATTTAATAAAACTCTTTTATTAATTTTATTCAGAATTTTGTTAATTACTTTAATTAACAAACATCATATAAAACCCCTGCAACATTTCAATATTACATGCAGAACTAATTTCAGCAATTTCACCCGAAACAGTTTTGGTGTCTATTGAAATAATTCCAGTGCTTTCTTAAATCTTTATCTGAAACATATTTGCTCCAAATGGTGTCGGTATCACTTAAGTGTGTCACCCTACGGTTCGCGAATAATGCAGACATGATTGAGACCCCTCTCTGATGAATAATCAGTAGCGGGGCCTAGAGATCCATACTGACTCCCACATATTCAACAATGACTCTTGTGATCGTGTGAACCTTTAACGTCGTAACTAAATCCCTTTGTCTCGCGATATATTACATGTCCGAGATTTGATCATTGGTATCTCCATACCTAGTTTGATCTCGTTACCGACATGTACTCTTTTCTTGTTCCCGTGACATAACATTCTAGTGATCTCATCACTTGCTTGCAAGCTAACCAATGTGATATCACCGAGAGGGCCTAGAGTATATCTATCCATCATCGATATGGAAAAATCCCACTCTTGATCCATGAGCCTCTATATAACACTTTCGTAGCACTGAACCCACCTTTATAATCACCCTTTCACGGTGTGACGTTTGATGTTATCAAGATACTCTTCCAGTGTTAGTGATTGACATGATCTCATGGTCTAAGGACTTGGATTACTTCGTATGATGTTATAGCAATATAAACACAATGACTTGGATCGTAATGCTATAATTTGGATGAATGTTCATCACATCATTCCACTAATGTTGTGTCCTCGGTATTAACAACATCCAATGTCCATGATCAGGAAACCTTGATCATCTTGTTAATCAACGAGCTAGTTTATAAGAGAGGCATAACTAGGAACTTTCCTTTTGTTTACTAAACACACATGTATTAATGTTTCCAAATTAATACAATTATGCATGCAAAATAAACATTTATCATAAACAAGGAATAAGATAATAACCACTTTATTATTGCCTCTCGGGCATATTCCCTTCACAATGAACTCCGGTGGATCCATATGTGGTTTATGAAAAGAACATACATGCAATGACACAGGTGGATCCATATGTGGTTTGTGAAAAGAACATACATGAAATGACTCTAGCTGTGGTTAATGAAAAGAACACACATGCAATGACACTGGTGGATCCATATGTGTTTTGTGAAAAGAACACACATGCAATGACTCTAGGTGTGGTTTATTAAAAGAACACACATGCAATGACACTACTGGATCCATGTGGTTTGTGAAAAGAACAGACATGCAATGACTCTAGCTGTGTGGTTAATGAAAAGAACACACATGCAATGACACTGGTGGATCCATATGTGGTTTTTGAAAAGAAATCACATCCAATGACTCTAGTTGTGGTTTATGAAAAGAACGCACATCCAGTGACTCTAGCTGTGGTTTATTAAAAGAACACACATGCAATGACACTGGTGGATCCATGTGGTTTATGAAAAGAACAGACATGCAATGACACTGGTGGATCCATATATGGTTAATGAAAAGAACATACATGCAATGTCTCTGGTGGATCCATATATGTGGTCTGTGAAAAGAACACACATGTAATGACTCTAGTTGTGGTTAATGAAAAGAACACACATGCAATGACACTAGGGGATCCATATATGGTTAATGAAAAGAACACACATGCAATGACACTAGTTGATCCATATGTGGTTTGTGAAAAGAACACACATGCAATGACTCTGGTGGATCCATATGTGGTTTGTCAAACGAACAGACATGAAATGAATCTAGCCGTCGTTAATGAAAAGAACACACATACAATGACACCGGTGGATCCATATGTGGTTTGTGAAAAGAACACACATGAAATGACTCTAATTGTGGTTAATGAAAAGAACACACTTGCAATGACACTGGTGGATCCATATGTGGTTTGTCAAAAGAACACACATGCAATGACTCTACTTGTGGTTTATTAAAAGAACATAGATGCAATGACACTAGTGGATCCTTATGTAGTTTGTGAAAAGAACAGACATGCAATGACTCTAGCTGTGGTTAATGAAAAGAACACACATGCTATGACACTGGTGGATCCATATGTGGATTCCGAAAAGAACACACATGCAATGACTCTAGTTGTGGTTTATGAAAATAACACATATCCAGTGACTCTAGTTGTGGTTTATTCAAAGAACACACATGCAATGACACTGGTCGATCCATGTGGTTTATTAAAAGAACACGCCTTTCAATGGCACTGGTGGATCCATATGTGGTTTATGAGAAGAACACACATGCGATGACTCTGGTGGATCCATATGTGGTTTGTGAAAAGAACACCCATGCAATGACTAGTTCTGGTTAATGGAAAGAACACACATGCAATGACACTAGGGTATCCATATATGGTTAATGAAAAGAACACACATGCAATGACATTGGTGGATCCGTATGTGCTTTGTGAAAAGAACACACATGCAATGACACTAGTGGATCCATATGTGGTTTGTGAAAAGAGCACACATGAAATGACAATGGTGGATCCATATGTGGTCTATGAAAAGAACACACATGCAATGATTCTGGTGGATCCATATCTGGTTTGTGAAAAGAACAGACATACAATGAACTCTGGTGGATCCATATGTGTTCTATGAAAAGAACAGACATGCAATGACTCTAGTTGTGGTTAATGAAAAGAACACACATGCAATGACACTAGGGGATCCATATGTGGTTAATGAAAAGAACACACATGCAATGACACATGTGGATCCATAGGTGGTTTGTGAAAAGAACATAGATGTAACGACATTGGTGGATCCATATGTGGTCTATGAAAAGAACAGACATGCAATGACTCTGGTGGATCCTTGTGTGGTTTGTGAAAAGAATAACCTTGCAATGACTCTAGTTGTGGTTAATGAAAAGAACACACAAGCAATGAATTCATGTGGATCCATATGTGGTTTATGAAAAGAACACACATGCAATGACACCGGTGGATCCATATGTGGTTTGCGAAAAAACCACATGAAATGACTTTAACGGTGGTTAATGAAAAGAACACACTTGCAATGACACTAGTGGAACCACATGTGGTTTTTGAAAAGAACACACATGCAATGACTCTAGGTGTGGTTTATTAAAAGAACACACATGCAATGACACTGGTGGATCCATGTGGTTTGTGAAAAGAACAGACATGCAATGACTCTAGCTGTGGTTAATGAAAAGAACACACATGCAATGACACTAGTGGATCCATATGTGGTTTTTGAAATAAACACACATGCAATGACTCTAGTTGTGGTTTATGAAAAGAACACACATCTAGTGACTCTAGCTGTGGTTTATTAAAAGAACACACATGTAATGACACTGGTGGATCCATGTGGTTTATGAAAAGAATAGACATGCAATGACACTGGTGGATCCATATGTGGTTAAGGAAAAGAACAGACATGTAATGACTCTGGGGATCCATATGTGATTTGTAAAAAGAACACACATGCAATGACTCTACTTGTGGTTTATGAATAGAACACACATGCAATGACACGGGTGGATCCATATATTGTTTGTGAAAATAACACACATGCAATGACACTGGTGGATCCATATGTGGTTTGTGTAAAGAACACACATGCAATGACTCTTGTGGATCCACATGTGGTTTGTGAAAAGAATAGACATGCAATGAACTCTAGTGGGTCCATATGTGGTCTATGAAAAGAATAGTCATGCAATGACTTTAGTTGTGGTTAATGAAAAGAATAAACATGTAATGACACTAGGGGATCCATATGTAGTTAATGAAAAGAACACACATGCAATGACACTGGTGCATCCATATGTGGTTATTGAAAAGAACACACATGCAATGACACTGGTGCATCCATATGTGGTTTGTGAAAAGAACACACATGCAATGACACTGGTGGATCCATATGTGGTTTGTGAAAAGAACACAGATGCAATGGCACTGGTGGATCCATATGTGGTTTGTGAAAATAACAGACATGAAATGACACTGGTGGATCCATATGTGGTCTATGAAAAGAACACACATGCAATGAATCTGGTGGATCCATATGTGGTTTGTGAAAAAAATAAACATGCAATGAACTCTGGTGGATCCATATGTGGTCTATGAAAAGAACAGACATGCAATGACTCTAGTTGTGGTTAATGAAAAGAACACACATGCAATAACAGTAGTGGATCCATATGTGGTTTGTGAAAAGAACACACATGCAACGACACTGTTGGATCCATATGTGGTTTGTGAAAAGAACAGACATGCAATGACATTGGTGGATCCATATGTGGTTTGTGAAAAGAACACACATGTAATGACACTAGTAGATCCATATATTGTTTGTGAAAATAACACACATGAAATGACACTGGTGGATGCATATGTGGTCTATGAAAAGAATAGACATGCAATGACTCTGGTGGATCCTTGTGTGGTTTGTGAAAACAATAGATATGCAATGACTCTAGTTGTGTTTAATGAAAAGAACACACAAGCAATGAACTCAGGTGGATCCATATGTGGTTTATGAAAAGAACACACATGCAATGACACCGGTGGATCCATATGTGGTTTAGGAAAAGAACACACATGAAATGACTCTAGCTGTGGTTAATGAAAAGAACACACATGCAATGATACTAGTGGATCCATATGTGGTTTGTGAAAAGAACACACATGTAATGACTCTAGGTGTGGTTTATTAAAAGAACACACATGCAATGACGCTGGTGGATCCATGTGGTTTGTGAAAAGAACAGACATGCAATGATTCTAGCTGTTGTTAATGAAAGGAACACACACACAATGACACTATTGGATCCATATGTGGTTTTTGAAATGAACACACATGCAATGACTCTAGTTGTGGTTTATGAAAAGAACACACATCTAGTGACTCTAGCTATGGTTTATTGAAAGAACACACATGCAATGACACTGGTGGATCCATGTGGTTTATGAAAAGAACAGACATGCAATGACACTGGTGGATCAATATGTGGTTAAGGAAAAGAACAGACATGTAATGACTCTAGGGGATCCATATGTGATTTGTGAAAAGAGCACACATGCAATGACTCTAGTTGTGGTTTATGAATAGAACACACATGCAATGACACTTGTGAATCCATATGTGGTTTGTGAAAAGAACACACATGCAATGACTCTTGTGGATCCATATGTGGTTTGTGAAAAGAACAGACATGGAATGAACTCTGGTGGATCCATATGTGGTCTATGAAAAGAACAGACATGCAATGACTCTAGTTGTGGTTAATGAAAAGAACACACATGCAATGACACTACAGAATCCATATGTGGTTAATGCAAAGAACACACATGCAATGACACTGGTGGATCCATATCTGGTTTGTGAAAAGAACACACATGCAATGACAATGGTGGATCCATATGTGGTTTGTGAAAAGAACACACATGTAATGACACTGGTGGATCCATATCTTGTTTGTGAAAATAACACACATGAAATGACACTGGTGGATCCATATGTGGTCTATGAAAAGAACAGACATGCAATGACTCTTGTGGATCCTTGTGTGGTTTGTGAAAGGAACATACATGCAATGACTCTAGCTGTGCTTAATGAAAAGAACACACAAGCAATGACTCTGGTGGATCCATATGTGGTTTGTGAAAACAACAGACATGAAATGACTCTAGCCGTGGTTAATGAAAAGAACACACATGCATTGACACCGGTGGATCCATATGTGGTTTGTGAAAAGAACACACATGAAATGACTCTAGCTATGGTTAATGAAAAGAACACACTGTAGCACCCTGGTAAAACCACTACTAGAAAATCGCTTGGTGTTTATCGTTTGTGCATCATCATGATCGCATGCTCATGTCATCATGCCACATTGCATTTGAGCATCGGCATATCAGCATGCATGGTTTGCCTAAAACTATTTTCTAAAAGCCTAGTTTTGTTTTCTAAAATATTCCCCCGTCTTTATTTCAAATCAAACACGGTTCTTCCGGATATTTTGTTTTGCCTACAAATCCTTTACAAAAGTCTCTAAAATAAACAGAACAATAATAAATATAAATCTTATTTTTTTAGGGAGGCAGCCAGACAGGCCCGAAAGCCCAGCCGGCCACCTCCAAACACGAACCCTAGCCAGTCCCTAAACCTA